>CM033647.1:11047069-11085471 GCA_019512145.1 Engystomops pustulosus | reverse complement strand
TGGAGACAGATGGTTAAAGCAATTGTCAGCCATTTTGAACTTTGTAGAGTTGTCTTTCTACCATTAATAAGCTTTCCTTTTTTAATTTTTTTATTATTTATTTTATTTTTACATCCAACATGCGCCATATTGTACGAAACTACCATACAATAAGCACAATGGAGATGCTTATAATCATTGTCAGCCATTTTGAACATTTTGAACAGTAAGGACCAACAATGAGGTAGAAATACCAAATCCAACCTTCATAGGGCACGGGAGTCTTCGTATCTAGCTGTGGCTACCTATCTACTGGGGGGCATGGGCATATTGTATGGCTATCATGGAATTAAATTTTAAAATATGTTCAGGTCATGGCTCTTTCAGCCAAAAAGGTTCCCCGACCCTGTTTTAGATGTTATTAGCCATCCCCCCATACTCTGTCCAATCATCTAGCAAAGTACTGTATATACTTGAGTATAAGCCAACCCAAGTATAAGCCGAGGCCCCTAATTTTAACACAAAAGCCTGGGAAAACCTATTGACTTGAGTATAAGCTGAGGGTGGGAAATGCATTGGTCACAGCCTCCCCAGTATATAGCCTGCCGGACCCTGCCCCATAGTATATAGCCAGCCCCCTGCCCCAGTATATAGCCAGCAGTGGAGGAAGCCAGAAAGGTGTTGATATATTTGATATATTTTTTTACTTTAGTATAAGCCGAGTTTGGGTTTTCAGCACATTTTTTGTGCTGAAAAACTAGGCTTATACTCGAGTATATATGGTAAGTTTTTTTCTTAGCTTCCAAAAGTGATGTGGAGCTAGATGTGCATTATCCTTGATCATATGAAATATTATGTCTTTTTTTTCTTTATATTTTACAGCTCAACACTATTTACTGAAGATGAAAATATTGGAAAAATTGAATGACTTCTCCTGTCTTCCCCCTTCATGTTTGACCATTCACCATAATTTAGAACGTTCCACATTGACTCTTTTTTATGTAGAATATCTACAATTCTGAAGTTGTCACCAAAGAGAGGGACCTGTAAATTATACTCCCGATACCTTTTTCAATGACTTTTATAATAATCCAGTGCCTTCTAATACAATATTTATTGAAGAGTCCAACTTATACTGGAAAACCATAAGTGGCCCAATATCTTCTCATTGGCATAATCCAACTTTGGTCATAATCAGTAGACAGTTCAAGCAAGGGGGATTTTTGAATTTTATTTTTCAGCTACATTTTGTCAGGTTTCACAGAAGTTTTTTGTAAAATAGGATGTTTTGAGGAGATATTTAACCAGCATAAAATTTTTGCTTGAAGATGGACTTAAACATATTTCACCACTATTTTCAACCCCAAAATCCTGAAAATATTTTTTGCATCTCCACTGTCCCGGATTAAGCAATACTTCAAAAAGGTTTGTCCAAATAGTTAAACTGTTATGGAGAACTTGTGATGAAGAACATATAAACTTGTATAGGATATCCCTGAAAACTGGGACCAGTGAATTATACGAAGGAAACCTTTCAATGACTTTTATAAAATCCAAGTGCCTTTCTGCAAAGTATCCATTGATGAGTCCTGATAATACTTAAAGGGGTTTTACCATGAAGGAAAGTTAGGCCCTATTCATAGGATAGGGCCTAACTTGCTGATCAGTTGGGGTCTCAGTGCAGAGAACCCCGGAGATAGTAAAAACGAGGGGTCCGTCGGACTAATGGAGCAGAAGGCCTCGCATGACTGTTCTCCATTAATCTCTATGGAACTGTCGGAAATTGCCGAGCGCCGATCACCGATCTCCATCAGCTCCATAGAGATTAATGAAGAAGAACGGTCATGCGTGGCCGTCAGATCCATTAGTCTGAGTAGCGATGAGGGGTCCTCAAACCCCTCGTTTTCGCGATCTGCAGGAGTCTCAACACTGAGACCCCCACTGATCAGCAAGTTAGGCAGTATCTCGTGGATAGGGCCTAACTTCCCTTCATGGGAAAACCACTTTAAAAACCATAAATGGTCCAATAACTTCTGGTTGCCATGATCCCTATTTTTGGCATCATCGGTAGACCCCAAGCTCAAGCCAAAGAGAAATTTTTTATTGTTTTCAAGCTACATTTTATCAACTTCCATTTATTTGAGACCATTGACCAATCTGCCTTTGCTATGGATAGAGGATGAAGCCTTAATCATATCTGAACTTTGAGATGGACCTAAAGAGGACCTGGTACCATTATTACTAAGTCCAAGTCTATACTAATAGGCAGCGTTTTACCAATTGTGGATTTCTCAATTCATGTTAATATGTAGGAACCTGAAAAACCTGAAAAAGGATCATCCAAGTAGCCTTTAAGAAAGTGGATGATATCAATAGGACTGATGTACTCTACTGATGCACAGCTCAGGTGGGACAATTGGATGAACTAACCAACCACGTCTTGGCATTGAGGGTCATGAAACTCATGGATCTTCCTAATATAAAGTCGGAAAATAGAGTGAGGGTCCTAAGATCAGCTCTAAATATGGTTGCCAGCTGCTAAACGTCATAGATGCTGCTGGACCTGAGCCGTGTATTCATCTCAAAGCTTTATCCACTGGATGGCCATCCATGCCATGTGCCGGCTCTACCTCGATATTGTTATAATTATATATTTATAAGGAATTTGTATTTATGACCAGTGTCATTTATGGCATGTGGTAAGTTATAGAGGTTAGAGCCTGTTATGGGATTTGCCATTGGACCCTGAGTTTTTCTCCGTCAAGCCACAAAGTTTATTAATAAAAAGTTCAATTACACTAAACTGTGTAGTGTAATACAGTTTATGGAGCATGGGAGTAGTAGTACAAGCTGTGTAGTGTAATACAGTCTATGGAGGATGTTCATAGGCTGCAGGGTGACTTGGACAAACTGAATGTTTGGTCATCCACTTGGCAAATGAGGTTTAATGTGGATAAATGTAATGTTATGCACCTGGGGGCCAATAATCCAAAAGCAAAATATGTATTTGGGGGAGTAAATCTGGGAGAGTCCCTTGTTGAGAAGGACCTGGGGGTACTAGTAGATCATAAATTGAATAACAGCATGCAATGTCAATCAGCTGCCTTTAAAGCCAGTAGGATCTTGTCATGTATCAAAAGTGGAATGGACTCTCATGATAGGGATGTAATATTACCACTATACAAGGCACGGTTCGGCCTCACTGGAATTGCTTGCCAGTTCTGGGCACCGTTCCCTAAAAAGGAGCTCTGAGCTGGAGAGGGTTCAACGTATAGCCACCAACATGAGAAGGGGTTGGAGGGTCTTAGATTATGATGACGATTAACAACAACTAGATTTATTTAGTCTGGAAAGAGACGACTACGATGGACATGATTAATTTTAAATATATGAATGGTCCATATAAAAAATATGGTGGAAAGTTGTTCCAGATTAAATCAAATCAAAAGACGAGGGGGCACTGTCTCCGTTTGGAGAAACAAGGTTTAATCACCGGAGGCGGCAGGGCTTCTTTACTATGAGAACGGTCAATCTGTGGAATAGCCTGCCTCAGGCGCTGGTCACAGCAGGGACAGCGGAGAGCTTCAAGAAGGGTCTAGATGCCTTTTTACACCTAAATAACTTGTTGTTATGCTATATAGGATTGTTTCCCCTAAATCCCTTCCTCATCCAATCCCTACCCTTCCTCGGTTGAACTTGATGGAAAAGTGTCTTTTTTTCAACCGTATAAACTATAAGATACATGGGAAATTGTGTCAAAGTTTCGATCCGATAAAAAAAAACTTCACCTCTTAACGGCGAAGCCACTTTTCACCTTCCTGACACGGCCCAATTTTTTCAAATCTGCCCTGTGTCACTGTAAATGGTTATAACTTCGGAACGCTTTAACATATCCAAGTGATTTTGAAAATGTTTTCTCGTGACACTTAGTACTTTTTGTTAGTTGAAAAATTTGGTTGGTATGTGTTGCGTTTCTTTATGAAAAAAAACAGATATTTGGTGAAAATTTGGAAAAAGTCTTGATTTTTAAAATGCAAAATGTTCTTCTTTTCCACACATAGTCATAACAGCAAAAAAACTTGATAACTAACATCAACCCCTTCTCAACGTGCGCCGTACTAGTCCCGGGTCCCGGTGCATGGAGAGGACTCGCGGGCTCCAAATCCCAATCCAAAGCTCCAAATCCCAATTTAGCCGTTGCCAAGTGCCACCATTTGCTTGTTCATCTGTCGCTGTACTAGTTTTTCCATGACTGAGAAAACCAATACAGAAAATTCATCCTACAGATCGGTGACAGTCTACTAGTGTCCACATCAGAGTCCGCCTTGTAGGAGGCCTATAGAATACAGATCACCAGACATCATACTACCTACACGTCTATGTCAGCCTTTGAAACTGGAGCAAAGTTTTCTTTCTGAGGACCTCTGCTCCTTAGACAAGTGCCTCCTTACATATTTACTGTGGTTTATAAAATGTACAATAGTGAAAAATCTAAACCTCCTTGTTCTTGGAACATACAGAAGGATCCAGAAGTACAAGTTTTCCTATGGAGACTTTGTGCTTATTAAGGTTGCCTTGTAGGCATGTGAGACTTAGACCATTGACACTTGGGCCACTATTTCTGAAATATGCAAATATGTTTTCCAGGATAGACCAAGGAAAACACTTTTTTTTTGCTACCTTGATCAAGCATGACTTACAAGAAGCCATCACTACACACGGATGTGTGATTACACTGAACCAGTATATCTATTACAGATGGAACATATTCCGTTTTTCGTCATGGTTTGCGTCTTGCATACAGTGAAGGGAACTGGTTTGGTTTGGTCATGAGTGCTTTAGAATAGGGTTAGGACGTAGAAAACCTCCATACATGAACTTTGCCAATTACGGCTGACTTGCAGGCATGTGGAGACTTATAGCCATGATGCTCCCACTAGGGGATATGTCGAAATATGCAAATATTTTCCATGTTGGGACATGACAGAAGAACCTAAAGGGTGGACTCCTCCCATTTCATCCTATCTATAAACACCTTTAAACTTTGGACACTTTGCGGACATATTTTATAGAATTTGATGAGCACGGCTTGTCCAACATCCCACATTTGCTGTGCAATTTTTGAAAAAATTCTTTCAATACATCTATGTAAAAAATATAGTCTGTGAGACTCATCAGTAATCATCACTATATACAGTTTTGATACCATTCATGGCAACAAGGTAAATTCACAAAGTCTCCCTAACCTAGTAGTCCTCCGAGCTCCCTGGCTCCTTACTACAGATAAATGTATGTTGTTCCCACCGCCTAAAAATAAGTGTTCTTAAGAAAAACTTTCTCTTATTTACCTATATGTGTAGTATATTGGTCCTGCTCACCTTGTTGGTTACTTTATAATATAAGCTTCCTATCCTAGCTGCTGGCTTGCTCCTCTAGCTCCCCTCGTCTCGGTCTTCTGTCCTATTTAGATTCAGTGGAATATAGCGACTTCAGTGCTGTAGCTGCTCTACACCGGAGCTATGGGGTTTCTAGCCTTCTAACTATACTCAATGGTTCAGTATACCACCGGTATGTGCTTAAAAATCAATTTTTTCCTCTTTTTTTTTGTTAAAATAAATATCAAAAAGTTAAAATTTGGTCAATGGTTCTGAGAATTTACAACTGGGCCCCTCCACTCAGGCTGATAACATAGTATGACACGAGAGTAAGAGTAACTTCTTGCACCTCTACGATGGGGACATGTACCACGGGTAGTATTAAGACTGGTCCGGGGCTTGATGAATATTACAGCCCTACAACTAGTCTTGAATCACTTCCTACATATGGATACTAGAATCAGCTTCTTTGGGGTATGAATAGTTGTAACCTTATGATGCGTTTAATTTTTGGAGACCTTCAAAAGAAGTCCTAAATCTCTTGTCCGTATCTGTATTGAGAGTCAGAACATATGTACACGATTTCATGGGTGAAGTAGCTTCTCAGTATAAATTGTGGGTGAATTTGGGTGGCCCATGGGCCCCTAGAAGTGCGTGGGCCCTGGGCTACCTAAGAAGCCGGCCCAAACGCTTACCCCTATTTTGTGCGGCCCTATAAGGCGCAGCTGACAATAGGTGCACTCTATAATAAATAGCCTGCTAGACATCTAGGTTCTCTAATATAAGGCGCAGGATCAAATGCGTACTCCCTATAATGGAAATTGAACCCTAGCAGGTGGCAGATTCCCTGTGCACACGTTTCTAGCACAAGCCTACCTTCCCGGGAAACTTGTCTTCGCTTCCCACTTCCTATCGTCATGGTATGGTGCTGCCCGTGGGCGGTTAATGCAAGTGGGTGATGCAGCATGGTTTTGTTAGGCGCGCACTCTCCCTCTGCCCCCCTTCTCCTCTCCCCTGCCCCCGGCGGGGTCGGGGCCATAGAGCCACATCTGGCCTGGTGGGAGGCACCGTCTGTCCGCTGCGGGGGACCGGGCGTTCCTGCGGCTCTCCTTCTCCGGCGCCGCGCCGCCGCTCTGCGCTCACGGGGGCTCCCTCGGGGCTGCCTGCCTGTAGGCGCGCGACGATGGTGGCGGCCACAGCCGGGACGTGACCGCTTCTCGCTCGGCAGCGTGGGGCGGGGGTGACTTGGTTATGTGATGATGATTGGCTGGTGGTCGGCACTCTGGGTTGGGCGGCTCCGGCTGCTCTTTGCTAGGGAGGGCAGGATGGGCACAATGTTTTTATTTGTGGTGCCAGGGCACTTCAGGAGCCCGGACCCTGTGTACTGTGTGGGGAGGTGCAGAAATTTCAGTTTTGTTCTACCGCGGAGACGCACAAAAACACCTTTCACCCGCAAAAATTGAAACCTTGCACACTCTTCCACTTTATCCACCCAACTTACGGCCCTCTAGTAACTAAAGTTATTTAATCTTATTACCCTTAGAAATCAACAAATTCATAATACCAGAAATAGTCTAATGTTTGTACCTATGATACAGAGCGCAAAAAGTTATCATAAAGTTTGAATGTTATATAAAGTTCATCCTCAGTTATTATTGTTAATTATGTGAATATTTTCACTGTGCGACAGTTAGGAGACTCCACAATATTTTTCTCTGTTTGAGAGTAACAAATGCTCAAAATGTAAAAAAAAAATAAGAATTTAAAAAATTAGTAACAAACATAATATACGAAATGGCAACCAATGTATACAAAATAGGTGGTGCATTTGTAATATATTTGGGAGAGGGGCCGGTTCATCAAGTGGGGCCCGGGGCAAAACTAAAAGTGGGGCCCAAAATATAACCTATTTATGACCAGTCACAGTCCGTAAGAGTCTCCCTTTAGTATGGCAAAACAAACTGTAATTTTTGAAGAATTTTATAGGCGATAGATCATATTGAGATTGATGGGGCAGCATGGTGGCTCAGTGGTTAGCACTCAGCCCTTTGCAGCGCTGGTCACACATCTTTCAAGAGTTTGTATGTTCTCTCGTGTCTGCGTGGGGTTTCCTCTGGGTCCTCCAGTTTTCTCCCCACCCCAAAAAAATTACTGTAGGCTTTTAGTTAGACTGTGGGCCCAATGGGGACAGCGGAGGTGACCAATATTTTGAATAATTGAACAGAGACACTACCCCCATTTCGCAAAAATTGCAAATCAAACCGAGAGTTATGACAAGGCATAGGCCTTTAGTTCAATTTGAATCAAACTCCGCGAGAACATTTTATAAAAAATATTTGGGAACAAATTGACCTTGACGGCCAAGACAATTTGTTTCCGCAGAACAGGAAAATGTTTTACCTTCACAAATCTCCTAAACTGTAATTACGAGGACATGTTAGTTCAGCACAAATGCCTCTATTGATAACATAAAATGAAATACCACATAAAGTCATACAACTGTAAAGAACCTAAATTCTGCCTTTTCAGCTACCAATTTTTAAGACAGTCACAACCTGCACAAATATAGCAATATAACACGAACTAAACAAAGTGAAAGTGACGCCATAACAACCTATGGAAATTAAACCTATAATAATTATATAAACCGATAAGAGAACAATACACCAACATGCATTTGGCATTAAAGGGATACCTACCACCAAAATCTACCTATAAGGTAGATCGGGTGTAGGTCGCTAGGACTGCATCAATGGATGTGAGGATAGCCCTTTTAAGGGTCTAATCTCACGTCCCCGCAACGGGGGGTTGTTAGCTGTTTACCTTTGCCTTGTTACGGTTCACCTTGTACCTTCTGGTACTGGGCGTCTGCGCAGTAGTCCGCAATCTGAGGTTACATGGCGCGGCTACTCACGCCCCGGTTTTGAAGCCTCTTTTCCCGCTCCTACTTCACCCATCTTCGTGGGCAGCTCTTCCGCTACCTGCGCGCCCGATTCTGGTCAGGATTACTTAGCCGTCTTCTTTATTCGCAATGTCCTCCCTTTTCGAAGCCTGAAGCTGTGAAGACCCGATTGTTGTTCGGTGGTTCCCTAAATTCAAACCCTTTCCCTTCACATTTTAATCCAGAAAGTGTATATAAAGAAATATAATTTCCCTAAAACAGTAAAGGCTACACCTTCACACTGCTGTGCCCGCCCGTTACCGTACACTTAGCAGGGCAACGGCAGTGCACGGCAACTGGGATAGAGGAGTGAGGCAGTTGGACGCGACAGCTTCACCCCCGCCCCGCCTTCCAATAGGAGTTATGGCGTCACGGCGCCGTACTACGGGTAAAGATGGGCATGTCCTATCTTTTTCCAGGGTCGGAGCGGTACGGGTGCCGCGACGTGTTTGTCTGCAGTACCTGTACGCTTCCCGTAGGTCGCCGTGCGCCATTTCCGCTCTAATGGGGCGTATATCGGTCCGTATTATACGTCATGGCCGTATATACGTCCCCCCTACGTCGTGTGAATGTACCTAAGGTGTGAGGAATCATCTAGGCCACCACGTGTATATTCTCACGTAACAATTATGCAGCAAAGGTAACTGTCAGAAAATTCACTGAAGACGTCACAACCACTCGTATCATTGTATGCTCCCCTAAACAATGGTAACAACAATCAAAGTTAACTAGATAACTAGATACCCCCAAACCAAGCTAATGAGATAATACAAGTCACTATGTATTATGTCCAATGTATTATCCGACAATAAAAGATCCCTCCGTGATCAGCATAAGAATGAGAGTGAGGAGGACATACATAGGTTCTAATGAGGATGGAAGGTGAGTGTTATAATAACTTTATTCCAGGACAGTGTTGGAGTGTTTTTGGTGTTACATATAACTTTGATGGACATGTTTCGGTCCGCGGTTTTGTGAGTCACACATTAGACGAAGGGATCAAATGTTCAATCGTATCAGTCATTTCCAACAAAAAAACTATCCCAAATAAAAGGGAATAAAAGAGAAAGTGTGTCCTAGACTAGTTCTGGATAAGAAGGTTTAAAAACATGAATAATTAGTTGATATTTATTTCTCTTTCAGTAAGTGCAGATCACATATAAAGTGATTTATTTCCATTATATGTGAGGTGCAGCATCTCCTGTTGGCAGCAAATTCTCCCTGTAGCCTGATGGCTAAAGAATCTGGAGATGGGGACGCGGGGAGACACTTTCAGGCGGGCTGTATCTATGGTCTCTGTGACCATAGAACCTCACTTCTTTATTGCTATAAGAAGAGAGTCTCTTATATCAATCTAAGATGTGTTTACTAAGTGTCAGGGAAACGCGAAGATATTAACTGTTGATCACTGCCGTTGGGAGTGATTTTTATTATAAAAATGGCACTGATATCTCACTTTAACCCTAATATCTCTGGATCCCTGGCACCTAGAAACACAATTCAATCTTCATTTGAAAGAAGAGATTCTCCCCTTTCCCCCTTCAGGGGACCCTGGGCAATTGCCCCCTTTGCCTACCCATAGCGCCGGCCCTGATTTGGGAGCACAGTGTGCATTACTTGTTATTAAGGGGACATTGGGGGTCATTTACTAAGGGTATTAGTAATTTACTAATTTACTTTACGGCGGGTTACCCGAATTTTTCCGTTTTGGGTTTATTTTCCCTGAATTGCCCCGGGATTTTGGCGCACGTGATCGGATTGTGGCGCCTCGTCGCCGGCATGCACGCGATGGAAATCGGGGGCGTGGCCGTATGAAAACCTGACCGATTCGGAAAAAATTGAATTTTTAAAAAAAAAAAAAAATTTTTTTTAAAAAAAAGTGTCGCTTGACAGGCACTTACCTGCACCCAGCGTAGGACGGTGAACTTCAGTGCATTCCGATGGACTTCAGCGCAGCAGTGACACCTGGTGGACGTCGGAGTGAATCCCAGCAGAACCCGAATCCTCCGCAGAGAACGCACCGCTGGATCGCGAATGGACCGGGTACGTAAATCTGCCCCATTGTTCTCTAAGTGACTGTGTATTTTCAGGGACACAGTGGGGCTCATTTATTAAGGGTCTGAATCGTGCACTTTCATCGGGTTTCACGAATATATTTCCAATTTGCGCCAAATTTTGGCACATGCGATCAGATTGTGCAGCATCGGTGCCGGCTATCACGCGACAGAAATCTGGGGCAGTGCTGTCGGGAAACCTGACAGATTCGGAAAAACCGCTGAATTTTTTTAAAAAATTGTGTCGCAAGATTAAGCACTCACATGCATCGGGACGAAGAAGGTGAACTCCGGCGGACCTCGGCGCAGCAGCGAAACTTAGTGGACATCGGGCGCCTGACCTTAGTGAATCCCAGCAGACCCAAATCCTCACCTGAGAACGCGCCGTTGGATCGCGACTGGACCGGGTAAGTAAATGTGCTCCAGTGTGAAGCTACAAAGACGTCACTTGTGAGTTGTTTCTTGTGTCTCATCTGCATTTTCACCAAACATAGTAAAGAATACATTACCCATTTTCTCCCCACCAGAGGGCGACAACATTCACAAAACCATTTGAAGAATAAAACAGTAACATCGGACAGCAAAAGAATAGACATATATATTCATTATTCACACTTCCATAGTTATAAATATACAGAACATTAAAGATAAATGTATCTTTAATCTTTTTTTTTCAAATGAAGCCCTCACTACACATACACAGCTCCACCGGAAAAAGAAGAAAAAAATTAAGCAGTAATTATCCCTGAGAACGGAAGTCACCAATATTTATGAATGAAAATGTAAATTATAACGAATCAGTTTCTTCGTGCCACCTCTCTGTTGAGTAATGATGTCAACCAACACCGCAATACTTTCCCAAAGAGGCGGGATGGACGCAAGACAGAGGCAGTGCCACACTTTTAGGTACAAAAAGAGCCTTGCAAAAGGGACATTGGAACGCGCGTAGCGCAAGGGTTTTAGTATTATATTTTTCGATTAGCATGTACTGGCTTGTACAGATTTCTAGAAATAAAATAGTGTTGAGATATAGATATATCTCTGAAGTCTTCGTTTCCATCAAGGCAACATAGCAGGAAGTCTGGAAAAGAGTATGTTCGAGCGTATCTACGCTCCAGAATTTTATAGGCCCTGTCTGATTGTCTCATCATATGCACCCTGGCCTCCGGACACCATCTGTGATCCGCCAGGACCGACGCCTACCGAACGAATGCCCGCAATTAAGAACATTTACACACCGCCCAATTTTAGTTCTCCGATTTTGTTCTCTCCACAGTAAGCCGATTACATACGCCCCAGTAGGTAATTAGTCCTTATATATGTGGGGGTACAGTGTGGTCAGTTCTGGTGTGTTGGGTATATATTAGTAAGGAACATGATGAGGGACATACTTGTTATCCAGGGAATAATTATATTTATGTGGAGATGTGTTAAAGGAGCTAAAGTCATCTGGGGTGAAATTAACCAGCCATAATTCATGGATTGGAGAAATCATCAAGAAGTTCTGGCTCTAAAGAAGCAGTTTGTCACCTGTAAGAGACAAGTTGTCCCCTCTACTGTGTCTGATCAGTACTGTAGTCACTGACTTACCTTTTAGGGTGCATGGTATAAATATGTATGTAAAATTGTTTAGTATGGTAAACTGCAATGCACCCGCTGGAATGTAGGGGATCCCACAAAATGTGTCTGTATGGGACTGAGACTTGTATGACGGCAGCCCTGGGTCTAGACTTACTTGGAGGTCTAATGGTTTATGTGTTTATATGGTAATGATTCTATATGGAACAATTCTATATTCTGTTTACTGTAGGAAAGTATCTTTTTATGATTTGTGGAAAAAGCTGCAGGTGTGTAACTTGTCAGGTAATGTTTTACAGCGTCTCGCCCCTCCCCTACAACATATATATATATTGTCTGTCTCCTCTCGCCCTGTCATTCACATCTGTAGCTTTTCTTCAAGATGACTTCTCTTGTCTCTCCTTGATCTGATGATATTAGATCTCAGTATCTGATGATAGTTCCTGGAACTATTTGCTTGTCTCTCCCTATATCTGATACTGGACCCCAGGACTGTCTGCTTGTCTCCTATATCTGATACTGGCCCCCAGGACTGTCTGCTTGTCTCCTATATCTGATACAGGACCCCAGGACTGTCTGCTTGTCTCTCCTATATCTGATACTGGACCCCAGGACTGTCTGCTTGTCTCTCCTATATCTGATACTGGACCCCAGGACTGTCTGCTTGTCTCTCCTATATCTGATACTGGAGCCCAGGACTGTCTGCTTGTCTCTCTATATCTGACACTGTACCGTGGGTGACTCTCCCTCTCTTACACTGTATATAGTCTCTCTCCTCACCCTGCCTATTTACCTCATCACTAGCTAATCTCCTGGATTCCTCTCCCTGTATCTGATGCTGGAGCTCGAGACTGTCTGTCTGATTTTCTCTCCTGAAATCTGATGTTGGACCCTGGTTGTCTCTCTGGTGTCCACTCCTCTATTGTACTGGTATTATATCCTGTCTGACATTATTGCGGTCACACTGCCAGGAGGGTTTACTGTAGGTTATTCACATCACTGATTTCGGAACGGACCCTGGTTCTGAACCGTCATGTTGGGACGTATCATAGAAACTCTGTCTATTCTTCTGGCAGCAAATCTCCTCATCTCTGAAGGTGAGTGTCCTGTATAATATCTGTAATATATAATGGCTATTATTAGTTTTTTTACGCCAATTAAAATACTACGAAATAGAATCCAAACCTAGAGTCTACTTCAAAGGATGCACTCTATTGCTCTCTGTTATCTGCCATGGCACATACACTGATTGGATTGAGCACAGGAATTTAGGACAACGAGGCAGATTTACTAATATTGTCTAACTTTCTTAGGTATTTGTGAAATATGTAAATACATTTTCTAGGACGGGACAAGAAAAACATTTCAAGGCAGCCAGCTTAATATCAAGCATGACTTTCAGGAAGCCTAATGGCATTGTACAGTATTAAAGCCAGAAGGAACAGATTCTTAACTGTAGACCACATTGTACAATGTATCTATGTCTTTGCGTCTCCTCAGTAGCTGTCTACAGTTGGGGATCTGTTCTTTCTGGAATAGATATACTGGTTTGGTTTTAATCCCACATCATGTCCTTAGGCTTCCTGAAAGTCATGCTTGATGTTAATGGGGCTGCCTTACAAGGTAAGTAATAGGCATTGTTTTCCATGTCCCATTCTTGAAAACTTATTTGCAAATTTCCAGAATCCCCAAGTGGCTTATTAATGGCTATAAGTCTCTACACTTCTGCAAGGAGGTCTTAATTGGCAAAGTCCCTGTAAGGCGAACTCCTACTTCCTGATCTTGTGGCTAATACTTTATTACTAAAATGTCCTTGTTTTAGGACAAGCTCCACGTCCTGAGGTTGTATCCAAGAATTTATACTCCTCTATCAATGTGACAACATCTTTCGACCCTAGAAACGTAAAAGACATCACATGGATTCGGAAGATTGAGGGAAAAGAACATCGAATTGCCAAGATCCAAAATGGTGAACTGGTTGACCGTCACGGTAACCGGTATCAGCAGTTCTATAATGGGACAGTTTTGGTCATCAGTCACTTGACAGAAGATGATCTTGGACTTTACATTGCTGATGTCACTTGTCTGGATGATATAGTGAAACAAGAAGAATTTAACCTGACATTATGCGGTATGTATCCAAGGAACGTGATCCAAGAAAGGTACAAAAATGTGTCCGTGAACTGTGGCTAAGAAATACAGATTTCACAGAAGGATTACAGTACACACCCTTTAAATAGCTTTTTACAAAGACAAAAAAATAGACATAAGGGCTCATTTACTAAGGGCTTTGCGCCAGTTTTCTGTCAGACTTTGCCATTCTTTTATGTGCAAACTGCTTGCACAGGTATTTAAGTGTCACAAATATGTCGCTTGTGACCCTTTTGTGTCATGGCTGCTCTATTCTTCACGCAACACAAATTTCATCACTGCTATAAACGGGAGAGGGAGGTGCAGGGGCGTGTATAATAAGCAGACCGGAGCACCGGACACCTTGTCCTTGCGCTCCGTGCTGCTAATTATGCGTTTCTTTTCTAGATGATCCGTACATGTCAAGATTAGCGAAGGACAGCGCTGGAATCAACATCAAGGGGGGGGAGGTGGAGGTGAGTATTTATATTTTTTTTCTTTTTTGGTTGGTTTATATCCTTTATATACTTAGGGGCACATTTATCAGGGTTTGTGTGACAGTTTTCTGGTGTACAAGCCCTGAAATAGGCACACTCTTGCCACCACCCCACCAAATGGGTGATGCCAGCAGCTTAGTAAGCCGACGCAGGGTTTCTTCCCCGCTCCTCCGCACTGCTATAGCTACAGCACAATTCTATGCCAGGTTGGACCTGGAGTAGAGCTGCCCCAATGGAGAAGAGCCTTCATCCACTCGGATTTATCAGGAGGCCAGAGCCTCATGATAGATCCCGCAACTACTGGGGAGCAGGGGCAAAATCATACTCTGGTCCACTTACCACCAGTGTGTGATAAATGTAACCCATTGGCCCAGATTTATCAAATTGGCTGTGCCAGTTTTCTGGGGCACTTTGCACATGTACTTATGTAATGGTTGTAGCTGCACTGTGTCCACCGCAACACAAAACTCTGCACCTAAAGGGGATTTCATAACTGTGGCACACGCCCTGTAAACTGAGTGCACCATAAAAAAACAAGGGCACTCAGTTGAGGCGCTATCGGCACATGCAGGGTGTACCCAGATTACTGAAGAGCATGCTCCGGTCTTCAATAATCGGTAGTGCAGTTTGCTTAACTAATGATATGGTCATCAGATATGCAACCTGCTGTACTGTCAGGTGAAATGGTTTTCCTTGGGACCTGAGCTAGATGGATAATGTAGAGGTGCCCATCAATGGTCTCCTAATGGGCCTATCTAGCCCTGGTAGCATAAATACACCGGTCGTATGAAAACTATTCAAAATTGCAAAGTGAGAAATTGCAGTTGTCTATTTCGGACACAGATCTTATGATTTTTATATTTTATCTAGGTAACATTGCTTGTAAGAGTCCCAACTGGTATTTGGATAATGTAGAAAAGGATGAGAAGAGCCATGATGCAATGGATCCAAGAACCTCCATCATTGTCACAAGGATATCAGTACTGGTGGCTGCGATGGTAGTCACTGTGATAGTGGTAGCAGTGGTCTACAGGAAGACCTCACCACCACGTGGAGATGGTACGTCTAAGCAGATAGTTCCACCATCATGTCCCTCTTCCCTCTTTTTACTCATTCCCATGTTTCCGGGTTACATTTCAATTAAAGATTTTGATAAAAGCTTCTTACAGACACATGTAGAGACTAAGCACCTCACGTACATGAATGCTAAAACTTTAGGTAGAGGCTCACTTTCAGATTAAATGAAGGCCTGGTAACATCATAAACCCAAGTAAATGAGTATTACCATACATCAATACAGAGGTGCCTACAGACAACGTTATGAGATGTGTAGATAGGACTCCAAATAGGTCAAAACGTAGGCACCAGCTTTAAATGGAGGATAAACCTACTGGAAAAAGAAATTAACTTAAAGGAAATCTTCCACCAGGATAGAGGACTGCACGAGAATGAGCCTGAGGGGCTCCAGGCTCCATTAACACCTATGGAGCCCCTCAAGCTCATTTGCATACAGTTCTTCTTCCTGGTAGTAGATGTCCTTAAAAATATGGATATGTCAAACATTTTGAGTTATGAAATTGTGACAACAAACATCAAAGGGATCTGGCCCCCTGACTTAATGCCATCTTGCCATTCTAAGTACCAGCTCATAAACCAGCTCAAACAATTTTTTGTCTTTGATTCCAAATGTGCGGTGGGGTTCGATGACCCTTTAAACCCAAAATCTAGATTTTTGTATGGTATTTTTGGTAGTTTTGTAAATAAATAATTTCCTCTCTTTTACAGGTCCATTGCTCTCATAGGATCTTCCCAAAGAGATCATCCAATAATGTAAGACTGTAGAGAATGTAATGGAACCTTGAAGTTTTTTTTGGATGAGGAAACCTCAAACAATACTGCGAATGTAACATTGTCCTCAGGTTGATGTAAGAAAGTTGCCTCTTAAAGTCAAGTGTCTTGGCATCACAGATTTCTTCAATTGTCCTGCTCTACTCCACCCAAGACCTTAAGATACAACTGGACTGGAGCATCACCCAACAACCTCAGTGCCAATGTAATTTCTCATCTGTACATAGACTGACTATTTAATATTGTCTACTGATCTAGTTCTCTACTTTTAAGCTAGAAGTCACCGTCAACCTTACCGTAACTTCTAACCGTTGTTTTTTTAACCTTTTTGCATTTTAGTTCTAAATACATATATTACCAGGCCGATACAAGAGTACATTTGTTGTATATAGAGGTATATTCTTATCTGGAATTTCCAATTTAATTCATCTACCATACAGATACATTTCTTAAATTGGAGGTTATTAAAAAAAAAGTTCTTGTGCGAAGATCATTTTCCATAGATGTAGTCTTGTTGTCCCTTAGAAATGAGAGATTGTTGTCCTTGGATACGACCACCGCTGCTGGAGTAATTGCACAAAGAAACACATTTACTGATATGACATGACCGGGAGTTACTGCAGGTCACACAGCCGTCCTGTGATAATAATCACTGAATCCAGGAGGTCAGGTGCTTTCATAGTGCATCTGTGGCTATTGCCAGAAGAGTGTGGGAGTGGTTGTATCCAAGGAAAGCTATCTTTGCACAGGTACATTTCTTATAGTAACATGAAATTGAAGAAGTGTAAATATATGGCAGATAAATTAAGTGCAAATGTGCAGGTGAGAATACCCCTTTAAGTAGTTGTTTATGGCATGAAAAAAGCCAAAATGTATCATGTAGATTTTATTCTTTCCTTCATGCATCCACAAAGTCTTTTGCTGGGGGGGGAGGGATAAATCATTTTTATATTGACCAATTATTATTTACCTACCCCTCAATCGCCCGGTCATATGTTCCAATGTGACCCAAAGAATTCAATCTGCATTAATAAGTCACCATTCACATTGAAGACGCTTGCCAGTGGTAAAAAGCTTGTTTTATTACAAGATGGAAGAGAGGGCAAGGGGGAAAAAAAACTATATACAAAATAAAAATGCACATACATACATATTTTTACATTAAAAAGAAAAAGAGGGGTTTTGCCCCGATGTGCAGATGCTTGGGGCTTCACTTGTCATTTGGAAATAGTGCATTTACTACAGAACAGACTCTCCACAGTGTAGAGGGACGACCACAGGCTGGAGAGAATGCCTCCCCACAACCGTCCACTAGAGGCCTCCATCCCGACAGGTCCATACGTTTGGAGGAGGCATGCGCGTTTCGGGGGATTGAGCAGACACTCCATATTTTGTTAGACACCAATCCGTGGTACTTGGTAGTGTAGGGTTTTTGTTGTCTCTGCTTTTTCATTAAATAGGTATATAACTATACATATATTTATATATATATTTATATTTAATTTATTAAGCTAACATGCTTCGCGTTCATTTTTTTTTTTCTTCCAAAAATAACAATTCCAGTTTGTATTTTTTTTTTTTTTCTTAATATTTCCCTCCGTGTCAGTTCTTGACTTGTTATCACAGTCCATTTCTGGCTGCTCAGCAAAAAAAAAAAAAACCTCCTCTGTAAAGTGCCCATGTCCTTAGCCGGCAGCCATGTTTTTGTAGCTTCATGCCATGCTGCCGAGCGCTTGAATATACAATTCCAGACAGACAAGAGGTTATACAGTAGTGGTAGAGACCCTAGTGATTTTTGGCTTCTATGCACAAGGTTAAAGGCCCATGGTAAGATTTAAAGCATCATCACGTGGATCTGTAAGGCCTAAAATAAATTAAAAAATTGAATAAAATTACAAAAGTGAACCCAAAACAATACAAACTGGTCTAGAACAAAAAAAAACCTAAGCCAAATCTAAGATATGGTAGTAAAAGGTTGATGATGTTCAGATATTGCTCTCCAATTGCAATTTTATGGATACCACCAGAGAAAGTGCTATATATTATAGAGATGATGGGAACCCCCAATGGAGACTAAAGTCCTACCAAAGCCACCAGAGAAAGTGTTAGATCTATCCAAATGGAGTTGTCTACTAAAGCCACCAGAGAAAGTGCTACTTACCAAGTGCGTCTTAGCACCATAATACACCAAGGTCACTAGAGAAAGTTCTACTTAATATAGTGTTGGAGGAACATCTACTAAGTCCACAAGAAAAAGTCCTATTGTGATGGAGGGAAACCCATTGGAGCCATCAGATAAAGTACTACTTATCATTGGGATAAAGAGACACCAACTAAAGCCACTAATGAAAGAGCTTCTTACTATAGAATTGGATTTACTCCATTGAGGCCACTAGAGCAAGTTCCATCACAATGGAGAGAGACTAAGACCACTAGAGAAAGTGCTACTTATCAGGACAAAGGAAGGACATCCACGAAGGCCACTAGAGAAAGTGATACTTACTTTCGCGATGGAGGGACACCGAAATGCTGTTCTTCACAAAGAAAAGAGAACTACTATTAACAGTGGACCCGTGGTGTGCGTCTGGATGCTTGTCCTCAACCACCGCTGGTTCTGGCTCCTGAGATGTGTCTTCAGTGGATTTATCCTTCAAAGACCTTAAGAGCTCTTGATGTGCCGACTCTACCTCCTAATACAAAACAGAGAGAACATAAATAATTCTTATAACTGGTGTGAATGTGGCCTAAATCGTAAGAAGCAACTAATCTTAAGGATCTTCTCTTCAATTGCTGGGATTGTTCTCGAATCCCCCAATAAGGTGTTCAAGAAACTAAAGCCCATTGCCACAAGAGAGCTTAATCCGCCAAATTCACTCTGTATGTGTGTTGAATTTACTGTACCAAACCTAAAAATCACTGAACTATAAATTCGTTGCATAGAATCTTTCAAGCTCAGAGAGCTAAGGCTTGTACACTCCCCAGGAGCCTCCTCAGTTAATTTACATATTACTAAAATAATGTTTTAAACAAGTAATTTTAGCTTCCAGGATTATTACATTACAGACTACACGGCGGCCTTAATTGGTAGTCTCCGTAAAGAGAACTCTTACTTCTCGAGATTATGGCAGACGGGAGGAATCTACCATCAGTTCTACTTCTGATTATAGATTCGCATGGTAGGTTTCTTTTAAGCATAAAAATGTTTGACCAAAAGCAACTTTGTAATGAATGGAGAGAACAAGACAAAAGGTGAAGACAATTCCAACTTGCCCAATCGTTATATCTCACATAGCCCCCTCCTCCACCAAATCGGGCGGAAAGCCTTACGGAACCCAATATTATCAATGACATTGTCCATTGATGTCATTCATAGTTTCAGGAGGTTCATTTCTTTTTGGCTAACGAAGCAGAAAAAAAGATCTATGGATCTATAACCAGAGTTATCTAGAGATATCACCGTACCTTGGTCTTGAGGTTCAATGCCAATGGACACCCTAAGTGTGCGACTAGCCAAATGCTTGGAACCCATCATTGATTTCATGTTGATAATGGTCTGCCTCCAAGTATTGCCATACAACATCCCCTTATGGGTGTCAATCATACCCAATTTGTCCAAATTTGGTGGTACACTCTTACCTGTAACCTTTGTAATTTGGCTGTTAGCTGTTCAATTGTTCGGAAGATCGTATCAACATCTTGAATAACCAAATTAGGTGGCAAATCAGAGCTGGAGGCATCAGTTTCTACACTTTGAGGTGCAAGGTTGTTAATTTCCCCATTATTGGACAGTTTTGGAACAGTTGGACTTTCTTCCGATTCTCTGCATCGTCTTGATTCTGGAGTTTGTTGTGGCTCTTCTTCAGGTGCAGGCAATGTCGATACAGTAGGCATGACCACATAAAACAAATTTCCTAACACACGAATTGGAAAAAATGAACAACAAATTATGGAAGGGAAAAATTTTAACTCTGCTAAACCTTATGTTCATGCAGTCACCATTTATACTGGTGAGGAGTCATCTGCTCAAAGAGACTCTAATATCTAAGCAAGGGGGCAGTAGACAAGATGGTCGGTCCACTCTGGCCAAAAATGCTGTGAGTATTCAAACCAATGGATTAGCAGATTAGACTGGTCTGAACTATGTTGCATTCAGAGATGTTAATACGGAGGATAACATGGGGGGGTTAGGAGATCCAAAGAGAAGATCTCAAGATGTAAAGGAAGTTAAAAATATATAAATAAATGAGCTAGCTGAATAAGCAAAAGGTTACGAGGCATCACCCTTGATCGTAAACACATTGGTGAAGATTGGTGTAGATTATATTCAACTCAAATTACATTTTTTGAGTAACATCTCCGAGGAGACCTCATCTATAACATCACAGTATTGAGAATAACACAATGAAGGTGGGATGACTGATGTTCAGACGCAACACGGGACAATTCTCGCATATCAAGACCTCATGACCACAGAACCTCTTACTAATTCCTTGTGTAGAGGCAGAAGGATGAAAGGAAGTTTCAATCCTTGCCAGACTTTGGTTCTGGTTTTAACATTCAACATGTACCTTAAAATCTCTGGGATGATATAAAAAGGACTAATTGCAATGGTAACAGGACAGTGCCATTACGATAGATTTTCTATTGTTGCAGTTGAGGGTCATAGATAAAATATTTAAGTAATGTAGACGACTCCTCCTAGATCTGTAGTCCATAAAAGAGATAATACACAACCTAGCAGATTAACCCAAGGACAATATGGAAATATGATGTGTTTCTTTTTGACCTCTCAACAAGACAGAGATATTTGTCATGACTCTGGGTTCAAAATGAATGTTATAAAAAAACTTAGGTGACTGGTCACACCCACAAGATCAGCACACGCCTCTCCAATAAAAAAAAAAAAATCTGTCCTAAAAATGGAATGAATGTAAATAGTTTATACAAAATCAAAAAATGCTATTAAAACAAAAAATTGGCAAAACCGAGATATATACTACTGTATGAACTAAAACAGGAACTTCTGTGGATGACCACTTCCTCCAAAAAAAGCCACAATCTCTAATATTAATATACAAAAACTACCCTCATTCAAAATGATTACAAGAGCAATCATCAGGAATACAAAGAAGATACCTAAATATAGTAGATGTAGAAAAACACAGCTGGCTTTTTCCAAAAACTGTGTCACAACTGTTCATAATATGTGTCCTACATAGCAGTATTCTTACGGCCAATAAAGACCTAGAGGTGGCCTGTTTCCTGGTAACTTCCTTGGAAGTTATCCAAGCAACCAGATCCAACATGGTCCACCAGATGCAGCATCTTCTGAAACTTCAGACACCTGTGGTGGACCGGATCTTTGTAGGCCTTTATAGTTGTTTGGACTACCACAAGAAATGAGTATCCTTCAAGTAAGATTTCCACCATGTCAGAAAACGCTAAAATAGGAAAACCCCATTCAGTGCTCCGTCCAACCATTTCAAAATATCAACTACAACATGCAAAACTCCAATAAGAAAACTTGTTCAACCCAATGATTTAAAAGTACCACCTTCAAAATGTTGACCATTACCCAGATGAGGGAAGTTTTACTTGGTTAATAATGTTTAAACATGTGTTTTATTTTTATTTTTTTTAAAGTTTGTAAGAGAAGGGTGATGCCACCGAGAGCGTACAATGATGGTGAGAAGATCTAGCGTTTCATCATCATCATCCTGGTGATTAGGGCGAGCTCCTTGTCTCCTTTCAATTCTTACAACGCAAAAAAGGATTTACCATCTAAAACCGTTCCGCCGCCAGCTTCCTGCAACACTCTTTCTGATTGGCTGCTGTCTGGCAACGGTATGACATCATTACTGCCCACCACCTCAGCTGTGCAGAAGACACCAGAAAAAAAGAGAAAATCAAAAGAAAAAAAAGGAAAGAAAAAAAAAAAAGAAATAAAAAGGAAGGGGGAATATGGTAGAAAGACAAAACAAAAAAAAAACTTTAGAAGGTAAAACAGAAAAATCAGCTGAAAGATCGTTAGTGTGCAAATTTGATTGACAATTCTCAGGAGGAATAGTTCATTGTAGACGTTAGTAACCAAGAACCTCTCCCTGCTATGAAATCAATGCCAAAACCAAATGACTAAAGGAATGCTAAAATCCAATATCATCCATTTTCTTCTAATCCTGGAAATTCCTGGAAAATATTTTAAGTTTTCTCTCCTTCTCCTTCCCTGGAACAAGGATACTTCTCATATCTTAGCTTCCTGGACTGTTCAGTGGTAAGGAGCAATTAATGTGGTTCTTGACCATTGGTAAGAAGCCTGTGATCGCTTATGGGCACTGGGAAGAAGCCTGTGTTCGCTTATGGGCACTGGGAAGAAGCCTGTGATCGCTTATGGGCACTGGGAAGAAGCCTTCGATGCTTCTTGGCCACTGGGAAGAAGCCTTTGATGCTTTTTGACCCCTGAGAAGAAGCCTTCGATGCTTTTTGACCACTGGTAAGAAGTCTGTGATGGTTCAGTAACAGGGCATTAATTAGCAGCAGTGGATGCTTCTAGGGTAATAGACCATGACGTCCAATATTTTAGCTCTATGAGAATCTCTATGAGAATCTATTGCCATGAGTGCTCTGTTCTACATTTTAATGGGACACAATTTTCCTTTTGATTGAATATGATTAATATTTTAAAAGCTTTAATTTGAATGTTTGCCTTTTTCCCTCCCCTATTACACAATACATGATCATTTTGACTGATTGTGCATTTGGGTCATCAACAGGGGAAGTTGCTGGAGGATTCTTCTAATTTAAAAAAAATCAACTATAGGAATTCACATTAGATGTTTGGCCTGTCCAACTAAATCCAGTAGTCATTTAAAGAGTAGGGTCAGCTTTCAGTACAACTACATGGACAAAGGAAGAGTCTTCAAGATCATACCTCCAAGTGCTGCAGTAGTGACCACCACACCCGTATTTTGGTGTTGACCTTCTCATTTAGCTCTATTCTCCTTGTCATATCATGCATCCCCTTTTATCACATAACTGGAGGTTCTGATGAGCTTATCGCCCACTGTCATATTTCTTTATTACTTTGTTCATTTGGCACAGTTTGAAATGAAGGGCAAAGTAGGTTCATCGTAAACCATGACAAGAAGATATTTGACAAAGAACTTTAATCAAAGAAGTTTTAGTTGTTTATTACTCATTAAAATGGTTTCATAGGAAAACCTATATGCATATTTCCCATAATCCCCTAGTGGAGCATCAATGGCTATAAGTTTCCACACGCCTGGAAGGTGGCCTTAATTGGCAAAGTTTCTGTAAGGTGGTCTCTTACTTCCCGACCCTAGTCAAAAAGCCTCTCACTCACCAAACCAGTTTGTAAAACTGTACTTAAGAGATACAAAGACATCCAAACATTTCTGTCTATAGTTGGGAATCTGTTCCTTCTGGAATAGATATACTGGTTTGGCTTTAATGGCATCATGTCATTAGGCTTCGTGAAAGTCATGCTTGATGTTAAGGGGGCTACCTTACAAGGTAGTTAGATAGGCAATGTTTTCCTTATGCCATTTTGAAAAACATATATTTACCTGAATCCCCCAGTGGAGTGTCAATGACTGTAAATCACTACACACCTGCAAGGTGGCCTTAATAAGCAAAGTCTCCGTAAGGAGAACTCTTTAATTCTAGACTATAGTTTCACAATTAAAAAAAAAAAGAAATAGAAGATATTTGCTGCCACCTGGTGGTTTCCAATGGCCTTAAATCACCAGACTGTTTACATGCCCAATATTAATACAGATGTACAATATTCCCACCTAAAATGTGAATACAGGGTTTCGGTGAGACAAGAGGGAGTTTCTCCGTAAGCTGTAGTGCCACCATTAGACAGAGCATGTTAGACATATATAATCTCTACTTATACATGTAATTGTGTATGGAAACGACAATACAGATGGAGTGGACTGTGTTACAAAGATTGCTCACTCAACAGAAGTGCGTTGATGTCGTTGTCAAACTTTATCCCATCTCATATAAAAAGTAAGGATGGAGAATGCCAAGTCTACCAAGATCTGAAGGATTCTCCCGGACCCTATGGAGCTACCCAACTATCTCATACTCAGGGATGACATCTGATGAGGGATTACTACCAGTTATAGTGGTAAGATATACTGTCTGTCTGTCAACCTAGAACCCAAAAGAACCTCCCTGGAGCTAAAGGTAACCAACTTCATCTAAGGAATCCTTTTTTTAGCCATGTGTTCATTTGAAATGAAGGTACAAGCCATTGCTGCTGCAATTTATGGTATTATTAAACTGAAGACTAAAAAGATTTCAATGCTAGCAATGACTGTAAAACATAAAATAGACACTCTTACCTTTTCTCACTACCTTGTACGCTTTATTACTATGGTCCTCGGAAGAAGCATCTGGTGGATCAGTCTGTTCCTCTACTTCAGAGCTTCCTTTCGTGTGACTTTCAACTAGACCCCACACACTCTCCTCTCCAACTCCAGAACCTTGCCGCCTGTGCTGCCGAGTGAGGTCCACCACAGCCCTACCACTTTCTGCAATGCTAGACCTTTGCGATGAAAATTCTGCTCGGTCATCAGTTGATTGCTCTCCATCTAGAGTCTGTAACAGAACATCTGTTGTTGTCTCCCATGGGTGTCCAACCCCACCAGAAACTGAAGGCGTTGGTGTGTGGTCATCTTCTGGTTCAGCCAAAGGAGCAGAATCATATTCTGAATGCTTAGTGGGCAGAAGACTTCGTAGAATAAGTTGCCGAAGATTCTGGACTAAAGGAAAATGAAGTTAAAAAGTTAGCTTCAATTCGTTTGGAAGGCTGATGGTCAGTGGACCTAGAGCCCCTCATAAGAGATCACTAAGCAGAACTTATAGGAGACAATTCTAGAAAAGAAAATAAACTAGTCAGTATCTCACCATCTTCCAGTGCAGATTCTGCCAAGCCCTCACTCACTGATGGCCACTGATAGGCAAGGTAAGTAGGATCAGATGGGTCCTCTGACCCTCCTCCTGCATCCTCCACTTGAGATGGAAATGGTAACTGTGTGGGGGTCTGTGCTTCATCTTCTTCTAGGCCCTCTGGTTCTTCCAATAGAATATCAGTCTTGTGAGAGTGTCCCAGGAACTCTCCACGATTCTCATCTGCAGGGAATGGTTAGTGGCATTTGATCAGCCAGCTGCAGGACCCACCTGAGATCTTTTAGGGGGGTCCCATTTTGTGTGTAATTTATACATTTTTTATAGTAATATATACAAATTACCGGTAGCGAGTTCTTCACTGTTGGTTCTCATGCTAGCTTCGGACAATAACGTTGGGATACCTGCACTGAACACCGAACTGAAAGATTAAAGGACAGTATTATAAATAAGCCAAGGAAATCTGGGACTACATCAGGCACCAAATCATCCATCAACGATATCAAGATTCTTTAGATTGTTTGACCTTACCTGGCAGAGGTTGTTCTGGAATAAACTAGGTTATGAGTGCTTGGTTTTATTGAAGTAGATGGGTGTCTTGTGGCACTTTTGGCAGCTTCTTCAAGTAGATCTTTCCACCTGTTGAAAATTAAGACAAAATATTGTCATACAAAATCAAAGATTTTAGAAGATGTCACCTAACAGTGTACATAAAGAGTTATATAAAGATTCATATGTAATAATCACCTTTTATGGTGAGACTTACGTATTTTTTTCAGAAGAGGTCAGTGCCACCAACTCATAGATCTGAGGTCCAAGTTCTGATGTGCAAATTATAAAGAAGGCTCTCTTATCTGTCAAAGGGAATTTGATAATAATATAGTATTATATTATAATATGGTATCTAACTCCTAAATTGGTCATACAGTTGAGAGCTACACAACCCAACCTCATCATACACAGTCATGGTCGGCCAAGCATATGTATGTTATTACCTGTGGCTACTGCTCGGACAAGCACAGAGTTGAGCTTGATAACAGGGCTAAATGTTTGCTTGGTATCGGAAGACACCACTGAGGTCTTGCTGTGACACTTGAGCACTAGTTTCTCGTCCTGTTTTTGAAGGAGAACCAGAAGATCTTCCAAGAGGAGAACATGTAGATCTGTAGAGATAGAACAAGGATTGGATAAATTAAAGTTGTGGTTCTTCTGGATACACTAGCTCCAAGGTTTTATGACCAGGTCCTTGGTGATCACCTTCAGTAGGCCAAGTCAACGTCGAAATGATTTCATGGTCAACTTCACTTACCAATTCCCAATATGAGATCATGATCAGGCTAATTACACTCACAAATGACCTACCGATGGTTTTGTCTTTTGTTATCCTCCATGTTAAAGATCCTTCATGGATCATACGCCTTGTTGTCAGGTCCAGGTTCTGTAAAGTAGGAAATATGTTTGCTTATATTATACAAAGCCTCAGCCAATCCATCTACAATGGATCATGCACTTTCTCTTGTCCACCTTAAATTCTGCAGCCAGGGGGTTATTGCTTCTCTCCAGCGAAGTGGTGTCCAAGCGTTTCTGGTATTCTGCCAGCCGATATTCGTTCTCTCGCTGCTTGACGGACTCATTCACAAATTTCAAGATGTCTCGACATCTATCCCGACAACGGCACAGCTTCTCATGTTCCGGTGTTCCAGCTGCAAAGCCACACAAAGTATAAGTATGTATGTTTTATATAAAAGGTATCAGCAACTAAGGACTCTCAACTTTCAACATGGGTTTTATATGGGATCAAAGCCAGGTAAAAATATCATATCTTTATCTTCTCTTTCTTATCACTTTTATGGGAGATCGTACTTGGTCCTAGCGGGTTGTAGAAAGACTTCCTCCTTCTATAATCGATACAGTTCATCAGTTAATTCCACCCTTTTAGGTCCCCAATACCAACACATGTACCCAAAGCATTATCCATTATCATCATCCCAATGACAACCCAAACTTGGCAAAATTAGGAAGTTGATAAGTTAAAGCACCGATGGCACTCTACCAAAGTAAAAGAAAGCAGAGGATGTAGCACCACCAATGGTGTTGATCAAACCAGGTCTCTACTTTTCACAGATGATGGGACTTTACCCTAAAACTGATTTTTGCAGATGACCTTCTGGTTTGGCCAACACCCTAGTTTTTCCGAGGGCGTGTCTGAAAGGATTGCCACTGATGTATAGGATGACCGCCTTTCAATCGGAGTTCCTTGAGTCTCCGTTCATTTCTTGAAAGGGAACCCTTCTGGGTGAATTTAAATTTAGAGAATTTAGTAAAACAGCTAGAGGTCCTTACACACAGGTGGTTTAGTGTCCCAGGCTCGGGATGGCCAGTGATGGGTGCCCAAGATTTAAGAATACTTTTTTTTTTGCCCTAGTTGTTCCTTACCATCTGTGTGTTTGATAATATTCTCCAAAAGTAAAGGGTATTTAGTCAATCTCTGCATCTCAGATACTATGAGATCTTTCAGCTGCAGTCTCCGGCACTGAGGGCTGCTCTCTGCTTCCTGGAATATAGACACCAAGAGGGAGTCAAAAATACTTGGGAGGCCAAAAAGATGATAAGGATGAATGAAGAAATGGAGATCTATAGGAAGTTTGATCTTAGATGTACAGTACCTGCATGAACAGGTTAAACCGGGCTTCTTTGCGCTTTTTGATTTTAATAAGGTCAAGGGCGATAGTCTGGCACGAGCAGAACTTGGCAGTTTCTTGGCACACTTCTTCTCCTGCTGCTCCATCAAACTGAAATAGAGAAGAAATTCATGGGTTTTACCTTCCAAATCAGATATTTGATTAAAATAAGAAGTTCTGCTTAAAAGTTTAGGCTGCTATGGGTAGAATGATCTGTTTCTAATTTTCTGTCCACCAGATTTTCCAGACTATGGTCACAGCTCATCATCATCATAACAAGTCATTGTTAGGTGTTATAGTTGGTTTAGCCAACAATACTTACCCGGGACAACATAAGATCACCGACCTCCTTCACAACTGGTCCTTCCTCCCTCACCTTCTTCATCTGTTCTACCAAAAAGTCTGAAAGTAATGGGAGATGGAAGAGCATAAGAAACTACAAGTCTACATTTATTTAAATTTTTTTTGGAGAAGTTCAGTCCTTACTGTGGATTTCAATCAGCTCAGGAAGATTTGGAAAGACAAGCAAAAGTTCTTCAGTGGTCATAAGGTTCTCCTTGCGCATCCTCTGGTAGAATATGTGGTCAAGAACCCGAAGGACCCGAAGATGAGAGGCCTCAGTCATGAACAGTTCTAAGGAGGAGAAAATGGCAATAGTTTAATGAACTGAAGTCACCAACAAGTATGAATATAGTATGACTGTTCCAGGTACCCACCATGTATCACCTCCTGACGTGCCCTCTCCTTCGCAGTGAGATTCTGAGCCACCTCCCTGCCCACAGTATGTTGCCAGTTCTGGGCATCAAGTTCTGGGTCTGACATATGCCCCAAATCATCTTCCTGTAGGTTGGCCAGCAAGGATTCTCCACTAAATAATATATTTGGAGACTCCATACTTCTATATAAAAATAAAAAATAAAAAAAGAAATGTGAATATATTTGCTGCACTTGGGCCTAGTCAACCCAGTAGAATCATGTAAGTGGAATCAGAGCCATGCAGTTGGTCGACAGAGACACCTGGGTCCCTTAATCTTAATCTCACACAATAGATTACATGGATGAGATGGTTATCTACGTCAAGTTACATTAGCAGACACAAAAAGTTTTTGTAACTGTTCACCGTGGCCATAGATTGGTGGTAATGTCATGAGGTTCTGTAAAGATCAGTGAAATAACACAGAGCCTGTATAGGTCTCACAGAATCAAATAAAACACTATTCAATTTTTCTCCACCATTAAAAGTTGTAGATGGTGGACTGCATTTTGATTACTATCATTCCCATCTATATGAAGATCTCCATGTGTAGGGAAATTGTAAGACATCCCTCCCATTCCGGTTAGAGAATTAGTACCATAGTAGGACTGTCGTTTGGTCAAAACATTTTATTTTAAGATTTCGTGTACAGTGATTGGACGAATCAATCAGAAGAAGTAACCCAAAACCATCTCTTACATACCTGCGAGCCATCTTGGGAGTATAGGGTGGTGTTGGATTATCCAGTGACCTATAAAGAAACACAAAGATGGTTGATATACAGTGAGACTTCACCGGTTTTGAGAAGAGCATAATTTTGACAAATTTAATTGGTATTCTCTGACACTAAGGCTACATTCACACTGCCGTATGGGGGATGTATATACGGCCGATATACGTCCCCCATAGACGGCAATGGGCGCACGGCACCCTACGGGAGCGGTACAGTGCAGCACACGTGCAGCACCGTAGCGCTCCGTACCCGGGGAAAAGATAGGACATGTCCTATCTTTTCCCGTAATACGGCGCCGTGCGCTGTATCTTCCTATGGAGAGGGGCGGGGGTGAGCTGCGCTCACCTCCTCCTCCTCTCCCCGTGCACTGCCGTTGCCCGTGTAATCCTTCTTATACCCCCAAACTTTGCCTTGTATGCTTTCATCCTTGTGGGTGGTTGTCCTTCAATACCAGCCCATAAGTGACCATAGAGAATGGTCATATGTTCTAAAATAGCTTCATTTAGCAACCACCTTCCAAAAGTGCTAAATTGTGTAGACTTACAGGAGAAACCCTAAGGCTACATTCACACGATGTATGTCGCTGTACCGTAGTACGGCGGGCATACATCGCCGCTGCAGAGAGGAGCTGGGGATGAGCGTAGCTCACCCCCACCCCTCTCCATAGCTATAAACAGTGCACGGCGCCGTATTACGTAGATAGATAGGACATGTCCTATGTTTCTAAGGGCTACAGAGTGGTACGGTACCGCTCCAGTACAGGGCCGTGAGCCCATAGAACTGTATGGGGGACGTATATATGCCGGCCGTATATACGCCTCCCCACATACATTCGTGTGAATGTAGCCTTGGCAGAGTTTTGGAAAATTTTGTGTCAAAATTGGCGGTGGGACTTTAGAACCCCGATAAGTCCTACAGAGTACATTGCTTTTGACCAGCTTTTTATTGAGTTCAATGAAAGAGGGATTCTTCCATTAGGATCAATTCAAGGTCTTGTTCAAATTTTCCCAACAGTATAGAATGGTCAAGAGTTGAACACACACCCAACCGACCAGCGCCTGCCCAGCAAGCTGAAGCTCACCTTGTAGACAGGCTAGAGGCCGAAGATGATGCTGACTGGTGTAGCCTCGTGGCTTCGGCCGCAGCATCCATGTCCACGTCACTGCGAGAACGAGGAACATTGTCAGCTTTGCGGGATTTCTTCAACTCTTCCCGTCCCTTTAAGCTTTCTGAACGTCCAAGTTTTACTTCTGAACGGGCACTGGAAAGGCAAGAATATGGTGTTGAAAAGTAACTTAATGCATGTATAAACTACCTAGAAAACAGAAGTAAATTTGACAATCTAAGGTACATATGCGAGTAGAGGGAGACTCCTCCAGAGATGACCTGCAAAAAAAGAAATTCTATGCAAAAATGTATTCAAACAGTAGATAAAACCATCTTATACAACTATTGATCAAAATAAGTCCCCAAATATAGTTCAATTTATTGCCTTTCAAGATACATGGGCTTTGTGGTATTTTCCACTCATTGTCCTATTTTGACCAATGCATCTATTCCCCACCATCTGGTTTGCCAACAATGTTGCTCCTCAGGGGAGGGACCAGACAGGCCAGGATTCACTCCATAATGTGGCCTACAGCTATTGCAGGGTCTGCTTTTTGGTCATTTACACCGTAAATGCTGGGGCCCTTGGAACCTAATGGCACTTATTTCTAATTTTAAAAAAAAATTCAAAAAGAGAGAATCCAAATGCTAAGTGATGGGTATAAATGAACTTGAAGTACCATCACCAAGCACAAACACTTCCTTATATTAACATTGAGTGATTCGGGCTCACACAATATCCAATAATTCAGGTCATTAATCTTAATCTGTTGTAACCAGACTAATCTAATTATACATTGAGATGAAACCGGCATCCGCTTCCTCCAGGGCATAATTATAAGTTCATTAAAGGATGTACGTGAGCGGAGAGAAACACATCACAAACAGGACGCAGACTATAGGAAGATGACTCAATGGATGTGACCGACACCTCGGCAATGAATTTCAGTCTCAAAATGATGGTAAAATTGGAAGAAATAAATCTTAATGTGACATTCTAAGTGTATTTACCATAAAAATATTATAATTTCTGTATTTAGCATATTAGCAACTCTAAGCGGGGGCGGGCCTTTAGTCTTTTATGACGAGTAGAGGGGCTATAGAGCGACAATCCTTATAAAGAGGTGTATAGTGGGCCCTATAAAGCAAGTTCTACATTCCCTTATGAAAAGAGCATGGAAAATGTAAACTCTAATTACTGGTGGACTTGCCCTTTAAGAAATCTTATCAAAGGAATGCACATACACTTACGTAGGCTCAGCTTCATATAGCAATGTAGGGAAGGTCTTACCTCTTCCACAATTTCCTCTCCAGTCTCTTCTTATCCATCGTTTCAAATAAACCCCTGATATTCCAGCACCCCCACCCCTCACAGACTCCCACGTCTACATTTTAACACCGTATTCCCAAGGTTGTTTTTCCATACGGAGTCAGCGACAGTCGGGGCCTGCTCATCCTCCCTGTGCTTCGTATCAGCTTCCAAGCAAACCCTCTATTGATCCCATCTCCATCCTAATACTAGCAATAAAAATCAATGGTGCAGCAGCCAGGACAGAGCGGACACGCGAGGGCAGGAGGACCGCCCCATCACACAGCAGGCGTCCTGACACCTAAATGACAATGACAATTACCAGCAGGAAAAAAAAATGGATACATCTCTTGCTGGTTTTGCCGTCTCCCAAAGCTGCAGCTAAAAACAGATAGACAGTGGATGGAGCCCGCCATGTCTACACCAAGCCTTATAAAAATAGAGATTGTCTCATGAGCAGAATTAGAGACTCATTGATTTAACCTTTCCGAATAAATGTCACATAGACCAGCAACAGAGCCACTGTCCCCATCTACTGTACAAAAGGTCCACATATGGGGAACGCAAGAGACAACTGCAGGCACGGCGATTCCAAACAAATAGATCAGCGTGGAGGAAAAAATATTCCCAGTTCTTAATTTATTGTAATAGACTAGAAATAGAAAACAAAAAATATTTTAGCAGTTCTTTAAAAACTTAATTTTTATTGAAATTATGTTTCATATTTTTAATTTAAGGATTTTCATCTTTAATCTATTACAATTTTTCCTCTAGAAGAATCAAGTTCCAGTTGACCCTATGCTATCATCCAATAAGTAAAGCATCCGTTAAGTAAAATAAAATCATGCAAATTATTTATTCGGTTTCTGTATAAGATTTATTAAAACGTGCCTAAAGATTTGTGTAAATTTTTCACACCACGGGAAGGAAATCCCAAAAAATATATTAAAAAAAAATATATAAAATACATTTGTTAAGGGCCCATGGTACCAAGAAAAGGCCTTCTTTATTGATCCAAAACATCAACCCCAGAGTAATTTTATTTTTTCAAATACCTAACAATTTTCAGATCAGCAATCATGTCTGGAAAAAAAATCTTCTTTACGTAGTTGCATAACGGTGATGCCCAAAGGTCCTTTAATCTAACTGACCAGTATGGAACATTATGATGTCGAGGTTTACTAGGCCAAAAATTAACTAAAGTCACTATATTTTCCCAAAGAGCTCATCAAGAGACTGGGGATGTGCATGGAGATGTCCGTACAAACATTAGGGTATCGAAAGAACAGGTATGTGGGTCCTGTTGGTCCTTTGTGCTTACAGGAGATTAGCTGCCACCAAAGGTATCTGGCCACACCTCTACCAGTGAGAGGGTCAGGATGAATACGTACCCATCAAACAAGTATGAAGTCAACTTGGAAGTAATAAAGTTCCTCTATTTTAGCAGGATTCCATACATTCTCAGAGTTTATACATCTGGGGGCCACAAGTCAAAAACAGCAACAATGTTCAGTAACAGGAATAAAAAGGGAAAGAAGATCTGAGCCCTCTTTTACTACAATGACAAACCTAAACGCAAAACGATTGGGAAGCTCCTGTTGTTTGTACATTAGGAAGAGGAGACATCTATAAGGTAGCTGCTACAGTCCAAAGCTGAAACCCGAATGCACAAAAAATAAAAACGGCCTTCCTAATTCTCAATCCTCGTAGGATATAAAGTTATTCCCCCTTTTCTTTATGAATTATGGAAGAAAGGGGAAACCAGGACTCAATGTGTAGCATACCATACCATGAAGAAGATATACCCAACCTTACATGGGGCCACCGCTTCTCCTTAAGTTGTTTCCATACCTGTCATTGTCCATCAGGTCATCGGGAAAGCTTCCAGTGGACAACCGTTGCATGCCAAGTTCTTGGAGATCATATTGTTGGTTGTTTTCAAAGTGTTGGATGATATTTCGGACATTCCCAGGCTTGACTGTAGAGAAATGAAAATGCGGGATGTGAAAGATCACTACTCCATAGTCTGTCTGTAGGAGAACATCTTGTGCAGCCATTTTTTAAGTTTGTGAGGTCACCAATTTAGGAAGAAGTTGTAAGAAATGAGAAAGGCAGGAGCCACACAGAGAAGATAGGACACCTAGAGAATCTACGAGACGAGCAGAAAGTGTCTGCAGAAGAAGAAGCTCATGTTAGTGAAATTAGGTCAAACGCTGAAGAGACTACAACCCAATTACTGTTTTATCACATGAGTATATGAGACAGCTGACAGCTGTGCCGAGGCCTGTGCCCTCAATGACTCAATCACAAGATCTCAGACTTCTGCACACAAGTCATTTTCAGGCTTTGTAATCTTTTTACATGATATTTGAAGGGCACATATTTTCACAAAAATTTGAGGCAGACCTGCAAGTGCAAAGCAATACATCATATGAATACTGGAAAATACCGTGTCTTTAGGTGCCTTCAGTTGATCTGAAGACCCAAGTTACCCAAAGCAGTCTTGTTCAAAAACAATATTAGGACACGGAAAGATAAAAAAAAATCTTCCATTGCCTCTCCGAACCTCAAAAACTCTGTTCTCCCTCCAGCCATGAGGTGTCTTCACAACATGTGACCACTGCAGCCAATTACTGGCTGTAGCAGTAACCAATTGACACCAAAGTCACCACCGAGGACGGTGACTGAAAGAGGCCACCAGTGTCATCATATCACCAGATAAAATGGAGATCATTGGGAGACCAAGGAACCCTCGAGGCTGGAGTAAAAAGTTGGCCAAATGAGAGATACAATGAGCAGAGGAAGTATTTTAAACACGTTAAAGTATATGTCCAGTTATTGAATCACAAGATTTTTTTTTAAATTCTACTTGATTACCAATAAATGACATTCACAGGAATGAAACATACTTTTTGGAAAAATAAGACGGAGCTTTGTTGTGCCGATACAGAGCTCCGTGTTCCACACCCGCCCTTCCATGCTGCTCTCCGTTAGCCAGTGATTGACTGATTTATTATGGATCAATAAGGATAAGGGGGACAGCATCGACATGGGAATACACAGGAGAAACGGGGGATCGGTAAAGTTCAAAAAGCAATACTCCCTGGTAAAAGAAATGCAAATTATGCCCGATAATGCACTTTAAATCAATAATCGTGCCATGTATAAAATCTTAAGAGGAGCAAAAACATATTAGTTTAAGAAAAACAGTATCCTTCAAGTGCACAGGAGGCGGACCCAATAAGCCTATGTAATGCCATGGCTTCCTCATGGATTCCTGAATGGCGTGTAACCCCCGCCCCTAATCAACCTGCAGGATAATTTGCATGTCTATAAAGAGAGGATTATCTCATTGCTTTATGGACCCAAAAGTAGGCTTCTGCTCCTATTCAAGTCCCCTACATAATACTATTAGTTTGGGAGACTGTTTACACCCGATGGACTCTTTAATCCAGTTAGATTGTAAACTCTTCAGCGCAAGTTCCTCACCAGCCATACAATACAATCAGGAAAAAAGTGGAGGTAGACAGGAAGGCAAGAAACTGATCAGAAGCTTCATTTCCACTCACTAAAATATTTATGTTATACATACAGACAGGAATTAGTGGGGAAATTGCTTAATTATTAGAGGTAGGGGATGTAGACATTGATAAATGAGGTTTACCTTCACCAGGGGACAGGGGGACATGAAACGCTACAAAAGGAAAAAATGGCGAATTAAATGATTAACAAATGAGCAGCACAGAGGAGGAAAAAGCACACAAGCCTCAAAGAGTGAGGGAGGGGAGCAGCAAAAATTACATCGGATCCTCACCCGAGAACCCACAGGAGATTTATTAGTCACAAATTATTACTAATTAATAACCATAAGTATTATGACAGGAGAAGGGAAGATGGGGGAAGAGTGGTCATAGGGGTCAGCCGACCCATGAATCAAAGGAATGAGGACAACCTCCAAATACATTCTGTCCTCCAGTAATTCCATACATTGATCACTGGCTTATAGTTATGCTCAAGCTGATCCTTCTGGTTCCTGACTATAGAGACTTCTAACAAGGGCAAAGCAGAGGAACATTGTTTGGTGTAGGCCCTACTGATGTTTTAGCCAAGCATTGGGCTATTAGGGTTGAAACTGCCCTTTTTTGGGGATATTTAGCTCTATTTTAAAAAGCGTCGTCAGCAATTGTAATATATCTACACTCACTATTACTACCTACATCAGATGAGAGGCTAACTGGAGGGTTCTCTGTGTTTAGCCTTTTTTTCCCATTGTGTTACATGAGGTGGGGTCTTCCTGTTCCTTCTTCTCTTTTCCAGCTGCATCAATGATAAGGACCATGGTTCTAGATATGATGGTTTATTTGGTTGTGAGTAAAAACCATTGAAACACTGAAATTCAACATGGCTGATTCCATAACATTGTGACACCAAACACCTTAATTGGTTGGTTGAACTCAAGCAAATCAGGTTTGGCTGAAATTCGGCTAATGGGTATGGGCACCTTAAAGGGGTTATCTGGGTTTTAAAAATTTCTTATGGCCGGGTTGGGGCGGGCTATTTAAACATAATAAACATGTACTTACCTGCTCCGGCGCCGCCGATGTCCTGCGCCGCGGTCCCTTCGATCCGCGCCCCTGTTTGTTTACAGGGGCACGGAACCCGCGCACAAGGAGTTTCCAGTCCGCGATGTGGCCGGCTCCTCCCATCCGTCCCTATCTCTCAGCGTTGTAAGCGCTGGGAGATGGTGCGCATGGAAGCTTCTGGCCGACCGGAAGCTCCCTGTGCGCCCTTGTAATGAAACCGGCGCACAGAGAAGAACTGCCGCGGCGCGGGACATCGGCGGCGCCGGACAAGGTAAGTACATGTTTATTATTTTTAAATAGCCCACCCCAGCCTCAGTTATTTTTAAAACCCGGATAACCCCTTTAAGGATAGGCCATCAGTTGTGAAGTCAAGGCATTCCCTTATAAGATACAACATGTGGAATAATATTTCTGATGCTCCAGGAGATGCCTCCGCTCTTCTATACTCACTGCTTTGAGAAGAGCTTTTGGGTTTGCCAATGTATTTAAGAATTGGGTTGCGTTTCTTGTCATCTGCCGATTCTCGGTCCTTATCCTTTTTGGCGTTGCTGTTCTGTAGAAGAAAAAAAATAGAAGGTTGTCACCAAATGATACAATGACCTGTGTGTATGGTGGCTGATCCACAGATAATTGAACATGTCATCAAGAACCTTCTACACAACAAGAGCAGCAAAGATTAAAGTTGAGAAGATGAAGACCAACCCCTAAATGGTGACCATATGCATTAGTCAAAAGTTTAACCATTGCATTGTTTTAGCCAACAAATAATGTCGAGATCAGGAAAGACGTTCACCATGTTTAAAGTTTTCATGAGCTGTATTCCCCATAAAATTAGGGTATTAAAGGTCTCCATGCATATAAGATGTAAATTTTTAACCAATTTCAAGAGTTTGCCTAACATCCAATATGTATGGTGCCACCTGCTTCTCCTCTAATAGACCTCTCGGGAGATGAAGATTTGGCGAGTTGGAATGTGTTGGCCAAGTAGACTGTGCAAGTGTATGAGGGTTTCAAGAAGCAACGACTGTGGAATGAATATGTATAGGGGGTCTTGAAGGTAACTGGGCAATGACAGTACAAGACATTTTGCAAAACAAATGGTGGACAACCCAAAGCAGTACAGAGACATGGAATATTCAGTGCCCAGTTTAACACGCCTACAGGTTCACGTCATGCGTTTACAAAGGTTACTAATAGAGGTGGTTGCAACCTATCACTGGGACCACCACTGGTCTACCAGGACATGCAGTACCTCGAGTTGGGCCACTGCTGCAGCAAAGCCAAATAATCTACAACCCACCACCGATAAAGCAACATTTAACCCCACCCATAGTCAACCAATAGGTGTCCTTTGACATTTGGGTTACTCTCTCAACTTATTGGCAGTGGAAACATTTTGGGGACTATTCAACTGTAGTCGGTTGGAGCACAACCAACACATCTACAGTTCTTTAGGTGTTTAACAAGAAGTATGTTCTGATCATCAATAAGGCCACCAACCAGAGATCTATCAGTCCAAACACAAGCATAGAGAGTCCATTAGTGTATCCAAATCTCCTTGAAACCGATTGATTTTGTAATGCACATATCTGCCACCACTAATGGACTGAAAACGTAAGAACTTTCTTGCCCCTCTGATAAAGACTAACCTCACCCTTTGTTACTTTGGCTATATACGTAATATAGGAGAACACATGTTTAGCCAGCACCTATCCCTCCCGACCACCGGTATATACACTCACCAGCCACTTTATTAGGTACACCATGCTAGTAACGGGTTGGACCCCCTTTTGCCTTCAGAACTGCCTCAATTCTTCGTGGCATAGATTCAACAAGGTGCTGGAAGCATTCCTCAGAGATTTTGGTCCATATTGACATGATGGCATCACACAGTTG
>CM033647.1:10868323-11046433 GCA_019512145.1 Engystomops pustulosus | reverse complement strand
TTATCTAAAGTTACATAAATATGGATGCTGGGGTCTATGGGAGCGCTGGATAATCCCCTAGAGCCGGACCACCAGGTCCATAGCACAGGACATATGGAACCAGGAGAGGTCTATACATACATATACAGTGTGTCCTGGAGAGATCTCCAAACATCACTGCAAAAAAATATGTTACTTATAATAAACGGATGAATATTAGGTTTTTGGGTGTAAAAAGTCAACTTTTTTAGTACATATATAAATATAAATATAACACTACCCTACATATACTTTATACACACTGCTTATCTGATTTATATCCTGTATTATACCCAGAGCTGCACTCACTATTCTGCTGCTGGTGCAGTCACTGTGTATATACATGACATTACTTATCCTGTACTGATCCTGAGTTACATCCTGTATTATACTCCAGAGCTGCACTCACTATTCTGCTGGTGCAGTCACTGTGTACATACATGACATTACTTATCCTGTACTGATCCTGAGATACATCCTGTATTATACACCAGAGCTGCACTCACTATTCTGCTGCTGGTGCAGTCACTGTGTACATACATGACATTACTTATCCTGTACTGATTCTGAGTTACATCCTGTATTATACCCCAGAGCTGCACTCACTATTCTGCTGCGGTTGCAAGTCCTGTGTACATACATGACATTACTTATCCTGTACTGATCCTGAGTTACATCCTGTATCATACTCCAGAGCTGCACTCACTATTCTGCACTAGTCTTAAGTATTTCCTATTTTTCAGGTTTTTAGCACTCTGAGAAGTACAGTCTTTACACTGTGATCAGTAGCACTCTACCTGTAGTCTTGTATCTGCTCCTGTATTTCCGGTAACATGGCATCTTGCGCCTCACTCAGCGCACTCCGAACATCCTCAGAACCACGTAAACACGAGTCTAGGCGGTGGGAGAAAAGTTCATTAAAGGGGGGTTTCCTTAGATTAAAATACTGAGTGCCTATCCTTATGATAGGTTAATATATTAGACTGGTGGGGATCCAACACCACCTACCAAGCCAATGAGGTCCATTGGTCACATGGCCTGGTTAACTTAGGATTAGGCTGAAAACACCAAGAACATAACCTAGCAGCCACCACTAGGGGGAGCTCATTGTGTACAGATATACACAATCAATAAGCTTTACACTGATGCATGTACTGACAGCGCCTCCTAGTGGCAAAGGCCTATTTTACAGATTATATTTGATATTTACTACTCACCTATTTCAGCCAAGAGATTCTCAGGAATTTTCACTCTCAAGGGCTAAAAAACACAGGAGAACGGATCATGGATTGAGCTTCCAAAAAGTTCACGCAATGTAAAGACTGTTTGGGTCAAGGGCTTTGAAGAGGATATGGACTGTGATGTATCCAGTTATTAGGATATGGACAGCTGTGCTCTTTGGCCTGTGCATGAAACTGCCCACAGTTCCTCCCCACTGCTCTGAGTAAAAGCTGTAGCAAGTTTATGATTAAAAACTTCAGCACTCACTTAGAACAAAGAGGAGGGGCTGTAGTGCAGTTCAGTGCAGAGAGCTAAGAGCACAGCAGTGTGAGGACAGGCCATCAGTGACCTGAAATATTAATTCACAACCATTCCACCATCACTTACTGCGCTCTTATCCAAGAAGATGTTCCACACGTCCTTCCCCAAAGAGCAGGCGTCGCGAGCACTGAGCTGCTGGCAGACTTCAGCGCACAGATAGAAGAGCTGGGAAATTACAAAGCAACAACATTTACTGACTGCCAATATCAACTGGATCGAACACAGAGGACATGATAATTATGGGGATATTACACTTAATCGTAGAGATTTTCTTCTTCCGGCAAATCACATTATCTGCTCAGATTTTAGGAAATCCGCTTGTCATTGAATGGAAAACATCATATACTTCCAGATATTAAGCAGCAGTCTGGATCACATGAACAGAACTTCTAAGTGATATAAATATTGAATATTTCCATTCACTGACAGATATTTAAAGGGAACCTGTCACCAGGGACCTCATTTGCACTAAAGACAGGTTGCAGAAGCCCATCACACGTACAGTGTAAATCTGCCTGTCTTTTGTAAGCATTTGCATTACAATATAGTTGTGTGTTATAACTTAGCTTGCACCCTGACAGAGTCCTCTGTGTAGTCACAGGGGTTGGGCTCTGGTTTGGCTGCATTTAAAAAAACAACACATGACTTGTCTGTACTGCGGACTCCTCAGCTCTCAGCCCCGACCTTTGTGCTCCTGTACAGTCCCTCCCTCCTGCTCCTGCACAGCCCCTCCCTCCTGCACAGAGCTCATAGCCTGGTGAGATGACATCAGTGGGAGAGGGAGGAGCTGTACAGGAGCACAAAGGTAACACACAATTATATTGTGATGCAAATGCTTAGAAAAGGCAGAAAGATATATTTGCACTGCATGTGTAATAAGCTCTTGCAACCTGTCTTTAGTGAAAATGAGGTCCCTGGTGACAGGTTCCCTTTAAACCCAACAGATAGAACTAACAGATATTAGCTGTAATCTGCTGTGTTCAGTTTCTCTACAGCACCCCCAGTCCTAGTTAAACTCAAGGGGCTGTCCATGTAATGCAGAGACCTCCAGAGCCAAAGATGGTTCTCTGGAGCGATCAGGATCCAGCAAGCAGAGATATTGCAAATTCTGAGGATTTATTATAAACTTAAACCATCCAGATATCTCCATTTGACCAACAGACAAGCCTTACCAGGGGATTGGGATCGGCTTGTGAAAAGATGTATCTCAGGAACACCCCCATGTGGGCCGGCCGAGCTTTCAGTTTGTCCAAATCTTGGAATAGACCATCACACTGCAGAAGAGAAATAATTATTGAAAACTAAAACCTAGCACTGTCTTTACCATAAGGATGGATCTCTGTAGTGCAACACCATCCGTACTATGGGACCAAGGAATTTTACTGTTCCATTGACTTCTACAGGAATTCTGACACCCAAAAGTCCCACTTGTGTGAAGTAGGCCAGGAGCAACTGTTCTGTGTATCATGGTGGGTCTTGGCTGTCGGAGACCCAATATCATACAAGTATCTCCTATCCAGTGGATTCCAGTGGTGTCTATCTGGTATCATCATTAAGATAAGTATCGCATCTTTCAAACTGCATCAGGACTGTGGTTCGGTGAGCTACACAACCGGGGATAGAGGCAATTTAAAACATAGTTAGGAAATGGATCTTCATCTACATTTCCTCTATCTTTAGCTGCTCGTATCTCTTGTTTTTTATTTTTATCTCAAAACCATACCTTTTAAAAGATTCTTATCTTTACAATGACACCAGAAGTATGCTTCTAACTGCTATAGAGCCCAAGATATAGGCCTTTGAAGTGACATTTTCCCTAATGCCTATAAAAGTGACTCATCGCCGGCAAAAAATTTACTGTTTTCAGCTCATTTGCATATTACTTCAGAGGAGTCTTCTAAATAGGTAAACAGTCGAGTGTAAAATCTGTTGACGGGTTCCCTTTAAAGTGAAAACTCCCCCTAGGACCCAACCTCTTACAACCTTATGCAACATAAAATTTAATTACCTCAGAGATGTCATAGCCATGGTCATAATCGTCTTCTGGACATATGATCACAGGCCGGGAACTGTCCACCTTCAAAATTAAGACATAGTCACTCAGAACCTCTATATATACTGTATATACTAAAATAGACCAGTAGTGGATTAGAATATAGGCAGTTTGGGCAGTAGCCCGGGGCCCAAGCCTTCTAGGGGGGCCCATGGCCACCCAAACCAATCACTAAATTCTATACTGAGAAGGACCTTCACCCATAAATTCTGGACCTGTAGGGGCTATAATATTCATACAGCCTAAGGCCCATGGTAGTCATAATCCGGCCCCAAAATAGACTGTGATATGCGTAGAGAAGATTTCTGTACCTGTTCTTGGATCAGTGCCGTGTCAGAGCCTTGCCGTCGGTGCTGGAAGATTTTTGTAGAGATGACCGGAGAGGTATGAGAGCTGTCCAACCCAAAATCAGACAAGAGGGAATTCCTGTTCATGGAATACTGAAGAAAAATATTTGTGAGATTATTTAAGACCTGAGCCAACAGGATGGCAAAGCCAAAGAATATGGAAAACATATGAGCCTAATGGTCTAAGACAATAAGACAAGGAGGTTAGAAAAACCTCTTTGTTCTCAAGGACATCAATAATGCTATGGAGGTCCAACCTCCTGGACCCATATGTGAGTTCTATGTCATTGACTCAGTTCCGGAGACCCGAGCCTCCCCTAACATGCAAAGAAAACATAGACTATAATTGAAGTCCAAGATGGCTTATCAATGCCAAAAATTTGCCTCCTCGTGGGCGGGTCCGAGGAGCTCATCCAGATGTTTGATGGACCTGCCAATGAGGAGCCGAACTTTCATAGAAATCTGATGCCGAACTAACAGCAAAATCAAATTCCATCAAAGAAAATACTTCTTCCTCCAATTATCAGGCTCATTTCCTCTATCACCTCTCTGCTAAGTCTATGGAAAGGGGACTGACCGGGATCTGAATTATAGAGGGGAGACACCGGCACAGCCAGAGACTGCTGGGGGTAGTGGTAAGTTTCTATCTCACCCCAAGTGCTGTATTCATACCAATACATGTCAGTACCGCTCTATAATGTCCCACATAGAAATAAACTATACAGAAAGTAATAGACAAATCTCTTCTATAGTTACAGATGTGTGTCATGCCCCTAGTTGTGAGTTTTCCCCTGGACTGGCTGTACTAACCTCGCTAAGTGATGGGATCCTTTCGGTGCCAGAATCTAGGCCGCTGTCAGCATCCTGTGAATCCATGGATAAACGACCTATAAATCAGCCAGAATCAGAGTTAACAGGTGATTGGAAGTCACATTTAAAGGAATTTTAAAGGAAACAATTTAAAAGGTTAAATAAATTTACAGCTTGTATAAGTTATAGGACATATGATAAAATAAAAAGTTCATGTTCGATTTTTCCTTAAAACGATATAAAAATAGTGACTTCTGTTACGTGCAGTACCACTTTTCACCACAACCAGCATTAAAGACTTTCCTTAAAGTCCAATGCAACAGCGCCCCCACCAACACGTTTCCTTTCAATCCCTGCATTTCTTATACTATTTACTTACATTTTCTTTTATATCACATCATTACATGACTACTTACCTTCTATTACTTTATATCCTATGGAGCTACAGTCACTGTATGAACGCAGAATATCCTAGAAAAATAAAATGTATATAAGCCAAATTAGTAATGGACTTAAAAAGGAGCAGATAATGCAAGGCTGCTATGAATTACATGGAATAATTTTGGCTATTATTGCCACCACTAGGGGGAGCTCACTGCATGAAGATTTACCAGTCAATATAATGTAATTAAAAGAGATCTGTATTTATTAAGCTCCACTTGTGTTTAATATATGTAGTCACATTTTTTTCAATACAGGCGATTGGAAGCACCAATAAGCATAACAAGAGACCGCCTTTAAGAGGGTCATAAATAGTGTTAACATGCAAAAGTTATACTTGGTTTCTCACTGTCTGATGTGGGTTGCACTTACTGCAGGTCCAGCAGTTTCCTGACGTATCTTAAGTTGCAGTTGATGGACTCTTCTTCGGGCTCCTTCTATTTGTTCCTGCAGACTGGGGTTCGGGGTTCGGTTATAAACTTCACAGAGAGCCTGTAAAAAATAGAACTAGTTGAACTAACAAAGTACTGGAAAGTTCTGCTGATGAATCAGTGACTGGCCCAGTCGGTTCTGCAGAGTCACTCAAGGCTAAAGAATACTTCATTGCTTTATGATGGATGGGGACATGACCTATGGGACCAGCATTGATCCAGAAACCTCAAGTCAATTCCTGACCCTGTCACAACAAAACCCATAAGGTCCAAGACAAAGAACTTCTATGTTGGCGTCCCAATGATGCCCACCAGCAAACAGATCACCTGTCATGTGGATAATGGAACATCCCTTGAAAGGTTCTAGCTCGTGTCTCTCACAAATCGCTTTAAAAAAAATACTAGTCAACATGCTCAAGAGACTTGGGATCGACTCATCTTGTCCATCACCGGAAGCCAGTTTCATGGTCGTGTCAAGACAAAACCCATGAGGTCCAAGACAAAGATGGTAGTCTCAATGATGTCCACCAGCAACCACCTGTCCTGAGGATGGTAGAACATTCCTTCAAAAGGTTTTAGATCATATGTCCCAAAAATTCCATTAAAAAATACTAGTCAACGGGTGGGGAGACTTCGGCCCAACTGAACTGGTCCACCACTGGAAGATCCTTTATTGAATGTAGTATTATGAACCCATTAGATCCAAGACAATAACAAAGAATCTCTATATGGGAGTCCCAATGATTCCTACCAGCGACCAGATACTTATCACATGTCTTGAGGATGGTGGGTTATCCCTCCAAGGGTTCTAACTCATGGCTCCCACAAAAAACTCTAACCAAACCACTAATAAACTCATGCAAGAGACTTGAGTCCAACTCAACTGTTCCACCACCAGAAGATCATATGGTAGGTCATCGCTTCAAGGATTCTAGCTCATGGCTCCCACAAAAAAAAAGAGACTTGGGTTCAACAACTGTTCCACCACCAGAAGATCCTCTGGCGAACCCAGTTCCATGGCCCTCTCACCACAAAACACATTAGGTCCAAGACAAAGAAGGTTGAAGTCCTAAAGATTCCCACCAGAAACCAGATACTGGGACATCCCTTTAAGGATTTAGCTCATATCTCCAACAAAAAGGATTAAGCCTGGTGATTGGCCCTACCTGGAGCTCGGTCTCTTCTTGCTTCAGCATGTTGCGTAGGATCTGGGTTGCGTGCTTCTGAACCTCAGGATCCTGGACAAATGTAAAGCAAAATGTGAAAAATTTTAAAGACAAGTACAAAAATAAAAAATATATGTAGGCCCAGGCTACTAATATGTTGTCATTAGTAATGCCAGGACATAAATCGTCAGATTCTGTGTATCTGTTGTATCGTAGCCATTATCAATGGTCTAAAATTGTCCTACTCACCATGTATATAAGACCCCAAAACATTTAGATATTTAGTATTATTTTTTAATTATTCAAAGAAAAATTACATAAAACATGAAATTCTCTCCATCTTTACTTGATTTGTCAGTCATTACCTGTAGTGGTTTAGGTCCTGTGATACGTTGGGGAGGCGGCAGGGGAGGGGGAGGTGGCACCGGAGAAGACATATTCCTGGGGGAGGCTGAAGAGCTAAGATCATGTGCAGACATGGTTGAGGAAGGTGGAGGAGAACCGAGGAGGGTGAGTGCAACGTATGTTCCAGCTGTTCCAACAAGAAGAAATTAAAGGGATATTCCTATAACTTTAGCAGAGAACAAGACGTGTAGTACATGACGAAATGAACCTCACACATGGTCTGAAGGACCTCTGGTTGCAAGGATGTCTACCAAATCTCTCGGTCCCTAGTGGACTAGAAGCTGTGACCACACATCTATAGTTCATTTGATCATTCAGCCAATCATTGGCCTCAGCTGTTCTTTTACACAGAACCGATGAGACCAGTGAATGGCTGAGCGTTGTCATCACAAGAGAAGAAGACAGAGAGAAAGGAGCTGGATCCACAACAGCCAATCAGATACTGGTTTAACAAATTGTCCCACCTCCAAGCAAAAGCTGAGCTGTGGACGTGTCCATGACTATGGTCCATAGATAGGGCAGGTTTCACGACCAAAACTTGGCAGTGTGAACTGAGCCTTAGATTCTGAAACTAATCCAGAACACTTACAATATGTGGAATTCTGGAAATATTCACAGAGGGTAAGTACTCACATTTGATGAGCTTCACCACCTCGATGTGAGAGCTATTGGCGACCAACGTGCCATTAACCTGCCGAGAAATGACAAATATATGAAATATAATGCTAAGAAGCCCTCAGACTGTATCACACATCAGAGGTTTAGATACACTTCTGCAAAGACTTGTATCAGGGGTGCACCAGCCATGAGGACAGTTGAGCCTCTTACCTCAGGCAGCCACACTTGCAGCAAGATGGGGGAGCAGCATTAGGGACGCAGTCACCTTAAAAGTAGTGTCTCTCCACACCCAATGTGGGATGCTGCAGGGAAAACGCTCTTACTAAACAAATATTGGGGCACATTTACTTACCCTTCCGGAGGAGTTCACAGAAAGTGCGTTGTCCGACGATAATGTACTCTGCCGCGATTCACTAAGATTGCGCGCCCGATATCCTGCATGTGTCGCTTCCCTGCTTGGGTCCCCCCGGTGTTCACCTTGTTCTTCCTGGTGCATGTAAGTGCGTTGTCTTGCGACACAATTTGAATGTTAAATCCCGAGCTCAGTCCGAATCCGTCAGAACGTCCGACGGTCCTCACCTCGATTTCTGTCGCACGGAAGCAGCACAGCCGTGCCACAATCTGATCGCCACAATCTCCTGTTAAATACCTGTCACAGCTGAACAAAACCCGAAAGTTCGATGAAACTGCGGCCGCAGACCCTTAGTAAGTAAGCCCCACTGTGTTCTACAACTACTGGATGGGGTGGACTGTGGTGCAGTTCTAGCGGTCGCCTCAGGTAGCAGACAGTTAAAGGGGTCGTCCACTTTCAGCAAATAATTGATGTGGTTTGTGTAATGAAAAGTTATACAATTTTCCAATATACTTTCTGTATCAATTCCTCATGGTTTTCTAGATCTCTGCTTGCTGTCCTGCTACAGAAGGCGTCTCTGTTTGCTTCCAGTGGACAGAAATCTGTCCATGCTCACACCGGTGCACGGCTCATTATCATCACCGAGAGTAATCAGAGCCGAGTAATATAACGAGCACCTGCCTGTCCATCACATGACCATAGTCAAATTTCCATCCACTGGAGGTAAACATAGAAGCTTTCTATAGCAAGACAGCAAGCAGAGATCTAGAAAATCATGAAGACTTGATACAGAAAGTAGATTGAAAAATTGTATCATTTTTCTTACACAAATAATAGCAATTACTTGCTGAAAGTGGACAACCCCTTTAAGGGTCACCGCTGACTTGGATACATCAGCTCAATGTAGAGGACATGATAGGAGTAGTAGTACGGTTTACAAAGCCACCCAATGGACTGACCTTCACAATGCGATCACCCTCCTGTACTCCAGCCCGCATGGCCGCACCACCTGGAAGGTAACAAAAATACAGAATTTTACATCCTTATTAGCCCTAAATTATGAGGGTTTGATGATGTTTCTGTCATGAGCTGCAGTACCATCTGTAACCTGTAGACAAGGGTGGCGCTATTTTCAAGGGTTTCAATACAACCCCTGGAGGATTACAGCTACTGGACACCCTGATGCCAGGTGACCGCTGCTCTTCCATGTTCACGTCATGGTAAGCGTCATGTGACCCTCATACACAAAAAAGCTCAATAACGCTCATTATGAGGCCATGAAAGACGCACTTGTCTCATATCATCACAATGTTACGGACAGTTCAGATAACCCGACCTCCTCATGGGAAGTAATAGAAGAGGGCAGAAGACCCCCGGGGAAAGGGAAGGGGGGGGACAATCCTAGATTTATAAGTACATATTATGGAAACATAAAAAGAATATTAAATAATATAACATAAAATAATACATAAAACACAGTATTAATAATAACAAAAATCTATAAACCTAAATTGTATGGTATAAAAATGAAACATTATAACACCTAATCACACGTGACCTCTCACCTGGGCGCACGGACTGGACCAGGACAATTCTGTCCCCGCTGACCGTGAACCCAAATCCATTCTGATCCCTCTGAACAACCACACAGCGCTGGACCAAGCCTACAGGGATGGAAAATAGGAGGGTTTTATTTTATATTACTTTTTGAAAATTTTAATACACATAGACTCGGTGATAGAGTATATATTATAGTAGTGATAGTTATAATCTGAAAAATATACTATAGAAAATATACGGAAATATAGTAATATATAAATGGAAGAAATCTACATGGATCCAGCACACAAATAAAATGTGTAAAGCAAATAATAAAATATAAAATACTACCATGTAAAAAATATTTATACAAAATAGAATCAAAATAAAATATATAAAATATACTTAAAGGGGTTTTCCCACAAATACCAGCGCTCGGCGATCTCCTTCAGCTGTGGTAATCTTCTTATATTTGTTATCCATGGCCTCCTTCCTTCTAAAATCAACTTCTAAAATTGTGCTAATGAGTCAGAATGGTTAATGAGGGTTGTTACCAGAGCCCCTCCATGCTGCAGCTTCACAGGCTGTTACACTGTATCCCCCCCCCCCCCCCCCAGCTTCCTTGGCCATCCTTCTGCCTAATGTAATCTCAATGCAGCAGAGGAAGTTGCAGTGCACAGTGGACGGGGGAAATGCTCCGCACAGTGTAACTCCCTGTGAATCTGCACCACAGAGGGGCTCTAGTACACCCGCCAGTAGCCCTTCTAGCTCATTAGCATAATCTTAAAAGGTGAGAAAGAAGGAAGCCAAGAATATAAGATTACCACAGTCACGGTGCCAAGGTTCATCATGATGGATTTGGATGATAGATTTTCTTTGCATACATACAATCATGTCGCTAATACATCCTAATATAATATATAACAGTCATATAAAATTAAACAACGCTAAAATAAAATTATGATCTAAATAAGGAGTTAAAATATAAAGAGATATAATACAACACAATGTAATACAATACTGACATCTAATAACAAATATATTTGCGTAAAAAAAATAATAATTATAATTCGGAAAAAAAAATCTACACAAAAAACTAAATTGTAAAATGATATAAAAAAATATATTTAATATAATATAAAGCAATATAATACGCTATATACATCTAAAACTAGAACATAAATACAAAAATGAAATCGAAAAGATTGAATGAGACTTTGCACTTTATAGGATATTAATTATCTTTATATAGCGCCATCATATTCTGCAGCGCTGTACACATCATGGGGGACAAGTACAAATAAAATAAGACATTACAGAGGAATAACATGAAATAATAACATGAAACAAAAGGAGTGAGGGTCCTGCTCACAAGAGCTTGCAGTCTGAGGGATGACCACAGGGGGGAGCCGTCATCCTCTTCCTGTACAGGATACGGTATAACTAAGGTCACATGACCGGCTCACTGCCAAGGTTGCAGAAATCTTTGGCGCAGGCTCAGGTTTAGATAACGGCAGGAGCGGTGATAACATAACAGGTTAAACAACCGCAGATTAACTATGGAGGAGCGGCTGTATTACAAGGCAAGTAACTCTCCAATGCACTTAAAGGGGTTGTAAAAAAAATGGCTGCGGTCTTCAAAAACAGCGCCACTCCTGACCATGGTAGTGTGTGGTATTGCAGTGAAGCTCCATTCACCTCTATACTATACAGCTTAGCAGCAATACCAGGACTAACCATGATCAGGTGTGGCGCTGTTTTGCAAGAAAGAAGACATGATTTTTTTTTTTTTTACTTCCGGACAACCACTTTATAGGTTTTAAATTTTGTAGAAATCCCCAGAAGGGTCAGCATTTGAAGCAAAATTTAAGGAAATTATATACTTTCCCCTCCAAAGAGCATCCCTCATGACATGGTTATAGCCTATAGGACACAAGATGCCAGAGCCAATCCCTGGCCTCAGCAGTCAAGATCTAAGCCAGCGTCCACAGGTCATGTGCTCAATGACATCACCGGAGATAGCCCGTTAGGTGCAGAAGTGACGGGGAGAGGCCGTTGGCCACAGGAGCCGGGGCCTCACTCCGGTAAGGGGCAAGTAAACAATTTCCTTAAATTTTCCCTTCAGATGCTGAGGCCGACTGGGATTTTCTGCAGAGAACGAAAACCCCCAAATAAAAAAATGTTTTTCAGGGTGTGCTGCCAAGTAATGTCACCCAAGACTCTAAGTATTTGGGAAAAACGTAATGGTAGGATGTTACGGTCTCGGGTCGATCTGATTGGACATGGTATATAGAGTTTACAGTGACACGCCCCCAAATAAGCCACACCTACTTGTCGATTTTCACATATATTGCCATATACGTTATCCTTAGTCATGTTACAAGGCTTCTTAAAGGGTCGGTCATTGATTTGTTGTGTAGTTTCCATTCTATGTGGCACATGAAAGTCCGTCCTTCTCTGTCCGGAAGTTACGCATCATAATTTATAAGACACAGTCTCCTTAATGTTGCTTATAACTCCCAGTCATCAGAAAAATATAGCAATTAATAGGGACTCTTATCGATTAATTACTTCAACAAAGCGGAAATGTTCCGCGGTTACCTGTAGACTCGCTGTAGTCCGCAGATTGGCGCTGGTGCCCCGGTGACTTTCGTTCTGATGCCCCGTCGCTGACGGATGACAGGCTGCTCAACCTGCCAGAGATAGGAGAAAATCATTAGTATATTGTCAGGGATCGTTACTGGCCAATATACAGATGCTCATATACGATACATACTGCCCACCAACCAATTGGGTCACACCTATATTAAGCGGGGGTTGTCTTACTGCTAAGACTCCGCCTTCTCATTCAAGATGAACGGCTATTGTTGGTGGGAACCATTTGATATGTGACAAGTTTTCCTGCAGTGACTTATTGGGCAACGCTCACTGGCAGGGGAAGGGGGTGTAGGTTCTGACAGCGGAACTGGCCCAAACCTCTTTTTCTTTCTTATCCAAAAAAGAGGCCACGCAGAACCAAAATAACTATGAACTGGACTGTGATATATTACAGCTTCTTTCTCAGCCTCTTATACATTCTCCATGTCCCAGTCCCCACATTTAGTTATACATTAACAAAAAGTTGTCCTGAATATGGAAGAGGGTGCGACTGTTTAATACAAAACCCAGTAATGACCACAACTAAATTGAGACAAGTTTTACAGTAAAAGGCTAAACCCCAATGTAGCATCATAGGGTTAAAAACTGGCTTTAGATAGTAGATAAAATCCATATTGTCGCCACTTTCCTCAAGGTCTTTGTCCATTATTAGGCTCCATTTCACCGGCGCAGTTGGAATTTTTTCTCTTGTCCCCACCGTTCCCAAGCTATCAATGGTTTTAATTTTAGGACCCAACATACTAATTTGGAGATCTACAGTCAAAAATTTTCAGTGGATTAGTGAAGCACAGTCTAGGAATACCGTATTTTCCGGGCCATTAGGCGCACCAGAATATAAGGCGCAACAGTCCGATGCGCCTTATATATGTAATAATTCCATATATAAGGCGCATCGGACTATAAGGCGCAGGGTCGGGGGCGTGGCGGAGGTCCGGGGGCGGAGCGGAGAGGATGTTCTCCAAATAAAAAGGGTTCCTCAATAAATAGCTGCTTTATGGCAGATCATAGAGATCCAAAAGACTAAGTTGTATGTTCACTGTACCATAGGCCACTGCTGCGTTAGTTTATGCCCCCCCCCCCCCCCTACATGTTATTCCCATTCTATAGATTAATTACATATTTTTGGCCAACAATTCGTTTCCTGGATCCTTTCCTAGTGCCGTCTACAACTAAAAGTAATGAGCAATAAACCGTCCAGGTCCACATGACAGCCCACAGGAGCAGAAAATCAAAGCAAAGTTCAGTGATGGAGATGGATTGGCTTCCCAGTCACCATTTGCTTATTTCGGCATGAAAAAGTAAAAGTGGTGAACATCAGAGGGCTGATAAAAAAAACACAGCGAACATCAAAGAGAAGGAAAATCAAGAGGAAAACTACATTATTAATTATCCACCAAACCTCAGGAATCACGGCAGAAGATGTCAGCACAGAACCGACAGATTCAGCTTATAATTTACTATGAGGCTCTCAGGCAGGCGCTGTCTCCTTCCTACAGGAAATTGGGCATGACAGGTCAGAAGTACTAAAGTCTGCCCATGCTGCACCACTCGTGGGGGCTTAGGTGCACCTTGTTAAGTAGTAAAGTGTCCCTTGAAGTCATTCTCCGAAAAAAAAGCAATAAAGACAGTCATCCAAGGCAAGGAACAGGTCAAGAGATGTGTCCTGGGAGAAGGAAGCCCAGCACGCTTGGCACGTTGCCTCCATAAACCTCAACTCTGAAGATATTTTCTAGTCCCAGCATGGACTGTGGGGAGGCTGGAGCACAGTTGTAGGTGCAATGAAGAAAAATCAAAGGAAAGAGCAGTAGGGGTTAAAGAGGCTGTGGGAAATCTAAGAGGAACTTGGGTGATGCCCAAACTGAAATGGCCTTTGACACCACCCCAGTGACCCCCTGGGAACTAGTGGGATCTGCAAGATACGATACTAGATATGTGTGTGAGTGCAGAAGTAGTGCCGACTGTCATACAACCTCAGTGCAAGTATGTATTACATGTATATACAGGAATCTACAACCTCCTGTACATCTATACAATGAGGTCACATGAACACTCCAGCAGAGACCACAAGAACCCAGCAACAACAGCACACAGATATAACTACTGTAATACTGCCCCCTATGTACAAGAATATAACTACTATAATACTGCCCCCTACGTACAAGAATATAACTATTATAATACTGCCCCCTATGTACAAGAATATAACTACTGTAATACTGCCCCCTATGTACAGATACACTCCTAACTATCATCTGCCCTTTTAGGAATCTACCGACTAAATACTTCCCCTATGTACAAGAATATACACTACTAGATAATACCTTTTCCCCCTTGTCACAAAGAATAATAACTACTATAATAAAACTGCCCCTATGTCAGGAATATAACGAGTAAATACTGCCCCCTAGATGTAAGGAATATAACTCAATAATACTGCCCCTATGGTACAGGAATATAACTACTTATAATAATCGTCCCCTATTACAGAAGATAAAACTACTATATATACTGCCCCCTATGTACAAGAAATAACTATACTATAATACTGCCCCCTATGTACAGAATATAACACTATAATACTGCCCCCTATGTACAGAAATATAACTCTATAATACGCCCCTTGTAACAGGAATAATTAACTATATAATACTGCCCCCTATGTACAGATAATATAACTACTATAATCTGCCCCCTATGGTACAAGACTAATACTATGTAATACTGCCCCTATGTACAAGAATATACACTATAATAACTGCTCCCGTATGTACAGAATATAACTACTATATCCTCGCCCCTAGTACAAGAATATACTACTATAATACTGCCCCCTATGTACAAGAATTACTACTATAATACTGCCCCCTATTACAGAGTATAACTACTATAATACTGCCCCTGTAACCTATAACTACTAATAGCCCCTGATACAAGATATAACTACTATAATATGCCGCCTCCTATGTACAGAATATAACTACTATAATACTGCCCCTATGTACAAGAATATAACTACTATATATACTGCCCCCCTATGCAGAATAATACCTACGATAATACTACTTGCCCCTATGTACAAGGAATATAAACTACTATAATCGCACTGACTGCCCCCTTGTACACGAATATAACTACTATAATACTGCCCCCTATGTACAAGATATAACTACAGAATACGGCCCCGTATGTACAAGTTACTACTTATAATACTGCCCCCCCTAGATTACAGGAATATATACTACTATATCTGCCCCCTATGTAGAATATAACTATCTAATACTGCCCCCTATGTACAGAATATAACTACTATATACTGCCTCCCTATGTACAGAATATAACTACTCTAAATACTGCCCCTATGTACAAGAATATAACTACTATAATACTGCCCCCTATGTACAGAATATACTACTATAATACGGCCCCCTATGTACGGAATATAACTAATTATATACTGCCCCCTAGTACAGAATATAACTATAATACTGCCCCATGTACAGAATATAACGACTATAATACTGCCCCTATGTACAGAGAATCTACTACTATAATCCTGCCCTTATGTACAGGAATATAATAACTGATAATACTGCCCCGATGTCCGGTATACGTACTAATAGCACTATAAAACTACACTATAATACTCTGGCCCCCTATGACAAGAGATATTCTAAATACATACTACCCCTATGTACGGAATATAACTACTATAAGACTGCCCCTAGAGTAATGAAATACTAGGTCAGTGATGGCTAACCATGAACTATGGCCAGAGTGGCACTCATAGCCCTTTCTGTGGCACTCAGGCCATCACCAGAGATGACCCAGGTATCTTCCTGCAGTCCCAGACAGCCCAGTCCTTGCTGTGCACAGAGCTATTTTTAAAGTGACAGCTCTACCTGGGACTTGGAGGCAGTGGGAAGGTGTGGACAGATCGGGATTATCATTGTAGCTCCTGCTCCGCCCGACAATTCACCCTAAGGGAAGCTACAATGCTCATCCATATTTCATTCTATTTTTCTGCTTATTGGTGTCCTCAGGGGCTGTATGCAAATGAAAACTGTGACAGAGAAGGGAGTATAATCACAAATTATAATTTCTGTTTTTGGCACTTTGGAATAAATAAGTGGGTCTTGGTTGTAGTTTGGGTGGCACTCGGTCCTCTAAAAGGTTTCGCCACATTGCTATAGGTGTATTAAGTATAATGGAATATATTCCAACAACATCTTAAAACACAATTAGGCTTTACATATACATTGCTATAATGGGAGAATGCTGGGAGTTGTAGTACCATGGCATTTGGAAATCCACATGTATAAAAGAACCTGTATAAGCGTCTGTATTCAACCTGACTTATTGCGTTCTGTTCCTGACTTTCTGTATGTATACACAGAGGTCTATCCCAGTATATACATTACTATACGTGTGTTTACCCCGGGCCATCACAGAATGACGGGTAATAATCCCAAACATGAGCACCCGCCATCCTCCATCCAAACACATTTACTACATCTCTGATGACTGTGTATATACAGCCCCGCACAGGCCGCCATGTATGGGAAAGACGGGAACCTGGAATATAAACCAGCGCTCCCGGTTATTACATGTGTACGTTATCCAGATACACAAGATTCGCGAGGACTTGCTTCATGCGTTCTCCCTCAGGGCGTGAAGGTTTGTGCGCTGCAGACGTGTGCGCTGGAGACGGCTCCCCTTTACCTGTCAGCAAGATAATGATGACAGAAAAAGGGGGTTCTGGGGGTGGAAATCTGGGAAGGGAAGTCACGTGATCCTGGGGTTCTATTAATTAAAAAGACAATTATGGCAGGGCGAAAGGTTAATCCGAGGTTAACGCTACTGAGCTGGCGGGATTGGGCGAGGCATGTGTGACTACAGAAGAGATATAAGCTTAACATGTGTGTTGTACATGTATGTATGTACCTGTTGTGTCTGTGTGTGTAATATATATATATATACTAGATTATATATATTTACATACACACACATCACATTACACACACATTACACACAGCACACCCACACAGCACACACATACATTACATACATACACACACAACATACATTACAACATACACCACCATACATTGCATACATTACATACCCACATACATACACACATCTACATACATACACTCATACATTACACACAATCAAACTCCGTCTTAACCAAATTCCACTGAGTAGTATACCTAAGTTGGCACTATTTTTGGAAGAAAGCCAAGATTTTTTCTAATAACCGTGACAAACCTTAATCACTTCCCATTAACTAACTGTGAAGCTTTACAAAATACTACAGGAGGTGCAGAGGTTGCAGTTGCACCCTGTGGCCATAGCGGGCGCATAGTTTATTCAATATTATAACATAACAAAAGTTTTCAATGAAGAGTCATAATCGTATGTAATGTAATGCTCCTGCTGCCCCTGCAGGGGTATAATAGCAGAGGTGGTAGGCTGCAGTTGCCCCCGCATGTCGTTGCCATACAGGGGCACCACTAGCAAGCCATATGTGATAAAGATTTAGTGTTACAATAAAACACTTGATATAAGCGCCCAGTAGTGGTTATAATAGTGTCGTTTTGGGCGATGCTATGGGCACTAATACCGACCTGAACCACTTGCCAAATTTGATACAGCCTCGATAGGCCACATAAACAGAAGGACCTGCTCTTATGCTGCATAGTGTGTTTTCCTTGCTTTCAACACATGTTATTAAGGTCCTTTCTGGCCCCCAAGTCCATCAAACTAAAAGTGGACAGAAGGGACCCCCCCACCCTCTTTCCTTGTGGCCTGGAGCAGCAAGGGTGCCAAGTATACCAGATTGCTGGCGGTTTGCGGCCTAGGCGAATGTCACAGGATCAGGTATGGGAATCGGAGGGTCTTCTCCTACACTGGCAGGTCTCCAGAGGTGGTAGTTTCGCCAAGAAAATAATGAGGAGAGGCTGATGTACTGGTTCTCCCTGGACAACACCCTGAGTGTCCATAGAATAGGTTCCCTGTAATGGTGGGGAAGCCCTTGGTGGTAACAGCTGATCCCGGGATCAGAAGGAGGCTAAATTGCTGCAAATCAACTCACAGTATCTTTATTAAAAACAGGTAGTGTCACCGGTAAACTGGTCAACAGCACGAGTTCTCGGCACTGGATTTGGTTCGGGAGAGGTGTCCCATTCAGATATGTGCACCATCCTGATAGTCATAGTGCCAACTGCTGGTAAAGTTGATGATGAGCGTGGTCCCAAAGCCTGTGGAACTGCAGCTTCCACAGATCTCCTGACTCCGACCTGGGTCCGAGTTCCTGTGGCTCACTAAGTGTGTGCTGCAACACTGTCTCTTCTCTTCATTTCTGCCGCAGTGATGTGTGGCTTGGACTGCACAAGGCAAGAATGGACCATGCGCTCCCCCTGCACAGGGTTCTTATATTCTCCCCTGGTCAGGTGGTAACACGCTCTCCATCAACATTCCAGTTTACAATACAGCCACATAATGGATAACATCTTACAACCACCCATTTTACTCCACAGGCAGTCCCGGGTTACATACAAGAATAGGGACTGTAGGTTTTGTTCTTAAGTTGTGTAAATTTGTGATGAAAGTGAAAACTGTACTACTTTTATCTTGTAGTTCCACACAATTTTTTTTGTTTTTTGCCCCCAGTGACCAAGTGGGAGTTTTCACACATTTTTTTGGCTGTAATAGGACCAAGAATAATCAATAAGCTTTCCATTGCACGACATTTTAAAGCTGTTATTGCAGTCTGGACATTTTAAAACATCCAGAGCTTCACCAGCGGTCACAACGTGCAAAGGAGGGTCTTCTGTAACTATGGGTGTTTTCTGTAAGTCGGTGTGTCCTTAAGTAAGGGGACCGCCTGTACTGGTCTCCCAGCAGAGTCTACAGCTGCTATTACATAATCCCTCATGCTAGAAACCTTCTAGAAGGTTCATGACTCCCTCTGACACGCCCCACCTGGAGAAGCGCTATTCTCGAACTACCAGTTGCCTATGTTTTTGGTCAGGGTGTTTGCACATGTGTTATTAAGTTAGAGGGCCGGAAGCACGAGTGTAAGCCGCTGCTGTGCCGCATGGGGTACAATCAAAAGTGGTCTGGACTCTCCGGATAGGTGTAATATTACCACTATACACAGCTTGGTTCGCCCAGCCTGGAATATTGCTGTCCAGTTTTCTGGGCACGTCCATACACAAGGATGCCCTGGAGCTGGAGAGGGTTCCACAAGAGCCACAAAAATGTTAAGAGGTGTATTGCGGGTCTTAGTTATAGGAAGTTAAAACAACTAATTTATTTAGCTCTGGACAAATAGACGACTAGCGAGAGGGACTTGATTAATTTATTTAATATATGATGTGTCCATCACAAAAAATATGCGTGGTAATTGTTTCAAGATTACATCAAATCAAAGACGGGGGCGACTGTCCCCGCCTGGAGAAGCTTCGAAGTTTTATCACTAGGAAGGCGGACAGGCTTTTGTTACTATGAGAACTTGGCCACTCGTGGATAGCCTGCCTCAGCGCTGGTCACAGCAGGAACAAGCAGAGAGCTTCATAGAAGGCTAGAAATGCCTTTTTACACACTAAATAACATTGCTCATTGCTGTTACTGTTTATTAGAATATTGTTTCCCCTAATCCCTTCCGTCATCCAATCATCTCCCCTTCCTTGGTTGAACTTAATGGTACACAGTGGTCTTTTTTCAACCATATAAACTATGACTGATAATAAGTGAAGCGTATGAATTTGGCCCTTGGTTGCAATAGGGGCACAACATCCATCATGCGTAATAAAATGACTCCTTATATTAGGGCCTGTAACAGATTAAGTTGGTGAGGCCCTGAGCTACGGTGAAGCCTCTGCTGGCCCTGGTAGTGACTCTATATTACATGGTAGCCATGACAATCACAGGCGCACACGAATAACCCACAAACCCGTAAATGATATAAACAAGAAGTAACAGGACGGGACGGCTACCAGCCACACCAGCAGTGAGCAGAGGTAAGTGGAAATCAGCCCCTGCATTCTTCAACATTCTTCTCTGGCAACGCAGGAATTCTAAACGAAAACTAAAGTACACCGGGACGAAGAGCAATAACTTCAATGGCATGTCGCCCACGCGTAACCCTTTGCATCGACACCGGGAGTTTGTAGTACAAAATATTTGACACTCGAGCAAAAAAAGCATCTCTCCCCTTACACAAGCAAACCTTCTACAGAGGGTCTCTGCCGCCTGGCAGGGTGCACCTAACCTCTGCCGCCTGAAGCAAGTTAAGATGCTCGCCCACTCTGCCCCATCCAGTATTATAGATCAGATAAGTTTTTTCGGTAGAGGTTTCTCTGCATGCAGGGTCTGCCACTCATGCTGCATAAGGTGGATGAGACACTATTTTATAGTGTCAAGCCCTGCTTTGTTAGCTGCTGATGGCTGTCCCTGATGCGCCCCTATCTTGCTGGCAATGCTCTGCCTGAGGCAAGAGCTCCACTTGCCTCATGGATGGTGTCACCCCTCTGCATTGATTCTCAGGATGATGAGGGCTACAGAAAAAATTTTCAACCTATCAAGAGAAGCTAAAATTGGAGTGGTGGTAGAATAGGTCTCGTCCACTTAAGTTACGTAAACTCGGATGGCCATATTTCACAAAAATAGATGTTGAAAGGAAATACTGATCTCAAGAACTGGTAGAATCCCTTTTCCGCCAACTTTCTCCCTAATTATGGGGGCCATGGGGACCATAGCACAAACGCTATCGATTAAGAAAAATCTAACATCAAAATCCATCATGATAAAACCGGGACTTTCGTATTCTAGATCCAGGCCCGTGACTGTAGATCCTTCTTTTCAATTCGCTTATCCATCTAAATCTCAACTTTTTAAATTGTGCAAACAAGTCCTGAAGAATTCCCTTGGGTAGTTACCCATAGCCCCTCGTGCTTGTAGCTTGCACACAGCTATTACACTGGTAGGAGTAATGAATAGTAATAATAAATATAATACATAATTCATTTTTTTACTTTTATCATATGCAGCACACAAGATCCGGGCAGCACTTGCCACAAATCATGGCAAATCGGTCCTGTCCCACATGGAGCTCACTAACTAAACAACCAACAGTATGTTTGGAGTGTGGGAGACGATACCGGATGCCGAAACCCCCAAACACGAGAGAACAGACAACTCTTTGCAGAGGCTTGACCTGGGTGGGATTGAAACCAGGACCCCCAGTGCTGCAAGGCAGAAGTGCTACTCACTCACCACCTGGCACGCCCTAATATAGTTTAAGGAGAGACAGTGGTAACAGCCCTGGTGAGCTACACATCGCATGAGGGGTCTCTCTCTCGCTGACACCCCGCGGAGCCCTGTCAACTCACTAACAATCTTTAAAAAGGCCATCGCAGCAAATACAAGAAGTACCATCACAGTGTCCTTGAATCCATGGTAGTGCCCCTGGGTACTAGTCATGATCTAACAGACGCCCATTTCACTGGGAACCCCTCTCAGGTAAGCAGGTCATGGAGAAGGAGATGCCATTAGTTTTTTGGGACAGATCCACAATGATTTGGAGATGATGAAGGTTCCATCGCATGTTGATACAAGTTGATCACAACATGACATTTTGGGCCATATCGTCAACTGCAGATGGAGGAAAACCCTTTAAAGGTCGTAATAATCATGACGGAGTAAGATGGAGGGGACATTCCAACAGTCAAAGGTATGGACGAGTGAGGGGCTGGGGTGTATTACTTCTCAAAGGTCACATGCGAAAAACATTGACAGTCACAATCTTACCAGGCTGCAATGGGGCTGATATAGGAGGATAGGACAAGTCGGCAGAAGTGTGAGAGTGGACCAAGAGGAGACATACCAAAGAGTTTCAGTACAGACAATGCATCGCACCACCTCAACACAGTGCACAACAGGGGCGTCTAATACACAGAACAAAAATTGGCTGGCTCCTATTCACCAAACACAACACACACTTCTGAATTCGAAATTTCCGCTGGTGCCCTTGTGTACAAGACAACAATTACACTCCACCTTGTACGTCAGTAAATTACTATACTTTTTACTTATATAATGGGTCTTGTAGCAGCCCCTGCTCTCTGGAACCACTAAAGAACCGCGGATTCCTGAATGTAGCTTTAGTTATAATAGAGAGAAGCCACTTTCCCCTAAACCGTAGGTTGTCCAAAGTGCCCACTTCAAACACTGGAAGGGGTCCTGACGTCTTTGGCTACCTAAAACGATCTGGACCCTCCAGGAAAGATGCGTCGAAACACCTAACAATGGAGACTTATTGTATCTCTGTATGTTAAGTGCCTCGTAGGAGCATATTTTTGTATTTTAGCACTGCTGCAATGTTATTAGGGTCGAGTTGTAGGCCCGTGGACGACTATATGGTAAATTTGGAGTACTTTATGAGGGTGATTTTTGGGGGTTGGCATTCTGCTGCAGTATTACATTTTGGGCAGTAGAACTTTGTTGTTACTGAGTGGGCGCTATATGCAGTACTATAAGCTTCTAGGAGGCTGTCCTTTCAAACAACGAATGGCGTATTACTGTGGGATTGATAAGTTCTTGTCATTCCTTCGAGTCCAGTATAAAGGGGATACTCTGTGTGAGTAATATTTCAGGAGAGCCATTGTAGATATTATTTAGTAATTGTATAGTCGGTTTTATTAGTTTTCAACACGGAATCTAGACCGCGACTTACAGTCCCACTTGTTATGCAGACACTATTATGGCAAGTATATATTTGTGGCTCTATGGAGGTTTTAGTCAAGTATTTTACATGCTTCGACTTATTTTGGATGCTCTAGTTGGCAAATTCAGCAATGAATGGGTAGTAATGTTTGAGAATTAATCATTGGTTTTCTATTGTGGAACGTATATGGTATTATTAAATGGATGTATTTAGGATGCACTGCAATGGAATTATTCTATGGGCAATATATAATACTGCAGCCATTGATTGGTTGTGCACTGTACTGGTAGTATTCTTTATATAGCAGTAGTATTTTGGATGCCAGGTGGCAGTATTGTTAGTGTATTGTATGGGTTTAGTTTATATGGAAGGTATTATTGGCAAAACATAGGTAGAAACAATGTGTAAACTAATGATGGGGTAAAGGGCAGCAACAGAGGTAAGTACTTAACAACAAGATGTTAAGACGACCCCCCCCTCAGCATCTTGTGACAACCCAGAACCTTTACACTACAAATATCAGTGGTATACGGCATGCGCAACACTTTAGTTCCACAGCACAGATACACGACACCAACAAACACTACAGCACGTGGCCTACCTACCTTGGCAAATGGGGGTGTGTCTTTAGAAGTAAGGCGCGTCTTCGCATACCAAGAGGTGATAGAGAGAGGTGAGACATCCCGTGAAGGCAAGAAGATAAAAAACAGCATGCAACAATAGCGACGTTGAGAGACCAGCGCGACAGAACTGACTGCAGTAGCTCACGCTCGGAGCGTAGTCAGGCACTCAGGTATACTTCTAGTATCCAGTAATAATTTAATACCATGAGGTAGATTTTAAATGGGAACCCTAAAGATGGAGAGTGCGGGAAGGGAGAGAGAGATGCTGAGAGAGGGAGAGAGTGCGCGGAGAGGGGAGAGGTGCGAGAGAGGGGAGAGAGCTGCGAGTGCCACAGAGTATGGCAGACTACATAGAGAACGACGGTAAATGCAGACAAAGTTACACAGTACAACACTTAAAGGAACATTAACATATGCAAGCGAAAGAGGAAAAAAAACACAAGCAGGAAATAATTTATAAGTGGTGTTTTGGAGGGGGTTGTAAATTCACATTTTAGATACACAATGTCCTAGGGAGTGGTTTAATTCTTCACTAAGTCTTATCGTATGGAGAACAAGCACACGTATGTAATGCAGAAAGTTATTTTTTCCCCCAAAATAAGAGTTGTTTTTTCTTCTTTAAAAGCAGAACTCAGTCATGTACTTGATCGTTTTGTGCCCCTCCCCCCCCACACGAAAACCTAGCCTCAACCTGAAGGATTTTCTACATAAACCACAAATATTCGGAGGACACCACCACCCCCTATAAAGGACATGACCAAAATTATGACCGTTGTCGTAGTCAGATAAGTCCGCCATTAAAAAGTTAATTCTCAACTTTGAAAATTGTACAAGCTTCGATCTTCATGTGCCTTAAAACTTTATGGAAACTAAAAATTTTTAAAATCCTTCTTTGGCCAACCAGCCTACACAATGATCTTAGGGAAAAGTTTTCCTTCTATTAAGTGTATACATGCAGGGTGGCACAGTGGGTTAGTGGTTAGCTTTACAGCCTTGCACGCTGGGATCTGGGTTACGTCCCAGGTGTCACAATCTGCAGCCCTGTATGTTCTTCTATTGTTTTACGTGGGTTTCCTCCTGGTCCTCCGGTTTCCTCTCCACCACTCCAAACATACTGGTAGGTGATTAAATTGTGATCCACATTGGGGACAGGGATGATATGACAACGCTTCTGTGCAGCGTCTGTGTAATCTGTGTGCGCTATATAAATAAAGGAATTATTATTATTATTATGGTTTGAGAGAGGCTTTCCTCATTGGAAAAAATTGTAATCATTACCAATAATTGTGACTGTTTGTCGTAGTCAGACAATTCAGCCATGTAGAAATTTTCGTTTAATAGAGTCATCAAGTCTAAAAATGATCTTTGTGAAAGTTTTCATCCTGTTATTTTAACTGAGTATGGTCACCTTTGGGGTATTCTTCGAGGTGTGGGAGACGATATTACTTAGCAACCCCTGACTCTCCTGCGCTGGTGACCACCATTTCAGTACATTTAGGAAGCCACACAAAAATCCCCTGGTTATGACAGTAATACAGTAGCTCAGGATATGGAGGCTTGTTTAGGCGGCTCCCATTCCGGGAACAGACAGTATAAGATGACTGCCAAGAAATCCTGCAGCCTCCAGAATAAATAAAGCGGAAGTGAATCACTACATGGCACATACTCACGCTCAACTAGATACTGCAATATCGTCCTCAGTACAAGCTCTTCCCGTTATGGCTGTAAAGAGGTGGGAGGTCCTCCTAATAGGGGGAACTCCTGCGTCAGTGCCTTAGTCACAACACTACTATACACAATGAGATTGTCCATATGGTCAATAATGGTGGCCCAACGGTAGAAGGCCCTTGTTATCCCATATTTTATCATAAAGTGCCAGTCTTAGGCTCTCTAACAATCCATTCGTACGTATAGCCATTACAAATAATTTACATACATCCAAAAACACAGTAGTAAGGACCGCCTTGGTGGACAGTGGTCAAGGTTCTAGCCAGTTCTAAGATAGTTCTAAGATAAGAAAAACTGGTCCGTGCTCCTCCCATCATGCACTGGGGTGCTCCTTTAACTACTGGGTCTCCGTGTGGCTTGACAAGTTACATCAATGGGGTGTCCACCCCCGGTATCAGATTTCTTCGAAAAGTACCACACATTGTTCTCCTCCTATTGTTCCCCATTTCGCAGGTTGATGTTACTTGAATTTCTTAGCACTTCCTGTTTTGGTGACATCACTGAAACTACCAAGGTAGTCCCCGGAGCCAAAATCTGGCTTATGACAGACATCATGGCCTAGAAATCATCCCAGCCGGAGACATACGGAATAACACAGCTTGAGGCAAACGATCAGGACACAAATGAAAGGTTGAGGACCAGGAAAGATGGGATGTTGTGCTCCGTGTACTATGAGGAACCTGGCAGATATCTTCATGAACAGGCCCGGCCTTCATTTTTCTAATTATGACAAATTAACTTGAGAATTGGCAGCTGCCACGTACAGTAACTCCGAGTTGTACCATTGTTGGCTTCACTACTTGAAGCCTGTCCAAATCTGTCAAAAACTAGATATTCTACTCCTAGACTCAACCTTTTTTCTCCCTCAAAGCAATGTCTCCGAGCCTACTTGTTCCCATATTATGATGACCTCTGCCTTACTCTACTACTGTAGAGAAGTTTGGATCGGTGCCAAAAATTCAAAAAACCTCCACAGACAGACACCACGTGTTGTAGGAGATCAGTAACTATTTTTTTTTACACTTTATGGCAATCTTTTTGGTCAACATTACTAGGTCAAGGAGCGACAGCTGAAATTTCCAGGCTGGGTTGGCTCTCTTTCTCAGGACTGGACTGTGTTTGGATACAGGAGACTTTCCTGACCTGAAAACATTGTTTTACCTAAAATTACAAACGGTTGAATTATTTTTAATTTATCGGAGAGAAACATCCTCTTACGGAGATCAATACACGTCTGAGACGTTCACAAGGTTCCAGGAGCAAGATCTAAAGAGGATCACTGGGATCAAGATGAGAGCTAAATTTTATACTTGGTTTAGGACAGTGCGTATGTGTTATAGAGGAAATCACGTTGTGCCTCCAACAAACCAAATTTATTTAAAGGTTTGGGCAACACAGAGTTGTACGGCCAAGCCATCGGTTCTTGGGTTGTGCCAAAATAAGTATTGGTTCGGTTTTGAATCTTGAGGATTTTTTCCTAACTTCTAAAGGCCTCCAATTCCTACTTGATGTTCTTCCACTTACAGACCCCACTGGCCAGAGATGGTGACACCATGACTGTTGGGCTCAGTTGTCCCATGGACACCAGGTGTGGACCAGCCATGGGGAGTACAACCCCTTGCTTCGGCAGTAAAATGGGTGGCAGCCATTAGGAGCCATCCCTACTACAAAGCAGGACCTTACTATTAAAAAATAGTGTCTCTTCACATCTTGATGTCAACTGGGGTTGCGAACACTACATGGAGAACCCCTTAAAAAAAATAACTAGTCCATTACAACTGGATTGGCAGAGGTGGGCACCATTCAATGCTCACCTCAGCAGGAAAGTTTAGGCCACCTTCATTTGTGACGCGGTTGAGGCCCTGAAGGACTCCCACCATGAACTCCATGTACAAAGGTCACCACTACCAGCCTGACAAGACATTTGGTGGCCTAACAAATTGTGGGCCTATAGAGATTTTTGTATTCTTTACTCTCTAAAATCGGGGTCACATTCGACTGAATTTCGAAGCAGTGACCCTTTTCAAAGTCTGATCCCATTTATTTTTTTGTGACAAAAAGTCTACATTTCTCCTCAAAACACGCGCCACTATGTACACCAGGTTTTGCCTGGTATTGCAGCTCCCATAGTTTATTTACATGTATAACGTGGAAACTTCTAGACACACATCGGTCTGGACTGCCAAATTGGTGGGCCATCATGGGGGCTGCATCATGGACATTGATGGACCATTATGTGGGCTGCATCATGGACATTGGTGGGCCATTTTGTGGGCAGGATCATCCATCTGAAACAAAAAATTAGGCCAGTTGTCCGTGTCAGATAAGTCCGCCATTAAAAAGTTAATTTCAAACTTTGAAGAATTGTACAGATGTCGATCTTCATAGTGCCTTAAACTTTATGGAAACTAAAAACTTTTTAAAAATCCTTCTTTGCCAACCAGCCTAAAATGATCTTAGGAGAAAATTTATTCCTTATTAAGTGTATCATGAGGGTGGCACAGTGGGCTTAGTGGTTAGCTTTACAGCCTTGCAGCGCTGGGATCGGGTTACGTCCCAGGTCAAATCCTGCAAAGCTTGTATTGTTAACTTTTACTATGTTTCTAGTGTGGGTTTCCTGGGTCCTCCGGTTTCTCCTCCACACACTCCAAACATACTGGTAGGTGATTAAATTGTGATCACATGGGGGGAATGAGTAAGGGTAGAGAACGGGGGGTCTCTAGCTTGGCGTGTGTATCTGTTGCGTATATAAATATAAAGGAATTATTATTATTATTATGGTTTGAGTGGAGGCTTTCTCATTGGAAAAATTGAGTATCATTACCAATAATTGTGACTGTTGTCGTAGTCAGACAATTCAGCCAGTAGAGAAATTTTCGTTATATGAGTCATCAAGTCTAAAAATGATCTTGGTGAAAGTTTCATCCTCGTGATTTAATAGAGTATGGTCACCTTTGGGGTATTTTCGAGGTGTGGGGACGAGACTTACTTAGCACACCCCTGAATACGGGGGTCACAAAGACGTAGCAGCAGAACCAACCACGAGCTCCACACAAAATCCCCTGGTTATGACAGTATACAGTAGCTCAGGATATGGAGGCTTGTTTAGCGGCTCCCATTCCGGGAACAGACAGTATAAGATGGACTGCCAAGAAATCCTGCGCCCTCCAGATAAAATAAAGCGGAAGTGAATCACTACATGGCACATACTACGCTCAACTAGATATGCAATATCGCCTCAGTACAAGTCTTCCCGTATGGTAGTAAAGAGGTGGGAGGTCCTCTAATAGGGGGAACTCCTGCGTCAGTGACTTAGTCACAACATACTATACACGATGAGATGTCCATATGGTATCAATAATGGTGACCAACGGTAGAAGGCCCTTGTTATCCCAGATTTTATCCTAAAGTGCCAGTCTAGGCTCTCTAACAATCCATTCGTACGTATAGCCATTAAAATAATTTACATACATCCAAAAACACAGTAGTAGGAAGCCGCCTTGGTGGACAGTGTCAAGGTTCTAGCCAGCTAAGATACGTATTGAATGAAATGAGAAAAACTGGTCCGGCTCCTTCCCATCATGCACTGGGGTGGTTCCTTTAACTCTGGTCTCCGTGTGGCTTGACAAGTTACATCAATGGGGTGTCCACCCCCGGGTTACAGATACTTCGAAAAGTACCAAACATTGTTCTGTCCTCCTATTGCTTCCCATTTCGAGGTGATGGTTACTGTAATTTCTTAGCACTTCCTGTTTTGGTGACCATCACTGAAACTACCAAGGTAGTCCCCGGAGCCAAAATCTGTGCTTATGACAGACATCATGGCCTAGAAATCATCCCACGCAGGAGACCTACGGACATAACACAGCTTGAGGGCAAACGATCAGGACACCAAGTGAAAGGTTGAGGACAGGCAAAGCTGGGATGTTGTCTCCGTGTACTATGAGGAACTTGGCAGAGATCTTCATGAACAGGCCGGCCTTCATTTTTCTAAATCATGACAGACATTAACTGAGAATTGGCAGCTGCCACGTACAGTAACTCCGAGTTGCTACCATTGGTGGCTTCATACTTGAAGCCGTCCAAATCGTCAAAACACTAGATATTCTACTCCTAGACTTCAACTTTTTTTCCCTCAAAGCAGATGTCTCCGAGCCTACTTTGTCCATATTATGATGACCTCTCCTGTCCTATACTGTAAGAAGTTTGGATCGGTGCCAAAAATTCAAAAAACCTCCACAGACAGACCCACGTGTGTGTAGGAGATCAGTAATATTTTTTTTTCAACTTTATGGCAACTCTTTTTGGTCAACATTACTAGGTCAAGGAGCGACAGCTGAAATTTCCAGGGCTGGGTTGGTCTCTTTCTCAGGACTGGACTTGTTTGGATAACGGGACTTTCCTGACCTGAAAACATGTTTTACCCTAAAATTACAAAAACGGGTGAATTATTTTTAATTTATCCGAGGTAGAAACATCCTCTTACGGAGAGTCAATACACGGCTGAGACGTTCACAAGGTTCAGGAGCAAGATCTAAAGAGGATCACTGGGATCAAGATAGAAGCTAAATTTATACTTGGTTTAGGACAGTGCGTATGTGTTATAGAGGAAATCACGTTGTGCCTCCAACAAACAAAATTTAAAGGTTTGGGCAACACAGAGTTGTACGCGCCAAGCCATCGGTTCTTGGGTTTGCCAAAATAAGTATTGGTTCGGTTTTGTAATCTTGAGGATTTTTTCCTAACTTCAAGAGCCTCCATTCTAGCTTGAGTTCTTCCACTTACAGCCCCAAGGCCAGAGATGGTGACACCATGACTGTTGGGCTCAGTTGTCCCATGGACACCAGGTGTGGACAGCCATGGGGGAGTACAACCCCTTGCTTCGGCAGTAAAATGGGTGGGCAGCCATTAGGAGCCAGTCCTTACTACAAAGCAGGACCTTACATTAAAAAAATAGTGTCTCTTCCCATCTTGATGTCAACTGGGGTTGCGGAGACACTACATGGAGAACCCCTAAAAATAACTAGTCCATTACAACTGGATTGGCAGAGGTGGGCACCATTTTATAGCTCACTCAGCAGCGATAGTTTAGGCCACCTTCATTTGTGAGTTGAGGCCGTGAAGGACTCCCACATGAACTCCATGTACAAAGGTCACCACTACCAGCCTGACAAGACATTTGTGGGCCTAAAAAAATTGTGGGCCTATAGAGATTTTTGTATTCTTTCATCTCTAAAATCGGGGTCCCATTCGTACTGAATCGAAGCAGTGACCCTTTTCAAAGTCTGATCCCATTTATTTTTTTGTGACAAAAAGTCTACATTTTCCTCAAAACACGCGCACTATGTACACCGGTTTTGCCTGGTATTGCCGCTCCCATGTTTATTTACATGTCAAGTAGGAGAGGATAGACAAATAGTCCACCACTCCCCCACTGCGGTCGCCGGATCTAGTAAACTACCTGGGAGTGCATCGGCCTTGTTGCGAAACATTTCTCTACCTCTACCCCTAGTGCCTCCAAATCACGTACAAAGCTGTAAGCCTACAGGAGCCGGCTGCTGGGGATATCATGTACCAGGGTCAGTCTCGACCCCAGGGCAGGGTCAGCTACACGCCACACCACAATATGCAGCCGCACTGGGGAAGGACATTTCGGCATAGCCGCATCACTCCATCATGCAACCCCACGGCAATGAAGAAGCGACGCTATAATCGAGGACACAGTAGCCATTCGCCCAATCACTCACGGGGAAACTCGTTCTCGTGTCGCCAGGGAACAGAGTCTGGCATTACCAGCACAGGACAGAGGTCCTCTTTATACAGAAGCTGTCCTCAGAGTGGGCCGTATTACTGTCTGGACCAGACTCGTACATGCAATTATTGTAAAACCGGGACGAATTTTATGAAAAAATGTAGCAAATTCTGTTTTTGAACGCTAGCATTTTGTCACTCCACAATTTTTTAGTCTTGCGGCTCATAGATTGGGTTTGCCTTAAATCACCAAACAATACCTAGGCCAAAAATTGCGAATCTCCGCAGTTCAGCATCTTGCTGTGCATCTCCCTGGTTACAGACCATACAAACAACCACTGCGTAGTCAGATTCTCCATATGTTCAAAAACAAAGATCATATCAAGCTGCAGTCCAAAACTTGCATGTAGCATAAGCCTGCTCTTTTTGTGTTTAGATCTCCGTCCTTGAATTTTAATATTTTATAGATCCGTGCAAAACAAAAACAAAAAAACTCTGAGCGGAACCTCCATTGTTTCTTTGCAGTTGTGGGATTATATCTCCTCAGTAAAACCCGCAGCAGCAATTCCCTCTCCTGAATGATATTGTTCACATGTCCAGTTCAGTCTTATGCCCTCTGGTTTCGACTACATTCGCTTCGTTCAAGGCACGGCCAAGCAGAGTTTTAAACAAGGTTAACGAAGTTATATATATTTTACCACAAATTCCAAAAAAAGTAATCATTATGTAAAATATTATTAAAACGGCAGAACTGGTAAAAGAAGATACATTTAGACAATCCTTACATGCCATATGGCCAATGCTACAGAACTGGGGGTCACGTTAAGCAGAGCTCAATGATGTCAATAACAACCTGGCACGAAAATCTCAACCCTGACGAGAGGGGGACGGCTTTGGGAGATGAGGGGACTTCTTAATCATTTCTGTATTTTCCGACTGGAGCCATGCAAATGTGTCCCCCTCCTCTAAACACAGTCACTAGTTCAGCGGCTTTTCTGCACGGCCAGCATATAGGACAGTGTGGGCCAGCAGGCGAAAATACACAAAAAACACAGGAGCGAGAGGAGGAGCGAGAGTACACACAGACGTTGCGGTTTAACTCGCCAGCGACTTGAGAATAGTCCAGAAGCCCCAGCGTAGAGACCAAGTAGCACTACGTATGACATTGGCAAGGAAGAAATAGGAGGACTACAAGGAGTTGGTGGTCCTTTTGTAGCCTGTGGTGACCACTGATGGTAGAATACAGCGAACCATGATTGTCGGGCAGTAGTAATAACTTGGTGCCCTGCAGACACATCTGTGGAGGGGCGCATCATGGGAATTGGCTAGGAGGGCCTGAGCATATGGAGTTTGGTGGGTCCTTTTTGCCCCGAGATATGTACGTGGGGCCTTAATTGTGGGGCTGCATCACAGACACCTGGACATCTGGGCATGATGAACATGGTGCCTTGCATATGGAAATGCATGGCACTTTTTGTGGGCTGAATTGGACATTGGCAACATGGGCTTCATGGCATATGGGGGCTCATTATGACTTGGCGGCATTGGATGGCGGGCCTCATAGGGTACATGAATTGGGGGACCATCATGTGGGGGCCACATGAACATTGGTGGGGCATAGGTGGGGCTTGCATCATGGACATTGAGGGGCCATCATGTGGGGCTGATCATGGACATTGGTGGGCATAATGGAGGGGTCATACATGGACTTGGTGGGCCACTTGTTGGGCTGATCATGGACATTGGTGGGCCATCATAGGGGCTACATCATGGACATTGGTGGGCCATCATGGGGGCTGCATCATGGACATTGGTGGGCCATTATGGGGGCTGCATCATGGACATTGGTGGGCCATTTTGTGGGCTGCATCATGGACATTGGTGGGCCATTTTGTGGGCAGGATCATGGACATTGCTGGGCCATTTTGTGGGCAGCCTCACTGACATTGGTAGACCATTTTGTGGGCAGCATCATGGACATTAGTGGGGGCTTTGTTAGGGTACTGACACTGGTATTATGGCCAGCTACAGACCACTTTGAGGGACAAATGTGTGGCACTTTCATTAGGTAGCAAAGATGCATTTGGTGGGAAGCAGCCCTTTTTGTGGGCTAGTAGCATGTCTAGCGGTGAGTTATTTTGCTAATGTATAGCTCCGCAGTTGTTACAGTAGTTGGTTAGGGGCAGCACGGTGGCTCAGTGGTTTGCAATACAACCTTGCAGCACTGGGCTCCTGGGTTTAAGTCCCATCAAGGTCAACATCTGCAAAGAGTTTGTATGTTCTCTCCGTGTTTGTGTGGGTTTCCCCCGAGTCCTCCGGTTTCTACCCCCACTCCAAAACATACTGTTATGTTTGGGGACAAGGACTGATTTGGCAAGCAGCGTTGTGGAATATGTTGGCACTATATAAATAAAGGAATTATTATTATTATTAATTTTTGGTGGTACACATACAATAATGTTTAACCACAACACATCCCACCGGCTTCCTATGCCATTCCTGTCAATATTCCGGATTAAGATGCATTTCCTCTTGAAATAATTATTATGGTAAACAAATCATTACTAAGACAACTACGGATAACGCACAGACAAAAATCAAACACAAGGCAGGACTCATCGCTCCAAGAACAAGTTATGCAGAACCCGTCTCATAACCAGCAGGGAAAGTGTTTATCTTGGCTCATGACCCATAACCATAAAGACCTGTAATAATGAATATAATAACACACTTCCTTCTCCAGTCACCTGCAAATCACTTTCACTTCAAAGCTAGAAATGGTCTTCAAGCGTAGACTTAGAGATGTGCTCTGAAGGTCCTCTCAAGCCTTTTCAGACATCTGTCTTCAGGACTCCTTCACAGTGTTCATTCAGGTTCAAGTCCAACTTTTGGATATTAGAGGCTTAGAGTTGACTTAACAAACTGCCCTGAGTTTGGAGGTCTTGAGGAGGTTTCATCAAGGATCTCTCTCTGGACTTGCCTCCAGAATAGTATCTTCAAGACGATCAGCCATATCTAGGATTCCTTTAGGTACACTTGGGCTTTCTGAGAAGAGCCTTGGGACTGGTTACAGTACCACAATAGTTGGTTGAGTACTGTAAAAAATATTCTTCTTCTTGAATGGTTTTCCAATGTCAAGCAGACCTCAAAAGCTGTGTCAACTAATGGGTCTTGAAGTTCTATGAAGGGTTCACTTGTAGGTCATGGTGCTCGGTTCTACGAGGGTCCATTTCTACATTCTAATAATGGAGGCCACAATGTTAATTCGGGAATTTCAGTGCAGCCAAAGATTTCTCCTTCTGCTCCCAAAACAATCCTTTGCCGCAACAAAATCCAGCCTCTAAGGTCCACAGACAATATATTCAGCTTTGTGGCTTTGTTTGGTTGGCATAGTATAGTCAATGGTGAAACCCTCAAAATTATGTCTTTCCAAATGAATTGACAACGTTCAAGGTCTAGAAACATCTCAAGAACAAGCCGTCGAAGCTGGGTGCGTGGATCCGAGATACTACTTTGATTTCAGTTTCAATTTTTAATACATTTTAAGAAATTTATGTTTGTGTAGAGTTTTAGAAAAAAAAGCTTTCTAATTTTTTTTTTTAATTCTAAGACGGTTATAATTTAAGAAAATATGGAAAAATATGGAAAAATAAGAAAATCTGCAGAATGCACCACATGCCATAACACATGCATCTTACCCTTTATGTGACTTTATCAGACGACTGAAGTAGTAGTTTAGCCCTGGGCAAATATACTCACAAACCCGGCTGTGTCAACAAAACTCTGCCGACACGGCAGGGGTTAAACTCATGTATGTTTGCACAGGCATGCTAAGCAGGGTCTCAGGGTCTCACAGGACAATGTCACAAAGCTAGACCTTTGTGTCAGACATGGTACCTAGGTAACAGGCTCAGACCCTCCACCCCTTTTAACTTGTGACTCAAATGTCTAAGAATGAATCTCGAATTCTCATCTCATCATTTTACCATTGGGCACACAAGGAACGGTGAAGGGGGTGGGTCACTCGTCCACCAGATCAAAAGCACAGCTGATTTATGGACCCATTTAAACATATTTACATGTCCAGCTCCCCTCAGTTCACTCCTATGGTCTTGAGATTCATGCCTGTAATTAAGAAGAGGTCAACCCCAATGTGCATGATCAAACATGTAGCATCAGATGGGTATAGAAAAGCTCAGTATGATATGATGGGAATCTGGCTCCAACGCTCTACGTAGATCACCAAAATCTTCAGGGGGTCTCCAACCAATACAACAAAGCAAGTAAAAAGTGGAACACCAAACTATTCCATCAGTTACAAAAGATTTGGGTATTCGAAAGCTAAATTTCCAGGTTATGATAATTTTAGACTCATGGAATATTGTTTCATGAAGAGAAAGAGTAACATCAAGAGATGACATCCACTTTCTCTTTATGTCCATGCCTTTCATTGACCTCACCCAATGGTCCAAAGATTCCATGTTCCAAACATTGATCTACCAAACAAGTTGACTAAATATGCCACTTTTTCCATGGGTTGTATTCAGAACAACCCATCCAAGTCAATGAAACTGGGCTGCAATTCTAGACCAAACCATGGTCAAGTGTTCTGCCGTCTTTAGAAGAAAGCCGCCATGTTCTTCTAATCTTGGACAATGCTTTGGGCAACGAGTTTTATGTGGCATACACTATATATACAGATTTAAACCTGTGAAAGCAGGCAGGCTAGTAAATGATTTCCTACACAGGGCTGATCTATTCTGAAAAGCAGGCAAAATTCCTCAGTAATCCCGCGCTGAAAGCGCATCCCTACTCAAAAAGCAGAATTGATTTGTGCTGACAACTCTTCTAGTTCTATCACTAGGTAACGTGCTCCAATGTCAGTGTTTATGGCTCCTCCAGTGTTACCCCAAACCCCAGTTTAGTATAATAATCCAATCTCCGATAGATATAATCTCCCGACCCACAGAATGTTTATTGAGACTACAGCTTTAAAATTCTTGCTTTTTAGACGTTTTAAAGATGATCTAATATCGGAGGAAAGTGGAAACCCAACATAGAAAAAAAAATCATTTTCATACTTTCCACAACCACAAGCTTACAAGCCATAATTACAGAGAGGGAAAAGGATGTGTAGGCAAGATACTGTTCCATCATCTCAGCATTATATGCCTCTTTCCCCCCAAGTAATAGTCTAGTGGCCAAAAACATCAGATCTCAGGGACTTGATCACTTAAGGTCAAGACGAGCTTCATAGGACCCATACAAAATGCGGTATTACTGATCTGTAAAACGGCACCAACCACTGCTATGGGCGCATATTCTATGGGAATATATAGTAGTACTGCTGCAGTACCTGAGCTTGAATATTCAGAGTAAAAGCCACTTAACGTGGCATGCACTCATACTTATTCCCACCACCATGTAGAAGACAGATTGCTTCAGTGCTATACTCCAGAACATTGCTGGGATTATGGATTAAATTGAGGTTAGGGACAACGTTTGAGGGATTTGCAGTTCCAAATCAAAATTGCCTGGGCCCACAAGACAAATATAATTGTGGGAGGCCACCATGCATCATCTCCCCAGAACACATACCTTAGAAGCCTTCAAACTGGCTGTTCCTCTGCTGTACCTCTAAGGTCCACTTTTGGGTTAAAGCCAGAGTATCCTCTGCTACACTACCCAGTCTGATACTGCATTTACAACACTGAACAAGTGATCTTTATATACCAAAAAGTGGGCAGCACTACCCATTACATGGGAATTCCCCCTTAAGACAGGTCAGTGGTGCCATGCTGTATGTGATGTTTCGAAGATCCAATCAGTAAAGAAAATAAAAAGAACATATATGTCTTTGCTTTCAAAATCGTCAGTGCTTCCCAATTTATGATGTCCCGCCAATGTTCACTAAAGAATGAGGTTCCCTATGGATGTTTTTTAGATTTTGTAGCCATCCAAAATGGCTGCACGGTGTGTACTTCTGATCTCCTAAAAAGAAATACCAAATCTAACCAATGGGAGAGAAGTCAAGATGAACCCCACCTGCCAAAACTATGAAATCTAGTGGTCCTTAGTAAAAATTTTACAAGAAAACAAGGTGCAGACTCATTCTATACACCAGCCAAGAAATACCGTAATACATACAGTTAACCCAGAAAGCCATCTATAAGTGATCTGAAGTTAGGCAGTTCTGCTGTAGCAATTATTCAATCATAGGGGTTCTCCAGAAAAATAATTAGAATGGGTACCCACTTGGTCACAGTCACTATCAGCAACACATTGTGACCATGTCTTATGGCCTCCGGTTCCTCTGATCTTTTCTCTTGATCTATTGTATACTTAACTTGTTGTAGATTTCTCCATCATCTTTAAACTTCTTCTAACAGTCGAGCTTGACTGCCTAAATTAGGAGTCGAAAAACTAATACTATGTCTGGTCTCCTGGCAGTTACAACCTAGCTAGGTATAACTTGTATATGCATTGTCCCATTACAACAAGGTTTCTCAAGGTGGCATCAAATTGGAACTGCTTTAAAAACATTAAACACCACATTAAGTCACAGGCACCAAAATGTTGAGTAATAGGGTTGGGATCTGGTAGGGGTTCATACAATTCACAGCTTCTTGAAAGCAAACCCATTCATTGCAGCTTCTAAACACTACAGGGTCAAGAATTGCTTGACTACCAACCAATGTAAGAAAATAAGTGTTCCTGCCGAGACATAAGAAAAGTTGAACCTAGTTCCCTACATCTCAGCATCCAAGACCAATGTATCACTTATGGCAAGTTGAATGGGGTCAACTGCAATTTGGATTAGTTTTAAGGTCCACTTGAGTCAATGTTAAAATAACCAGAAGCAGATACTTCCAGTCGAAATCAGGCATACCTATCCCAATGCTTAGGGAAGTCTGGATGTCCAATTATTTAAACCACAACAGGAAGTTTCCCTCAGGGTTAATCTGGAACAGAAATTGAGGTCAAGGGTTAAGCAATGATGGGAACTGTAGGTAAAGCAAAGGTTAGCCTGGGTTAGGTCAACGTCTTCCTCAGTCATCTGTAAGGATTTGGTGACATCATAAAGAGACAATTTTTCTTCCCAGATGTTACGGGAAGCTAAAAATAGACTTCATTGTAGAACAAAACTAACTCCAGATGTCCAGAAGTAGCGGAGAAAGGACATACTACGAGAAGGTTATTGCTTTCAATAGGACAACATGGACCTTGTGATGTCTACACCAACAAGATCCTTATGAGAACTCAAAGACCACTATTCAAGGGCATGTCCACTGCAGACCTACAGCTCTTATGGGTCTCTCATTTGAAACAGGGTATGGAGGACCACAGTTGCCCAGTGAAAATTTACTTATCGTTTGGAGAGCCATCAACGATAGCTGATCTTCAATTCCAACAGTAGTTTTACCCAGAATCAAGTGAAGTGACTCAACTTTGAAGAAAGATTTGTGGACATTTTCGGCCTAGCTAGACCTTTATCATGAACATCTATGACTACATTTTGGAAAGGGAATAAAGTACCAACTATTGTGCCACCACTCAAAAGTCAAAATCAGAGTAGACAAGTTTGGTCAAGTTAAGCCAAATGAGCACATGTTTACAACACAAACATCACGGTATTGGCCAAATTCCCACACAGGACTGAGAGCCCCTACAAATACTTCTTGCATGATTTGAAAGAAAACACAGATTTCCAAGGAGGATCAATTAAACAGATGCACCACACTCACAGGAGTCAATAGTAATTTGTTGTCAGAGGCGCACCGGCCGCATCCAGACGTTAATGGATCGTGGCGCATAACACAGACCATTAGGCAGCAGAAAGCATTGTTAGATATCTGCAAACACATAAACTTTCCCTATTTAGTGCTCAGCCAGCGGAGGAGTCCCAAGTGCTATTTCATTAAGTTTCAATACTGAAAGCAGTTTATAAACAGGAGGTTTCGTAAAAAGGTTTCATTAAAATGTGTAATTCATGGTAGAATGAAAAAATGTTATGTGTGAAAGGTTCTCGCAACAGAAAACGGGTTCCACTGGGGCCCCACCTGGGCCGAACTAGCAGGCCAAATCTGCTTATGGCCCAATGTAAATCTGGGCCAACCTGCGGCCTAACTAAAGGACCAGGCTCACCAGTGGACCATGAGGAACCAAACTGGTGGAGAGACGTGACAACTTATCATTGATATCAACAATATCCTATCTAAAGAAATAGTCAGCACATGGCCTTCATATATTGTTATTGCTCTATTTGCAGAGTCATCTCTTCAACCACTTATGAGGCCCAGAACAGGAAACGTAAAGGGGTGTGGTGCTGAACAATCCCTTTTGGCCGACTGTGTAAGTTCCCAAACAACTTGAGGGGCACGATGCAATATTTGTCCTAAGCTTAACATGCAATTTACAGAACTACTGTCTTCTTGGAAATCGTCCCATGGAACCTCTCAGCCATCAGGGCCCCAAGTATGACTGCACCCCCTATAGCTACACCACCACTAGAAACAGAAAAGCAGGATGGAGCGAACAATATGAAACGCTGACCCCAGAACAATGCACAGACATTTAGATCCTTTGATCACATGAATAGAGCGGTCAGGGAGAGAACTGGTGCAAATAGCTGAGTAGGCTCCACTAAGCAGATGTTAAATTTGACTGGTGCCAGTTTCTAATGCCCAAATGAATATGTAAACCCATTATAAATTAGCCCACCCCTAGTGCACTGGTAGGCAGATTTCATATTAATCAAAATCTTTGCATGGCTTCATCACCATGCAAACATGTTTTTGCGCCTAAAAATAGGCCCAACATGACACTAGGCTTGGTCTGGGGGACATTGGACCTGTTAGGTACCCTATAAATATAATTATTATTGGTCACATTAAACATACACTCACCGGCCACTTTATTAGGTACACCATGCTAGTAACGTGTTGGACCCCCTTTTGCTTTCAGAACTGCCTCGATTCTTCGTGGCATAGATTCAACAAGGTGCTGGAAGCTCCTCAGAGATTTTGGTCCATATTGACATGATGGCATCACACAGTTGCCGCAGATTTGTCGGCTGCACATCCATGATGCGAATCTCCCGTTCCACCACATCCCAAAGATGCTCTATTGGATTGAGATCTGGTGACTGTGGAGGCCATTTGAGTCCAGTGACCTCATTGTCATGTTCAAGAAACCAGTCTGGGATGATTCCAGCTTTATGACATGGCGCATTATCCTGCTGAAAGTAGCCATCAGATGTTACAGGGTACATTGTGCTCATAAAGGGATGGACATGGTCAGCAACAATACTCAGGTAGGCTGTGGCGTTGTACCAAGGGGCCCAAAGAGTGCCAAGAAAATATTCCCCACACCATGACACCACCACCACCAGCCTGACCCGCTGATACAAGGCAGGATGGATCCATGCTTTGCTTTGACGCCAAATTCTGATCCTACCACCCGAATGTCGCAGCAGAAATCGAGACTCATCAGACCAGGCAACGTTTTTCCAATCTTCTACTGTCCAATTTCGATGAGCTTGTGCAAATTGTAGCCTCAGTTTCCTGTTCTTAGCTGAAAGGAGTGGCACCCGGTGTGGTCTTCTGCTGCTGTAGCCCATCTGCCTCAAAGTTCGACGTACTGTGCGTTCAGAGACGCTCTTCTGCCTACCTTGGTTGTAACGGGTGGCGATTTGAGTCACTGTTGCCTTTCTATCAGCTCGAACCAGTCTGACCATTCTCCTCTGACCTCTGGCATCAACAAGGCATTTCCGCCCACAGAACTGCCGCTCACTGGATGTTTTTTCTTTTTCGGACCATTCTCTGTAAACCCTAGAGATGGTTGTGCGTGAAAATCCCAGTAGATCACCAGTTTCTGAAATACTCAGACCAGCCCTTCTGGCACCAACAACCATGCCACGTTCAAAGGCACTCAAATCACCTTTCTTCCCCATACTGATGCTCGGTTTGAACTGCAGGAGATTGTCTTGACCATGTCTACATGCCTAAATGCACTGAGTTGCCGCCATGTGATTGGCTGATTAGAAATTAAGTGTTAACGAGCAGTTGGACAGGTGTACCTAATAAAGTGGCCGGTGAGTGTATATACAGGCAGTCCCCAGGTTACATACAAGATAGGTTCTGTAGGTTTGTTCTTAAGTTGAGTTTGTAGGCAAGTCGGAACCGTATACTTTATTATTGTAACTCCAGTCAAAATTTTTTTGGTCTCAGTGACAATTGGATTTTAAAAATGTTGGATTGTCATAAGAACCAGGATAAACAATAAAGCTTAATTACAGGCACCATTGATAACTGTTAAAGCTGTTTATTGTAGCCTAGGACTAAAGTACAGTAAATTACCAACATCCAGAGGTCTGTTTGTAACTAGGGGTCGTATGTAAGTCAGGTGTTCTTAAGTAGGGGACTGCCTGTAATTGGTTCTATTGTTTTTTGAGCATTGAAGACTTTATACGAGTCTCAATCGAGAATAGAATTCCTTCAATCTATCATGAATGGATCTTTATAGGCACCAGATCCTGGATCATAATCTTCAACCAAGCTCCGAAGAGTCCCTGGACTCCTGCACATAATGCACGCCTGCTCAGGTGATTTGCATAGACAAGTCTGTAGACAGGTGAGGTCCTGCATGCAGTTGGTAGCTTCAGGCTCTGTGATCTGTAAATAATGTACCTTGGAAGCTATCACCTCACATCCCTCAAGGCTTGAGAGGTAACTATGGAGAAACATGTTCTGTAGGTTTATAGACAGTATGGGCCTCATGAACCAATATGGTCTCAATGTTTGGTCTTTGGGATAAATCCATCATTCTTTGTATAGGATTTAAGAGTATGAGGGCTGTGCTACATGAAGAACGAGACTCCTCTGAGACCTCAGACTCAAAAGGTAGGACCACAGTGGTACTTATTAAGCATGAGATACACTGTGAAATTGTGGACCCCATGTTGCCTGCAGATGGAAAATATATTTGAAAAGTAAACCATGTAACACCCTTGGGGTCCAGTCCTGGTTGGTCTTATTTTTTTTTACTGGGTACAAAAAGGGGATATTGGACCGGCCCAGATTCAGTTAAAGTATATGGATGGGAACTAAAAACGAGGCTCTTCTTGCAAAATCTAACACCATAATGGTCAGTCAAGCTTGGACTAGTAGGATAGTAGTTTAGATCACTGGTAGGCACAGTGATTACAGTAAATTCGTCATGAAAACCGAAGTATCTAGGTTTTTTTTTCTCAGAACAATTTAGAAGCAATGGCCTCTTGCTGATCTAGATAAGAGGTGGATATAGAGGTTATGCTAACCAATTTATTTTTTGGCACACACGTTCTCCAGGAGCTTAACAACAGATTGACAAATGTAGGTCAAGGCTAATTCGAGATGCCAAGTCATAGCAAGTGTCAAGATGGTCACTTCTGAAAACATTAAATTCTGATTCTATCACACAGCATTATCTAAACGATGCCAATACAGTTATGTCTAGAGAAAGTGGAAACTCTAAAACTGGACCAAGGTCCATGATCTCGAAGAGTTGCTCTAGACAAAAGCTTTCCACCTTACATGCCAAGGAAGTAGCGTGCAGTAAATATAAACCAATACATCAGGTGCAGACCGACTGGGTCACTGAACAGATTTGGCACTGGGGCACTCGTAAGACATTTGGTGACAGTGACACCATGCAAAATGTAAGGGCAATAATCAGGCCAAGCTCAGGGGCTGGGACATGTTAGGCGTCAGGTAACACGCACACAGGTAACATCAACACTTATTGCTCAGGCACCTTCCCATGGCAGCAGAAGACTGGGAAGTGACCTGCGCAAGGGGCGTGAGATGTTTGGTGCACCATCCCTGTAGAGAGGTGGTCCTCCAAAAACACCAGTGACCATCAGGTCCTTGAGAGAATATTTTGGGGGGATATCCACCCCAAAATGTTATAATGAACATACGATTACACTCTATAAAGTGCTATATCCCAATTTATCCACCATAACCCATTTTCATCTCAGAAGCTCTAAAAGTCCTTGAAGAAACTTCACCTTGAACAGGTTGCTGGTGGAGACATTTTTTGGTGACCAGGATAAGAAGCATCATAAAAGGCGGACATGGGTTGTTGTCGCCCGCTCCTTGAGGTCCAGAAAAATGTATAGATGAGGAGGAGCTCATACAGAGATCCAGAAGAACACCTGATTTCTTCTTGTTCTTGGGTATGCCAGGCCCAAAAAAAGTCATTTATAAGTGATCGGACCCATCCCTGAGCACAGACATGAAGTTATGTTGAATATTAACCTGAGGTTGATTCAGGTTAAAGGAATTTTGGTTGTGTTCACCTGTCAGTCTTCTGGACGTTCCAGCGATTGTAGCCAGACATTCCTCAGAACAAAGGAGAAGCTCTGTTCCTCCGTCAGTAGAAGGCTTTTTTTCCTGTTTGTGTTGTCTGCGGTTTTCAGATTTCATTATATTCTTGGACACTGAAGATGAAATTCCTCTTAATTACTGCATTTGTCTGAAATCAGAGATGTCAAATTTACACAGGCTTTCAAGCTGAGATATGGGACTACTTAACTCCTCCAACTACGGCCGTGGTCACATGGGCCTGCCCACAATGAATAGACCAAGTGTCCACCAAAAGACGAAATTGTAAATCGTCAGGATTCAAAAACAAATGTAACCATCTTCCGAAAACAGCGCCACCCTCATTCATAGGCTGTGTCTGGTACCGCAAGTGTTCTTAGTCATCCCAAATAATTTTTAGATGATCATATATATTCGATGACAACCACAAGTCTCTTTCACCAAACAGAATCAAAAATGGGGTATGCTTGATGCGATTTCTCATGCATCAACCCCCCAAATTCAGTGGCCTTCAACATGTGGCCCTCCAGATGTTCTGAAGCCACAACTCCCACCATGTCAGAGCATGCTGGGAGTTGCACATTCTTAAAGGCAAGGTTGTAACTCAATATATTAGGGCCAGACACACATGTCCCAACAACTGAGTGCCTATGAACCCCCACCGGCAATTGCAGAACGAGCTTACTGGAAAGTAATTAGGGTTACCATGATTAGCCAATGAAGCGTAAGGACATGCCCTCAGATATTCCAGCTGTCACATGATGATTCAATACAATAGCATAGAAGCACAGTGACGAGTCCTACAGCTGAATCATGATGGAGAGTTATAGTATCAATATAGCTGCAGTACCCGACACAACCTACAAACATGAGAAAAAATAGCAGATTCCTCTAACCTAATACAATCCTTAGAAGATAAAGACATGCAACCAGCAAAGTGAAAAGAAAATAAGGTCGACCAGAGGGCACGCTCTCAACGGAGACCAATCTGCAGAGCGAATATGAAATTAAAGGTCTACCTGGCTCTGGAATGAACCCATCAGCCGACCATAACTGGATTATGTGGAGGCTGTACAGGAAGCCCTAATGACTGAACACACTAATAATCCACCGAGCGCTAAATCAATGAGACCCGCCGTTATGTTACAGATGTAGTTCCAAGGATTATCTGCTGCTGGAAAAGCTGGATGCCAAAAGTTGCCATTACAGCAGAGTCCTATCCAGCTTCTCTGGACTCCTCAATGGCAAAACGTCCAAGGCCATATCCATATTATAGGGTCTGTATTAGGGTCTGTATTAGGGTCGTAAATCCTGTCCACACAGCATGCAACACATCTTCTAATTGAACTATTCCGGACACTGGAAAAGCTGGGTTGCAACAAATATTTTTTTTTATTTAAAACAAATTAAAAAAATTATGCACCCTCCATTGAGATATTCCCTTTTTCAAACTGCCGGAGGGAATAAGGTTCAAAAGAGAGGATCCCATATGTGAATGCGCTTTGAATTCACCATCCGCCACCCAAACATTTCCCATAATTCCCTGCAGTAAATCAGACAGTCAATGTTCCCAGTACATACAAGCAAACCATTGAGGACCCAGTGCAATGACTGAATGCAGTGCCCCGGAGTCCCTCCATAATAGAATAGGGAGCATTGTATGGGATAGATACCGGGGGAAGGGGCAATGACATTGGGATCGGAGACTGGGGGTATACGGCCTGGATTGTACTAGGGATATACTTTCCCTACAAAGCGTAGGAAGAGATAAGAGATGAAATGAATCCCAAGCGGGGGCAACCCCGGGGGTCTTCTTTTATTCCGATTTACAGCGCTAAAAGCTTATGAAACTTTTGAAGTCCCGGCAAACACAGACTTTCCCATAATAGACATCGTTAGGGGTTGCTAATCAGTCGTCTCCCCAGCGACCTGACATTTACCCCCTATACTGTGCAAGGGGGTCAATATCTAAGATAGTAAACCCCTTTAAGGCCTTGTTTACTAAGCCTAATGGTAAGACAGTCATTGTTGTTCATAGCAACCAATCAGAGCATAGTTTTCATTTTCACAGAGCAGTTTGAGAAATCAAAGCTGTTCTGTGATTGGTTGATGTGAACAACAGACCAGTCCTGTAAAACCATGACGAAAAAACATCTTTAGACAGTTTTGAGAAATTAGGCCCTTAATAAGTCTTTCACAGCATAAAGTCCTTCAGTAATTTCTCTAAAGGCTTAACCAATACTTGAAAAACATGTCCGCTTTCTTCTACAAACAGCGCCACCCTTGTCTACTGGTTGTAAGAGGTATTACAGATAGTCGCTGTTCATTTAAACAGAGTGGAGCTGCAATACCACACCAAACCACAGACTAAAGTGGCGCCCTTTATAGAAGAAAGCATTGCCAATTAAATCTGTATCTTTCGAGTTGTTGAGGAACTACCCCAGCATTGAAGGCGTACTGTAAATTGTAGTTCTGCGGCAGCTAAGGCACTTATACCCAGTATTATGGTACTACAATTTCCAGCTTGCTTTTAAAGGGAACATCATAAGTAGACAGCCGTCTTAGTATTACTGTGGGTATTGTTACCCAGCTTTCCCAAGCTTCTGAAAGGGAAATCGGTCTAGATTAACAGCAATTGAAATATGGGATGCATGACTGCAGATGTGCCATTCAGGATAACCGTTGTGTACATATGCTGACAGTCATAGTGGTCATCACCCAGCTTTCCCAGAGGCTATACGCCAAAATCTGAGCCGGTGTGGGGAGGAAGTAAAAAAAATCAGGGAATGCTGACAGGAAGCAGCAGAGGAGAGATATCCCAGACAGAGCTTTCTCACACAACATCCCAGTCCCCCTATAATAGAGTAGAAACCTTTACCCTATTTAAGCTGGGACTTTCCAGTAGCTTCCATCCGGAGGGTCTATCATTCTTCACTACAGTATGACTCATCCTTTACCTAAATAAAGTGCAAGCTCCGTGCCAACAAACCTGCCGGCAATATATCCATAGAACAATGCACTACACTTCATACCGCTACAGGTGGCCAGGGCCGGCGCCAGCAATTGGGGTTATCGGGCAAGCGCCGGGGCCCAGAGCTGCTGGGGGGGGGGGGGGCACATAAGGCAGTAAGTAAGAAAACCAAGGGGTTGTATCTAATGAATACTTAGGGTGTGAGGGGGCTGTATATAAAATAACCATAAGGAGAGTGTGTGTTATGATATCCTAGCGAATATTTTAGGGAACAGTTTTAGTCTCAGAATTTTTAATGCTGCCAAGCGAGTTTACTGCAAAGGGCCCCACTGAGGTTCTGTCGCCCAGGGACCTACTGAAACCTGGAGCCAACCTTGTAGGTGGCATATACTAGTACACATCTATAGGTGTCAGTATATAATGTGATACTAATATTGTATTCATGAAACAGGAGGCACAGTATACACAGTACATAACAGAATAGTTCAGTGGATAATTTTCAAAAAACAATTATACCCTCTGTCAGACACGAAGGAACTTATGCCCGTCCATGCAGAAAAATGACCAGGCCCTGGCCCACAGCAGCCATCCCAGGGGTGTCTGGTTCCAAAATTAAGTTATAGAATGAAATACACCCAGCCTCAGACTAGGAAAAAAGTGTACTACTGTGCAATCTAATTATTACTATGCAGGTACTAGCACAAAACTAGAGCTGTACTACTGCACCATCTATTACTATGTAGGTACCAGCGCAGGGCTGGAGCTATACTACTGCACCATCTATTTATTACTATGCAGGTACCAGCGCAGGACTGGAGCTGTACTACTGCACCATCTATTTATTACTATGCAGGTACAAGCGCAGGACTAGAGCTGTACTACTGCACCATCTATTACTATGTAGGTACCAGAGCAGGACTGGAGCTATAATACTGCACCATTTATTACTATGCAGGTACCAGCGCAGGATTGGAGCTGTACTACTGCACCATCCATTTATTACTATGCAGGTACCAGCGCATGACAGTAGCTGTACTACTGCACCATCTATTACTATGCAGGTACCAGCACAGGACTGGAGCTTTACTACTACACAATCTATGTATTACTATGCAGGTACCAGTGTAGTACTAGAGCTGTACTACTGCACATACACTGTATTGCAGCCGGAGCTCCAGGATTCCACGATCATCGAGGGATACACTGTATCTCAGCGTGTTTCCATGTCTCCCAGTTTCACATGAATAAACATCCAGATGGATGCCCTGTATCTCAGCGTACTGTCCCCCTATATCCAAGATACATACAGAGGGATACCTTCTAGCGACAGATGTCCAGGTTCCATGATACATACAGAGGCCTACATTGTATCTCAGCGTGTTGCCAGGATTCCATGATACATACAGATGGATACACTGTATCTCAGCGTGTTCCCAGGATTCCATGATACATACAGGAGGGAATATCTGTATCTCGCATTTCCCAGATTGAAGATACCTACAGATGTATCATGTATCCAGCGTATTCCCAGATCTCCAGGATTCCATGATACATACAGATGGATACACTGTATCTCAGCGTGTTCCCAGATTCCAAGATACATAGAGGGATACACTGTATCTCAGCGTGTTCCATGATCTCCCAGGATTCCGTGATACATACAGATGGATACACCGTATCTCAGCGTGTTCCCAGGATTCCAAGATACATAGAGGGATACACTGTATCTCAGCGTGTTCCATGATCTCCCAGGATTCCATGATACATACAGATGGATGCACTGTATCTCAGCGTGTTCCCAGGATTCCATGAATACAGATGGATCATGTAACTCAGCGTATTCGATTCCAGATACTACAGAGGATACACTGTATCTCAGCGATGTTCCCAGGATTCCAGTGATACATACAGGCTACATGTATCTCAGCTTGTTCCAGGATTCCATGATACATACAGATGGATACACTGTATCTCAGCGTGTTCCCAGGATTCCATGATACATACAGAGGGATATACTGTATCTCAGCATGTTCCCAGATTTAATGATACATACAGATGGATACATTGTATCTCAGCGTATTCCATGATCTCCCAGGATTCCATGATACATACAGATGGATACACTGTATCTCAGCGTGTTCCCAGATTCCAAGATACATAGAGGGATACACTGTACTCTCAGCGTGTTCATGATAGGGCGGAACGGTGGTGAGTGAGTAGTGCTTCTGTTCTCTGCAGCACTGGGTCCTGGTTCGAATCCAACCCCAGGTCAACATCTGCAAAGAGTTTGTATGTTTCTCCGTGTTGTCGTGGGTTTCCTCCGGTACTCCGGTTTCCTCCCCCACACTCAAAACATACTGGTAGGTGTTTAGATTGTGAGCCCATGGGGACAGGGACCAATTTGATATGCTTGTGCAGCGCTGCGTAATCTGTGTGCGCTATATAAATAAAGAATTATTATTATTATTATCTCCCAGGATTCCGTGATACATACAGATGGATACACCGTATCTCAGCGTGTTCCCTGGATTCCAAGATACATAGAGGGATACACTGTATCTCAGCGTGTTCCATGATCTCCCAGGATTCCATGATACATACAGATGGATGCACTGTATCTCAGCGTGTTCCCAGGATTCCATGATACATACAGAGGGATACACTGTATCTCAGCGTGTTGCCAGGATTCCATGATAGATACAGAGGGATACACTGTATCTCAGCGGGTTGCCAGGGTTCCATGATACATACAGATGGATACACTGTATCTCAGCGTGTTCCCAGGTTTCCATGATACATACAGAGGGATACACTGTATCTCAGCATGTTCCCAGGTTTCCATGATACATACAGAGGGATACACTGTATCTAAGCGTGTTCCCAGGATTCCATGATAGATACAGAGGGATACACTGTATCAGCGGGTTGCCAGGGTTCCATGATACATACAGATGGATCACTGTATCTAGCGTGTCCCAGGATTCCATGATACATACAGAGGGATACACTGTATCTCAGCGTGTTCCCAGGATTCCATGATACATACAGAGGGATACACTGTATCTCAGCGTGTTCCCAGGATTCCATGATACATACAGATGGATACATTGCATCTCAGTGTGTTCCCAGGATTCCATGATACATACAGAGGGATACACTGTATCTCAGCGTGTTCCCAGGATTCCATGATACATACAGAGGGATACACTGTATCTCAGCGTGTTCCCAGGATCCATGATACATACAGAGGGATACACTGTATCTCAGCGTGTTCCCAGGATTCCATGATACATACAGAGGGATACACTGTATCTCAGCGTGTTCCCAGGATTCCATGATACATACAGAGGGATACACTGTATCTCAGCGTGTTCCAGGATTCCATGATACATCAGAGGAACACTGTATCTCAGTGTGTTCCCAGGGTTCCATGATACATACAGATGGATACATTGTATCTCGTGTGTTCCGTCACTGAGAGGAGCATGGGGAGGAAGGGAGTGAGATAGGGGAGGGAAGGACCTTGCCCAGCCAGGGAGGGGGGGGGAGCAGCTCAGCTCTCTGTGTTTTTTGCAGAAGGGGGGAGGGCAAAGAAAGAAAGAAAAAAGGGAAAAGAAAGAAAGGAGGGAGGGGAGAGCCAAGCAGAAAATAATGATTCCTCTATCTATCTCAGGCACTACACCCTGCACTCAGCTGGGAAATCTGGGCCTTGCCATTCTGCATTCTAGTCCTAGATTTGCTTTTCTATTTTGGGTATTGCTGCTGCTCCTTCCTGCTGGATGTGGAAAGAGGAAGAGGAGAGCAGGACTATGGGAAGGATGGTGCATGCTGGGCAGGGGGCTCTGGAAAGCCGCAGGATCTAACAGGCCTCTTGGATTTACCCAACATGGATCTGCTATAATACAAGGAGATAAATCTATCCCAAGGAGGTGAGAGAAGAAATCAAAGACTGGAAGAACCTTCTTCTCCCTACACAAGTCCTCGCCACCCTCCAGCAAATTGGTGCATTGCAAAAAAAAAAAAACCACCGCTTTATCTGCTGCTCATAGGAATTGTGCAGATGCCTTAGCATTCATTTTTTTATTTTTGCAATTATTTTTATTATTTTATTATTTATTTTGTAATGTGGACGATCCATGCCGAGGATTATAATAATATTTACTTTATGCGGAGGATGAATCCGTCTGCGACATGTCACTGAACACTGGTGGTTAAAAGTTTGCCTTGTCAACATCACAACAGCTGTTAAAACAAATGGATTTTTAATTTTTTTTTTTTTTTTTTAATCTTGTCCTGTGTCTCCGGCATTATGTTTAGGCAGGGGGGTGTAGTTGTTTTTTATTATTTTATTTTTTTTAATTTTTTTTTTTTTTTGCATCTACTTGACAACGGAGCCAGTTTTTGACTGGTGCGGAAGGAGACGAATGCCACGATGGGTTGGTTGGTCCTCTATACAATTCATTGCATCATTTGTATGCAGTTAAAAACAATTTGCTGCATTTTTGCATATATTTTATTTTTATATCCTATTCCGATCTGGAGACAAAACACGGTTTGGGATATCTGTTGCCAAAAATGCAGATCAGTTCCCTCCGACATCAATTGAAGGTAAAAAAAATTCATTTTTTTAGTTTGCATCAACATTTCTGTTTATATTTACAACATAATTTTATTATATATATACTATATTATATGTGTGTTTTTTATTTAGAAAAAAGGTAAAAAATTGAATGTCAATTTAAAATCTATAATTTTACATTTATGTGAAGGTGCGATTCAGCATTTTGACGTTCCTCCTTATTATAAGTGACAGGTTAATCCTCCCCATCCTCCTCTTCCTACGATACAACAATATACCTGGATATGTGTAGCGAGTCATTCAAGTGGAAACCTTTCATTCTAAATTTTAAAAAATATATATATATAATAAAAAAATTTCCCTTTAAATAAATTTCACAACAATTTCTGCGATCTTCCAATGTAAACATTAGTTTAGCTCTCGGTGCCACCCCAAAAATTGTTGGGTTACAAAAATTCGAATGACACTGGAGAATTTTTTGCCGTCTCGCCTACCTTGCAATTTTGGAAAATCCATTTCCTTCAGGCGTCTTGAGAAGGACTCGATTATGCAAGCGAAGTTTACTCACAAGACAGAGCAGGGTGGAAACAAATTCTGAATGAACACATTTTTCTGTTTTTACATATTTTATTATTTTTTTTTTTTTATAGCAATCAGTCGGTCATTCATATTTACCCAAAAAAGAATTTCCCAGAAATCTATTATCTTAGAATATTTTGTAGAGACGTTTGACATTGACAATTTTTTAAATTTGTGCTAAATTATAATCTGCTCAAACAAAAAAAAATCTGGTGTGTTGGCTCAAAATCCATATTCGTTGATGTAAATGCCCCTTCATGTCTGATATCCTGGAATCTGTAGATAAGATCTTTTACATTCCTTGTGTGCACATAATGGAAAAAAAAAAATTCAAATTTGATATTCTGTGCCGTGCAAAGCGTGTGTTATGCCGGTGGGTAATGTGTTTAGAGAGAAATCTGCTGATGGACCGCCGCTGACTTAATCTGGTTTGGGAGGTCTGTATGTAAAGATTACCTTGTTTTGAATGACTGGGCCCTGGTTCACTTAAACGAGGTTGACCTCATTTTTTGTCATAAACATATCGTCTGTTGTCAATGTTCGGTGGTAGAGTCGGGAGGGTATTGTCTCAATGGATATGCTAGGTGACCATGTTGGCAGGTAAGGCCTGCTTGGACCTGTCGCCAGGTATTTTTTAGTTATGCGCTGGAGGCCAGACCCTCACTCCACACAGTAGCGGCCCTCACCTTCACCTCCCTGTGGGAGCTTTGTGTTTGGTTAGAGAATGCTCTGCTCAGCTGTTTGTAGCTATGTCATATGGCTCTACATTGGGATGTAGTAGTCTAACCGGATAGAACTTTTGGTCTAACCTTGTGTTTTAGATATCTAGTTGTAGACCTGTCAAAAACCTACCTTCAAAATAGCTAACATTTTTCTTTTAAAGGGGATGTCACCGTTTGTGTGTTTCCTACTAGGTGGTAATCACTTTGGTCTCCTGGGTGATCGGATGGCACCAAATGTAAACATTCCCTTTAAATTTTGTAGTACTCTACGGTTTGTAGCTGAAGGGTTTACCATTTTTAAAAGTCACAATTTGGTATGTTTTTGTTTTATTTTCGTGGATGTTGGCAGTGTCGGCACTGGGTCTCCTTAGGCCCACCAGAGAAAATCATCCGGGGGCCCCACGCTTCTTATCACCAGGAATATATCTAGCAGTCTCCAAATTGTTTGTTTTCTGATGGACCTCTAGGGTTCAGTATTGGTTGATAGAGGGCCCACGAGATCCTCTGGTACTTGGTGGGCCAGTCCCGACACTGGATGTTGGGTTCTTAGCTTGAGACCACAATTATATTTTTGCTCAAGACTGACCAGTATTTAATTTCATCTGATTCGTCTGACATGAATGCTCAACCAAGAAGTGCATGTCAAATAACGAAAGAGGGCAGGAAACCTGGTCTAAGCTTATCTACCCAAGAACAAGAAGAGACTGGGTTGAAGATACAAAACCAAGTTCTTATGCCCCCTTCCCTACATGGGACATGTGTGATCAGGGCAGAGACAGGAGACCCCTTCCATTAGATGGTTGACAATGTCCATATACGATTGGCAATGACTATAATGGCTTGAGAACTCAGTGATGGTATCGCAGGTCAGATGATGAATGTTTCATTTTTGCAGGAATGGCCAACAATTGTTGCCCAGACTCACTAGAGTAGATTTATGGTTATAGAAATATACGATTTGGATAATCTTCTCATCAATCTGTGTGGGAGCAGCTTTTGCTTCTACAGAATAGAATAGATTATCGTGATAAGACATATTTTGCCCTCATACCATCACCGGTCTGACCACAAATGGAATATTGTGGACAGTTTTGGGCCCAGTGTATGAAAAGGACACTGGAAAATGGGTTCCAAGCTGAAGAGAAACAAGATTATTAAGAAGCCAAATGTTGGGGCTAGAATACAAGGACAGGATTATTAATTTGGGATGATTCAGTTTAGAAAAGATGGCTGAGGAGACCTCATTACACTGTACAAATGACCACCTGAACGGACCGTACAGGTCTCTCAAAGATCTTTCTATACCTAGGCCTGTGACCAGGAAGGGGGCACTCCTCTACCCTCAGAGGTTTTTCTACCATCACCACACCATAGACCGGGGCTATCCTCGACACATCTAGAGAGAGGGGTTCTCACCCATAACTGAAGGGGGAAATAAATGCAAACTAGAGAAGAGCCGCGGTTATACCAATCACAAACATAGCCAGGGGACTAAGTCTACAAATCGGCCTGAAGAGGAGGTTAGTACACATCAAAATAACGCGTGGAAATCTCCTATTACTTCATAGAAGGAGAGGGTTTATCAATAACCAAATAGAAGTCGGGAATACTATCAAACCATCGCATGGGGTTATAACAACTAAAACGATAGTCGTCAGGGGGAAATATATGAAATAGAGGAAAGGGCTGTTTATACCATAAAATAAGCAGGGGGATATAACAAAACAACAAAAAAAATCTAACTCTAAGATGAAGGCGGAAGGAAGGTTATAAAATAAAAAATAAGAACAGTGGGGAATAATATAAAAATAGGAGGGAAGAGGGTTATAAAATAAAACATAAACATAGCGGGGAATTAACTATAAAATATAAGGCTAGGAAGGCTTTAAGCACTAAACCATACGATAGTATTATACTAATACACAGGTGATCTACCCGACATCATAAGATAGTGAGAAGGAGTTCACATAAAGTAGACCAAGGGAATAATATAAAAATAGAGGATTAGTAGGTTATAAAAAAAAAAAAAAAAAAAATAGAAAAAGGGGAAATAATATAAAAATGAGGAAAGGCCATTCTATTCTACTTCTAAATAAAAAGATAGACCCAAAAAAACAAAAAAGGGGAAATCCTTACACATAGAAGGAAAAGGCTTGTTTGTAAATAAATTAGAAGGGGTGGCCATCATCTAAAGACCAGAGAGATGAGGTTATATACCATCGCTATACGAAACAGCGGGAATTCCTCTCAACCTATCGCGAGGCCTGTTATACATACACAATCGTACAAGAGCATCGTAGACGAGAGGGACAGGAGGTGTATATAAAATAATTCGCAAAGGGATCAATCTCACAATATGCGTGTACATTGATAAAATATCCACGCTGTGAACTATGGTAAATTCAATGCGGTGCACGGAAAAAGTTACTTATAGGTTAAAACTAACTGAAAAGAAAACAAATGTGGAAAATACAAGAAGATCTAAATCACGAGGAGAAAAAACAAAAAAACAACACAAATGGAGATTAGGTCATCAATCGCGGCCAAACTGGTGTGCTTGCTACGAACGTTTCTATTTAATCTCCAATTTGGTAATGGAAAGACCCTATAATAATGTGGCGTAAATATCTGGGTGGCTGACTATAACTAGATATATGCGACATGAATTGCAAATAATAGGTCGGTGAATTTTCTGACCTCACCTAATTCCTCCAATTGTGGCTCCACTTGGTTTTTGTAATGTGGTACTTCTTCACTATTGGTGTACGACTTGAAGTCAGGATGAAACGCTTATTATTGTTTTTCCTTATTGAGCGCAGTTTTTACTTTTGTCACTTGACTTACGATAATCCCTCTCTAATTTGTTTCTATATATCCATTTAAATTTCCTGTAAGGGTTGTCTGAGGTTACAGAATTTAAAGAAATTGCGCTTCTTTCCCTTTCTTTCTCTGCACCACCAGGCGCCAGAGTTGTCGACCCTCTGTCACCACATCTTTTCACAGTACGCTATGCAGGTTCCTATAAGAGCCAGTAATTATCCTGACCAGTCTTCTTTTAGCTAAAAATTTCCCTCACATCACATAAAAATCAGAGTTTACCTTGTATTTACAGGGATACAGCGAGTTGAGGGCGTGGCCCTTATTACTGTAACCGGTTAACATCAGCACGGTCCTTTACCTCTTTAACTTAGCAACTATACTCCATGCACATATCCTGAACAACATAGCAAATCTACAGCATGTCGTCATGCACTTCTACTTCACTCCGCTCCATGCAGGCTGCTGATGATTTCATGTGATTGATTTTGCTGGATTCTTGAGAAATGTTCATTGCATTCAGTTTGATAATGTTCAGAAGGCTAAAGGACCTGCGGATGAATGTCCCTTGGTCACTGGCATTTTAACTTCTGCATGCTTAGTAGCATGGGGAGGAGCTTCTGTGGTTCAACCTAGGATGGCCACGCCCACCTCGACTCCTATCGAATTATGGATAAAATGTACATGTCAAGTGAATAGATAGATATCATATTGAACATTCTGACATCATTAAAAAGACTGGAGAACTATGACGAAGAGGAACGGATGAGTGATGGCACGGCGGAGGGACGAAAGAAGTTAATATGTGTGAATTTGGACTGAAAATGTTGGAAAAAAACGGATAATAGTTTAATGAAAAAAATCACATGGAAGTGCAAAAAAAAAAACCATGAAGTTTTCTGAATGATGAAGAAAAAAGGAGGTTAAGAAACAAGTTGTAATAAAATAAAATAAAAACCTCATTAAGCTTTCGGAAAGTAGCGCGAGTCATATCTCAGTTGACCAATCTATTTCTATATATGGAAAAAAATAAGAATGGGACTGATGTGACTATACTAACTCAATCCCCTCAAAAAAAAAAAAAAACATAACATGCTGTGAACATTTAATTTTTGGCGACATGGATCAAACATACCCATTATTTTTTAAAAACCCTAAAACAAAATACTTGATGGGTTCTCTTAAAAAACTAATTATGTATGCAAATTTTAGATAAAATAATAAAATGTATCGAAATGGCAAATAAATGGAGACAAAACAAAACAAGGTGGGCGGGAATTAACTTGAAATTTAAAGTTAATATATCACTATTGATTGTGAACATAAGAATGGCGATTTGTTAGATAGGGTAAAGGAAGGTTGAAGTCAGGACTTAAAAAGTGATGGGCGATAATAGAAGCAAGAGGGTTTAGACAAACAAAAATAAATTGTATTTAGTCGTGGGTGTATGAAAAAGAGTGTAAATGAAAAGCGAGTGGAATAGGAAGTGCTGGCTGTCGTAATAAACAGAAAAGTGTACTCATATGAAACAAAAATGGATACAAAAATGTATTTCGTAAATGTTTTACCCCCAAAGTACTAATGATATTTTTGGGACCATAACGAAAAAAAGAGGTTTCGTGAAGTTTGGATTAAGGTTAAAATAAATGAAAAAAATATAGAAAGGTAAAACCGTAAATAAGTAAAAATTGACGGCTTACTGAAAAGATTTAATCCTAAATGTTCTCAAATAACCCTTAAAATGTCCAAAAAAATTTTGGCGGGATTGAAAAAAAATATGTTCGGAAAAGTGTAAGAGGTCGGGAATCGAGGTTTAATTTTATGAATTTAAATTTGAGTGATTGTCTGAATGATATTATTAAATAATCAATTATACATATTTAAGAATATAATAAAATATAGGAAGAATTCGGTGAAAAGTTACTTGAGAATTAAAGAAATTCGTGTATATGAATGAAATAAATGACATAATATTGATTTTATATCTTATTAAGTTGGTACTCATGAAATAAATGAGAAATGTTTTTACAAAGAAAGTGTGATAATGGTTGTAAAATGTAAGGAAAAGGTTGGCTATATTTCAAAAATCAAAATTAAAGGGGGGGGGGTGGGCAAGGAGTTAATAAAAATAACACAAATTGAAAAATATAGAAATTAACATAATAAAAGAAAAAAAAAATGGAAAGACAAAAAAAACTTTCGATCGGGTTGTGTCTGATGTGGAAATGGCTTATTATAATACCAAAAAAAAAGGAAAAAAAGGTGGTTATTTTTTTGGTAAAAAGATAAATGTTCTTATAATAACAAGAAACATCTAAAAGTAGGAACTTATCAGACTGCGTATTAGTCGACTGGGAAAAATTCATTTTAGAGACACAGGAAAACAACGGCGTAATGATGGTGTTGCAATGGTGCGGGTTCGAGCAAAAAAATAAATTAGAATTACAGTGTTTTAAACTCAATAAAAAATGGGAGAATTAATGGGAAACCGAAAGCTGTTTAATCGAAATACGAAGAATATCAATATATACTATGCTTGGGTTAAATATGGTATTATCGTCTCTGACATGATATTGGTTAGATTGTTGTGTGGTCGGTGCAACGTAATATCAATTAAAAATATCTGGAATGGGAGTGTAAATGAGGAGGGTTTATTCGAATGGGATTAACTAAAGCGAAAGTATTTTTAGTCGATTGCATGATAAAATAACGAAAATGAAAAGTAGTTGAAAAATTTCATTAGAAGGTGGAATAATATTAAAAAAAAAAGTAATTGAATTGAGAAATCAGTTTGGTAGAAAAATGATTGGTGGAAATGGTAAATCTGCTATAAAGAAAATAAAACATTGTGTAATTAATAATCTAACAATGAAATGGAGTTTTCTTTTTCTTTTTGAGCGGGGGAACTAAATGTTGGTTAACATAAGTGTTGATTGCGGATGAAAAATTCAGACAACTTAAGGAAGCTAACTCACCCTGAAAAGACGCGGTCCAACAAAGTCTCATGATACTTATTTGAAGAGAAAATAAAAGAATTACTGAGGACGCCAGGGATACAGAGTTACCTATAAATTATTAATTATAATATCATGTCATGTAAATTAAAAAATGAAATTAATAATTGAATGCAAAGAAAATAATTATGACTGAAATTGCATAAGTTAAAAGAAAAACAGAAAAAACACAAAAAAAGAGTTATTAATTTAGTTATTTCAATTAATTTATTTCTAAAGAAAGATTTTGCATCCATACCCGTTGAGGACGAAGGTAAAAAAAATTAAAGGAAATGCGTGTATTGGTAAAAGGTGTTTAAAAGGTTATATGTATCCATCTGTATGTATCATGGAATCCTGGGATCACCCACATTTTAATCAATGCTCACATGTAGCTTAGACTTCTGACACATGGAGATGGACACAGATGAAATTATCAGATGGATCATGGATATGTAGATTTACTAATTCCCGTCCCACCAATAGTAAGTGACCTTATAGATAATCGTCATCGCTGCACAAAATCATCAATTTGCCTTGTTTTTAGGTGATGCACAAACATTTATCAATTGCAACTTTTTATACCTGTGTTTCTCGCGTTTCTTGGTCTTTGGTCAGCAGGTGTTATGTATCCAAAAGATGCGAGCGAATTGAAACATTTGTGCAAGTTTTGGGGAAAAAGGGGCATAATCCTTCCGTACCTTTTGTCAGCTTGTTTTTGGCGACTAAGCCTTCATGCACACGTACTTTATTTTCCTCAATGTGAGATCTGATTTTTGTACTGATGGCACACTGACACATTAATCACTATGGAGGCATGTGTTTAGGGTTCAGGCCACGTGGCTCTCCGATTGTATTGTTACAGGAAATAACCATTAAGTTGATCCCACTCGGTCCTGGCGCTAGTTGTCTCCTTCAAAAGAGGCAGAAAAAGCAGCCGGAGCGTGAAATCTACCATTTGATTACATTGCAATGTGAACCAAACATACCTTGAGAATGCAGAAACATATCTTGTTTAATCCCTAAACCGGGTGGTTTTGCTGAAAATAGAATTATAAAATTATGATAATGAGGCTCTGTCACTCCTTTGGGTGCCCAGGCGCTTCTCCTCTTGCCCTAATTATGCACTGCTCCAGAGAACGCTGTATTCACTGTGTTGTGCCTGAAGTAATCAATCGCTGCACCATCCCCCAGCCGCTGTGTATGAGTCATCCAGCACAGATTGATTAGTCCTGTCTGGACAGTTCAGAAAGTTCTGTGAAACACAGAAGTCAGTATGCCCCCCAGCTTTCCCAAGGTCCTGAATTTTATAATTGTTTTTTGAGCAAAACCACTCAGAACATGGAATAAACAAGATATGTTTCTGCATCAGTGTCGTTACAGCATTCTCAAGGTAAGTTGGGTTCAGAATGCATGAAACCAAATGGCAGATTTCCTTAAATGATTCACGCCACTTGCGTCAAGTCACCTCCCTCTCCAATGCTGGATACCTCCCTCCTCCGTAATGGATACCTCCCTTGTCCATGGTCACGCAAGAGGAGTGAAGAATTAACAGTCCAGATATTTCATTGCTTCGCCTCCTTTTTCTAAATGTTTTTTCCCAACAATCCTGGTGTATCAAGCTAATAATAATAATTCTTTATTTATATAGCACACACAAATTACGCAGCGCTGCACAGAACTTGCCAGATCAGTCCCTGTCACCATGGGGCCCACAATCTAATCAACCTACCAGTATGTTTTGGAGTGTGGGAGGAAACTGTAGAACCCAGAGGAAACCCACACAAACACGGAGAGAACATACAAACTCTTTGCAGATATTGACCCTGGGACTTAACCCCAGCACTGCAAGGCTGTAATGCTAACCACTAAGCCATCATGCAAGCTTGAAGAACACCAGTGCCAGGATCTAGGTAACACTGACAATAGGTGAGTATGTTTTGTAAACCTGCAGGAAGAGCAATGTTGCGTGATCAGGGGTGGAGCCTATCAATTGCTTTTTAGAAAGCTTGGAAATGCTGCATGTGTACACGGTCTTAGACTTTCCCATATAATTCTATGGAGGTACAAAAAATTCACATGCCACACAGGTATCTTCCATATTGCCAGCCTTATGGGGTTTTTTTTTTTTTTTGCAAATCTGCAAAATTGGATGACAGACTCATGACACATGGACCGTTTTGCGGAGATACAGCTCAGCAACAGACTACTGATGGCACACGGACAGAGATGAGCGGTGTCCTTCTGGCCAATCATAGCCATGGCTGTTCGGCTGCCAATTCGGCAATATATCCGGGTCGCGGGACCGAACCCGAACTGAAATTTTTGGTCTTCTCATTTCTACACAGCCTAAGGATACTTTGTGACTATAGTGTCAATTGTGCGTTCGCTCACATTCTATGTGTTTTCAGTGTGTATCTGTGGCCGCAATTTCTTTTACATCCACAAAAAATTATGATGGTTGGCTAAAATTACATGCCATAAACATGATTCCCTAGCGTCATCTGAGAAAAAAAACGGACCACACATGAATGACATCCATGTTTGTTTGTTTTTTTATTGCAGACCTACTGATTTCTACGGAAATCCATGATCCGCAGGTGAGAAAAAAATTGATATAGGTCTCTTTCACACTTATCCATAGTTTTTTTTTTTCCATTTATCTCTACTTTAAAAATCACAACAAGTACTATTTCCCACATGGATCCACAAATAAATTCTTAAAAAACGGACACCCCGTTTTTTTTTTCTTTCTCAGATAATACTAGAGAACTAGGTTAATTTCATATAATATTAGTCAACCATCCGCTTTATTATATGAGCGCCAAAAAATTGGACGAGGATAGAACACAAACACTGACTGACAATGGATCCGAGTTTTGAAGGCGTGCAGCAGTCCCACTAGTATGAAAGAACCCAAAATATGATATTTTTTCCTCTCAGTTCGCACACCCATGAAAAAAACGGACATGTGAATAGCCAAATAGAAAGAAAGGGGGTGATTTTGAAGTCTCTGAGAGCAGATATATACCAACCAATCAGACCTCAGCTTTCATTTTCCCACAGCAGTTTACAACATGAAAGCTGATCTCTGATTGGTTTCCATGGGCAACTAGACCAATCTTACCTCAGATACTTCTGATAAATCTCCCTCATAATGGGTCAGTATGCTATCCGCGAAAATTGGCATACAGATGTTAGAAAAACCTAGTCTGACCTAGCCCTAAGGCTACTTGCATACATTTGTTTGTTTTCTCTGCCCGCAAACCACGGATCTCTTGTTTGTCTTCAAGTTTTGACACAAATGTCCACAAAAACGGTCCACGTCTCATCAAAATGTCATGTGATCTGCGGATCAGTGAAAAAGCAGGAATTTATTAATAAAACGGAATATATGTGAATATAATTTTTATTTAGTCACAGTTCTGTGGGAGGAGCCACAGTCTTCATATCTACAGTAACAACTAGTCATACAAAGGACCCAAAAAATTGCCCCAAAGACAAAGATTTTTAGAATGAGGCTAGACATACAGTGGTCACAGGGCAGAAATGGCGCAACGTGTTCAGATCTGATCACATTGGTTGATAAATTGATTAGTAAAGTAATGATTAGTAAAGCTGCAGTGAGTGTCACCAAAACCCCAAACCTGCCAAATATTTGGTTGTGACTGAGACTTGTCTGTGATTTGGTTGTGTCAGTGAGAACGCCAACAAGAATCAGCACGTTAGACAGCGCCACCCACGTATATGGCTCAGTCAGGTATTACCTCTCATCCTCATTCACATAAGGAGATGCAAAACCCACAGCCAAAGGGGCGCTGTTTTTCCAGAAATTTTTTTTTAAGAATCCATTTTGATAATTTTTGACACCCTTTTTAGCCTCCCCCCAAAGACCAGGCCTGTATTGCACCAATTCACACACCATTATGTGAGACTGTTCCTTCTCAGGACATTTGCAACTGAATAGATTGTAAGCTCCTATGGGCAGGGTCACTCCTGCTTTGTGATGTAAGTAGTGGTGATTTATCTGGTGGTCAGTCAACATTCTGCAGAGAGAGAAGATCCGGCCCCAGTGATGGAGAAGAGCCACTGAACAATGAGGGTTTCTATGGAGGGTTTCTGGTGGGATGACATTGGGAGGTCAATGAGGCTTCAAATGTAGTCACTGAGTGTAATCCCTTTTATATGACTATGTGATGGCCGTCTGCATCGACAAATTAGTCTGTGCCAGATACTGCTGCTCTCTTCTGGCACAAGTTACTTACCTACACAGTATCTGTAATGATGTAGAACGTCTGGAGGTCAGATGATCTAGCAAGTTGGAATATTTTGGTAGACTGGTCTATCATGACCAGTCAAACTTGGCTGATCAATTGGAAATATTGGGTGATTGATTGTCCAATATTTATGTTGGACTTTAATCTGGCCCCCAAGTCTACACCCCAATGTATGGCATGGAGGTCATCGAAGCTCTCAGGGTTACACTTGGATGTCTTTGGATGTCAGGTTCGTGAAAAGAAGTAGACTGTATCACAGGTATCTCAGCCTGTTAGAGAGGGCCTATGGGGGACAACTTCTCCTACGTCTCTGTTGGTGGGGAGTACATATATACATCTTCATCCTGTTGAAAGAAGACCTGGCACATCCATGTATCCTATCAGTAGGATAGCATCAACCAGATTTCTTTTGCCTGCTCGCTTATGATGGACCAGGCCACTGCCATCGATGTAAGGTTTTTGTGTATGCCAACAGTAGATGCAGTAAAGAAAACACTTTTAGGAGACTTCAATATCTAAATGAAAAGGTGCCTCAAAATGATGGTCAAAAATCAGTGGCATGAGGAGTCTACTAACAAATAACTGCTTTGCTCCTGGTGGCAAGTACCAAGTGATAAACCTGCTCAAAATTTTTTTGTAGGGTTTTGTTGCCATTTATTTATATAGCGCACACAGTTTCCGCAGTTCTGCACAGATCTTCCCAAATCAGTCCCTGTCCCCAATGGAGCTCACAATCTAATGTTTTGGAGTGTGGGAGGTAAACCGGAGGACCCGGAGGAAACCCACGCAAACATGGAGAGAAGATACAAACTCTTTGCAGATGTTGACCCTGGGACTTGTACCCAGCGCTGTAAGACTGTAATGCTAACCACTGAGCTACCGTGCTACCCCAATTTGGGGCCCAAGCGTTCTAGGGAACCCATGGCCACCAAAACCACCCATGAAATATTTTACTTAGAAAGACCTTCAGCCATGAAATCCTTGCACATCTGTTTATGCTCTCAATACACTTGTACACAAGAGCCATTGGAGGACCTACAAAGGTCCTGAAACTTCAGATTGAAAGCAGATAGAAGGGACGCATCTTCCATTCCCCAAGAGGCGGATTCTAGTACCAGCTGTAGGAAGTGATCCCAGGGGCCATAATATTCATACAGACCAGGATCCATGGCAGTCTTAGTCCTTCCCTGCCAAAAGAAATGTTCCTGCAAGCATGATTACCTCCAACAATTCCAATAATTAATGGAATTTACCCACATGACAAAACTGTATGCAGGAGGCCACTTAGCTCCCCCTAGTGTTAGCTGTATACAGTCAATATTGCATCATTCAACTCAACAGCTGTGTAAAAATATGCTGCGCTGAAGCAAATAATGTAATGCTATTAACATATGGAATATCCAAGAAGCCAAAATGATGGAATGGAGCCCCAAATTTTAGCAGTTTGGGAATGGTACTTTGTGAATTAAGCCAAGTAAGTGATCAATTTCAATGTTTAAGGTGCTTCGGGGGTGAGGATTTGGAGATGAAGGTCTCCTAAACAAGAGAACTTTCCAGTCACGGTCTACTCCATTACTACTGAGGTCTACTCTGCCCATTACTAAGTCTTATTCCTACTATATTCTTCAGGACATTATATAGCTGCAGAGTGTTATACATGGACTCCGCGCTGTAGGAATAAGTCATCATTTTCCTGGCCCGGTCACTCATGGTAGAAGCCGCTTTATCCGCAGGAAGTAAGATTTACTTGGCCGCCATGCGGTAGCTACTAATGAAGTAATGACTTGTGTGTAGCGGATGTGGGGCTCTCTAGCTTTCTCTCAGCTGGACAATTTTGCTGCTTCCACAATTAACCCCCTTTGGCCGGCATCTGCTCTCTAGCTATGTTCCCTCTTCTCTGTCACAGGGGATTCTGGGATCTTAAACACATTGGCAGTCGCCCATATCCACAAGGGACAGAGGAATACACAACCACGAGAGCGTTTTCCTTGGCTCTCCTCGCTGCCACTGTTCTGTTTGTTTCAGGGGAAAGTAACATTTGAGCTGTGACTACCCGCTCCTCTAATGCAGAGCAGAGGGGGCAGGTCTACCGGGGCAAATTCTTATTAGGGCTTGGATTTGTTTCCCCTTACAGCATTTGGATTTGTGGTGGGCAAGAGAAGGACCAGATTATATTCATATTTACTAAATCTTCCCAAATCTCCAGGAGGCTCCAAAAAACATTCCAGAAAAGTTGTCCATTCTCTTTAGCCCGGAGAAGTGTTCTGAAATCCATGGGTCTACATGTCATTAACATCGCCGCGAAAGGTGGGCATCTCGCGCCTCCAATAGTGGTTTGTCACCTTCTATATGGACATGATGGGGCAGATTTATCAAGCTGTCTGAAAGTCAGAATATTTCCAGTTGCCCATGGCAACCAATCACAGCTCAGCTTTCATTTTACCAGTGCTCATGAATATTTTAAAGGGGAGCTGTGATTGGTTGCCAGGGGCAACTAGAAATATTCTGACTTTCAGACAGCTTGATAAATCTGCCCCGATGTGTCATAAAAACCTAGAAGGCGCATGTCAAGAGCCGAGATCCCCGGTTCTTCAGTTTCCTGTTGCTGACCCAAGTGGAGAGAGGGACACCAGGGCATGAAAGTGCCAAAACAGCAGAGCAAGCCACCTTTCAGGCCTATAGATGGAAGAAGGATAAGGGATTCTTAAGTTCTGCTATTGCCATTGCGGGCACAGACTCTGGTAGCTTGTGGCCTCCACATTACATGGTTCTTCTCAATTCGGTTATGGAGCATTATGGGGGTTCAGTATATAAATTCTCAGCCCAGAACCTGACTCCTTTAAGGTGGACCATACATTCAATGTACTTAAAGGACATCTACCACCAGGATGAAAGACCATATGCAAATGAGCCAGAGGGGCTCCAGGCTCCATTAACACCTATGGAACCTGGAGCCCCTCAGGCTAATTTGCATACAATCCTTCATCCTGCTGGAAGATGCCCATCAAAATCAAGCCTGTATACCATCAAAATCAAGCCTGTATAAACCAGGGACACGTACTCATAGATCCATGGCCTCCTTCCTTTTAAAATGAACTTATATAATTAGGCTAATGAGCCAGAAGAGCTAAGGGCTCTGGGGTTGTTACAGAAGGCCTTTGTACTATGGCTTCACAAGCTGTTGTTACACTGTGCAGTAGCCTGTCTCAGCCTCACCCATCCCCTGCTCATGCTATAAGCGTGTTATCAGAGCCCCTCCGTGCTGCAGATTCACAGGCTGTTACATTCTGAAAGAGCACTTCCCCCCTACCCCTATATGCTCACTGCAGCTGAGATTACAGTAAGTGCAGGGGGAGCGTGAGACAAAGAGGAGCTGCTGCACAGTGTAGCAGCTTGTGAATCCAGAGCGCTCCTATAACACGCACTTAGCCTTTCAGCTCATTAAAAAATGTTAAAAGTTGATATTAGAAGGAAGGAGGCCATGGATAAAACATATAAGAAGATACCACAGTCACGGTGCCTGGTTCTATGAGTAATGTCCCTGGTTTATCATGGTGGATTCTGAAAATTTCATTTAACCCTCTGACATCCAAGATGGCGGCACATCACGCTAGATGGAGAGATCATTTTCACAGAAAAAGCGTCCATCATGTTCAAATTTCATCCTTTGCTTGTAGCAACCAATCACAGTGCAACTTGCACTTTACTAGAGCAGTCTGAAATATGAAAGCTGAGCTGTGATTGGCTGCTTTCGGTTAATCACGCTTGCCGTTTTATTTTACCGGCCAGATTTGAGGATGGTATTTATTGATGTGTCCAATTATTCTGTCAAGTAGGCATAGATTCCAGTTTTGGGATAATATCTGGTTTTAAGAAAGCTGGATGACATCCAATATGGCCGCCAATACAGGTCCGAGCAGGCAATGTCAGGTACATCTGGTCATGCCGTGATTTCTAGGGCAGGGCCTGCCAGATTCGCCATTCAGAAGCCTGGGACAGCTGAGTGGCGGCCATATTGGAAAAACAGACATAACTCTTGGGTTATTTGCCGGGTTTTCCTCTTGTTTCTGGGAATATGTGTCCCTATTTTTCTGCGGTTTTGTTCGTTTTTCACATAGTAAACACAGAACAGAATTTCCTAATAAGTCGTGGACATGGAAGGGTTTTATTTTGAGCCTCTCTCCACCCGGTCAGGTCACCTTATATAGATCTCTGGCCAGAACTTCCGAAATCTTTTGATCCCATTGTGTCACGATCCTTCCCAGAAACAGCAGGAAGCTGCTGGGAATTCATATGTGAGGATGGTATAGGGTTAACCCTTGCTGCACACGACCACTCACATCACAGGGTTAACATTTATGCTTAAAGGGGCATTCCATGCTGGAAATACAACACTTGATCAGCGCCACCTAGTGTCTGCTGGTGGAATAGATGTCAGCCTGGAGGGATTAGTTATATTAGTTATCTCCTGAAATACTCTGTGCTGCACTGAAGATGCTTTCATGATGAGTCTTGGATGCACTTGCATTGAGAGTGCGACCTTTGTGCCCTTGTGTTAGGGTTAAAGCCTCCCATAGGGTTAGTAAAGTTACATCATAAAACACTCTGTGCTGCTGTGGGCATCCATCCCATGACTGGCAGATCACGGTTCACCCTCAAGTCACGTCTTCCTAATCCCAGTGAATATCATCCGATGACTGGAAAGCTCTCTGGCTCCAATAGCTGAAACACTCTGTGCTGCTGTGGAAATAAAGGTATTATCACTATATACTCCCCTCCTTAAAGGGGTTGAAAAATATGTCCACTTTCTTCCAAAACAGCGCCACGCTTGACCATAGTCTATGTTGGTATTGCAAGCTCCAGTAGTTGCAATACCGGCATTAACCATGGTCAGGCGTGGCGCTGTTTTGGAAGAAAACTGCTGTGATTTAAAGAAAGCAGCCATGTTTTTCAACCTATGGACAACCCCTTTAAGTCAATACTCTTCTCCCCCGTCCTATCGATTCACATGACACAGCACTCTGGCTTCCACAAGATAACTAGTCTATTGCTGAAATACTTTGTGCTGCTGTGATATTCTGCGCTTTTCACTCTATACATCCCACAACTCGCTCTCTTCATTTACAACCTGCAGAAAGGTTCGGAGCAATGTGAATCTAGCGCCCCCCAACCCCAGGATACAGCAGTGCGATGAGTAATTAAGTCCCATCCATTACAGAGGATTTGATTTCTCAGGGATCAGGAGGTTTATCCCGGTGATTATACAGCAGGGACGTCCCTTCCGCTCTCAGGAGCCAAACATCAAGGACAAGTCAGGACACCATCATTATGTCCTCTACAATGGCCAGTACTAGGGGACATTACAGGGGTGCGCTGTGCCGCCATCTAGTGGTGCCACTGGTGACTACACTGGGAAGTATGGAAAGCCTTGGGTTATCTGAGGCTAGAGTTAAAGAAAGAGTTAATGAAAAAAGTAAGATAACAAATACCATATTTTTTCAGACTAAACCACGCACCTTATAATAATACACACCCCAAATTTAGTCATGCAAAAAAGAAAAACTATATTTGACACCAACTAAAAGTTCCTTGTTGGTCACACACACGCAGAGCACACACAGCTCTGCTCCATGCATTCACCCACACACAGCTCTGCTCCATGCATTCACCCGCACACAACTCTGCTATATGCATTCACCCGCACACAGCTCTGCTACATGCATTCACCCACACACAGCTCTGCTACATGCATTCACCCGCACACAGCTCTGCTACATGCATTCACCCACACACAGCTCTGCTACATGCATTCACCCACACACAGCTCTGCTACATGCATTCACCCACACACAGCTCTGCTACTGCAGTCACCCTCACACAGCTCTGCTACATTCTTCACCCGCACACAGCTCTGCTACATGCATTCACCCGCACACAGCTCTGCTACATGCATTCACCCACACACAACTCTCTATGTGCATTCATCCATACACAGCTCTGCTACATGCATTCATCCATACACAGCTCTCTACATGCATTCATCCATACACAGCTCTGCTACATGCATTCACCCACACACAACTCTGCTACATGCATTGACTCATACACAGCTTACTACATGGGTTCAATCACATACAACTCTGCTACATTCACTCACAGCTTTGCTACATGCATTCACTCACACACAACTTACTACATGGATACAAACAACTCTGCTACCTTCATTCACACATAACTATGCAACATGCATTTACTCACACACAGCTCTGCTATATTCACTTACACACAGCTCTGCTATATTCACTTACACACAGCTCTGCTATATTCACTTGCACACAGCTCTGCTACATTCACTCGCACACAGCTCTGCTACAACAAATCACTCGCACACAACTCAGCTCTGCTATATTCACACACAGCTCTGCTATATTCACTCACTCGGGTCTGGGTCATACAGTCACACACATGCCCACACTCAGCACTGATACATCCATTTACACACACACCTCTTCTTCATTCCCAATCTCAGCTGCAATAACTTTTTTGGCCTTGAAAAAATATGGTAAGAGAAGAGTAAGACAAATCATAGTAGTAACCCTTTCTTATGAGGTAAGTAGGCTGCAGGATATATTTCCCTTAAAGCAGTTTTCCAAATTTTTGTAAAAATATGGAAAACAGTAGAAAATAGGGACAGTATATTGTATGTGACGGTGGTCTCTTCATGTCACCTTGCTGTTCTGACTATGTCCTTACCATCTATGGCTGTGGGATGACAGCACTGTATTGCTGAGTTATTCTTTGCTGTTATATAAATGTGTGCTGTAAATTCACTGCAGGTACATGTTATATATGTGTATGTCCAGTATATTCCCTGCCAGTATATACATGTATGTGCAGTACATTCTCTGTCAATATATATACGTGTATGTGCAGTACATTTGCTGCCGGTTTAGATGTGTATGTGCAGTACATTAACTGCCGGTATAGACGTGCATGTACACGTTCTCTGCTGGTACATATGTGTAGGTGCAGTATATTCCCTGCTGGTATTTATGTGTGTGCTGTATATTCACTGCTGGTATATATTTAGGAGGTAGGAGATTGTCCGTTGTACACAGTCAGTCTGTGTTTGATTAGACACATTTATGATGGATAAAGGACTTCTACCTCCTAGCACTCTAAAAAAAATACTCCCAGGGGTGGCATTGGAACCAAGATAAAAAAAATTCAGTGCACTGATTTTAGGGAACAAGGACCTGTTCAGGTTTCCCATATTCAAGAAAACACAACACCCAAATCAAAGAACGGATGTCACTTGATAGCCTCAGTCTCAGACAGTCTTGGCCAGTTCGGGTCAGCTGGTAAATATGTAGTAGCTGAGCTCTTGGTGTATCCTAGCCTCCTGCAGTAATGATATTTCATCCAGTAAGGAAGGTATACACCCACCCCCACCCGGCCATACAGTATTACTGCTTATTGATCTGTGGTGCCTCGGCTCATACTGACTACTCTATACTCAGAGGCTGTCACCAATTACACCTCACCAAGAGACAGAACCATGCTCACATTTCTCTTAAAGGAAACCTACCACTTTAACCTACCATCCTCAGCTGGTGCTTGGTATATGCATCTTACACCTACCACTTCAAGTGGTAGGTTTCCTTTAAAATAGGTTTACTTTAAGGGAGGATATATGTTAATTTATCATCAGGATGAAGGATGATAGACCAAGCACACTGACATACTATGCCCTTATTTTTTAAGAAAAAAGGCTTTACATTTATGCAAATGAGTCTGAGGGGCTCTGGGCTCCACTATTTTTTCTAACATTATTATTTGCATAACTTCTAAAGCCTTTTTTGTAAAAACAAGGGGATACAAATGTAGCATTTATACCCGAGTATAAGCCGAGACCTCCTAATTTTAACAAAAAAAAAAAAAAAAACGGGAAAACATATTGACTCGAGTATAAGCCGAGGATGGGAAATACATTGGTCACAGCCTCCCCAGTATATAGCCTGTAGTATGTAGCCAGCCCCCTGTAGTATATAGTCAGCCAGCCCTCTGTAGTATATAGCCTGCCAGCCCATTTAGTATATAGCCAGCCAGCTCCCTGTAGTATATAGCCTACCAGCCCCTGTAGTGTATAGCCTGCCAGTCCCTGTAGTATATAGCCTGCCAGTATATAGCCTGCCAGCCCCTGTAGTATATAGCCAGCCAGCCCCCTGTAGTATATAGCCAGCCCCTTGTAGTATATAGCCTGCCAGCCCCCTGTAGTATATAGCCAGCCCCTTGTAGTATACATCCTGCCAGGCTTTGTGCTGAAAAACTCGGCTTATATGTGGTTAATATGTACGGTAAAAGAAGAGTGGATCCTGCTAAAGGGGGCACACACCAGTATGTCTGTGTACTTGGTTTACAATCCTTCATCCTGGTGGTAGATGTCCTTTAATCCTCTCTTAACCAGTCAGCAAAAATAATTAAGAACTCATTATTCTGCTGGTGCAGTCACTGTGTACATACATGACATTACTTATCCTGTACTGATCCTGAGTTACATCCTGTATTATACCCCAGAGCTGCACTCACTATTCTGCTGCTGGTGCAGTCACTGTGTACATACATGACATTACTTATCCTGTACTCATCCTGAGTTACATCCTGTATTATACTCCAGAGCTGCACTCACTATTCTGCTGCTGGTGCAGTCACTGTGTACATACATGACATTACTTATCCTGTACTGATCCTGAGTTACATCCTGTAGATCTTTTATTTAATATAAAAATGAAAAACATAACAATCATAAACATAAAGTAAAGCCATAACTTCTGGCAAAATAAAATAATAATAACAAAACAATAATACAAACTAAAAGAGTCTCACAAAAATCTCCTGGCCCAGCCACACACACACCACACAATCAGCATTATAAAACAAAACCTTCACCCAATCCCACCACCTATTTTTTTTTTTTTTTATTTATATAACTAAAGAATACACAGCAAAACAAGACAAACAGGAAATAAAAACATTAAATATAACTAACTAAATCCCACGCCCATCACCATCCCCCCCAGACACTGGTCTAACGTCCAAAGTTTGCGTTATATAGTCCAGACCAGTACCCAGGATCGTATAGTCCAATATCCCGTCCTCCCCCCTCCCAACCTAACACCCTAACACCCTAAGCCCAAAACCAACCAACCTATATACACACACAAGAACTATAACTACATATAACTATAAATAAATACACACTGTACACAAGATACAAACACATTAAACAAATCAACATATAACAAATCCAAACCACATAAAGCCCAGGTTCGGTGCCTGCAAGCCCCTACATCACTATAACCTCAGATACAAAACAAAAATCTACTGTGCAGCATCAGCCCCAACACCAGGAGAGGAGATGACAGACTAAGGGACACTAAAGGAGAACCCCCTCCAAAGGAGAGAGGCCCTCCCCGTGCCCAGCCTCTCATACTCCAGAGAGCGCACCTTCACCAGGTCACCCAGAATGTTCCTAACCACCTCATCCACCGGGAGGATTTTACGCTGCGTCGATACTAAGCACCGTGCGTTCCACGTGTGGTACCTGACCACTAGACTAACTAGGAATAACGTGCAGCGGTCCCGGCCACCCAGGCCTCTGAATGCTCCATAGGCCCACTCCGCATAGGAGAGAGCGGCCAACCCGGGCCAATGGATGGAAGCGCCCACCCGGTTGTACACCTCTGTGTTAAAGGGGCACTGAAGCAGGAAGTGGTCCATGCTCTCCGGCAGGCCACCGCACTCCTCCCGGGGACAACCCCTTTCCTCAGAGCTCCTACACTTCAGATTGTCCCTCACACACAGCTTTCCATGGAAGCAGCGCCAAGTCACGTCCCAAAACTTCAAGGGGATCCTGATGGAATTCAATAAACTCAAACCCACCCCCAATCCCGACTTGGGCAATCCCTGATGGCCAGAGGCTTCTGGAAAATGGGCAAACATAACCCTCTTGTCCAATGGAAGTTTCCTCGACAGGTCCTGATCTCCCACATTCCCGAGCCCCACCGTCGAATCACCTTCAAACCGGGTAGCGTAAGCCGGAGAATGCCCATGCGGTGTAACGAAGATCCTTCACTTGCCCTCCTGTCCTCCCATTCCTGAAAGAAGGCCGAAACCATCCGCTCAGGAGTATACCCCCGAGATCCGCCCTCTCTTTCCAGCGGTGGCCGATATTGATCTTAAGAAAGGTATTCACTAGGAATACCACAGGGTTGACCATACACAACCCTCCTAGTCTCCTCGTGCGGTATAACCTCCCTCTTGATTAGGTTCACCTATTCCCCCCATAACAGCTGGAAGAACAGACTATAGACCCGAGTCCGAGGGGTTCTGGCAACATGCCCCTGCCCAACATATCATCAACGGAGCAGGTAGGTTTTGATCAGATTAACCCTTTCTCTGAGGGTCAAAGACCAACCCTTCCACTGGTCCACCCCTCTGCTGTGACCGATCTTAAGCTGCCGCTCTCCCAGTTTTGGCATGGGGTAATCCCCTGGCCAAATTCGTTAAGATGCCAGATACTTTGGTCAGAGTCTTGGGCCCTGGAAGAGTGTCCGAGAGATCAAAGCCTGGCCTAGCCTCTCCCAGCCAGATCTCGCACACTATTCCTCGGCTGTCTTGGCCCGAGAAGCCTCTGATTAGCGTCAGCCTCTGACAATCGACCCACTTGCCGCCTCCCCTCGCTAGCGACACAACACGTGACATCCATCGGCGTACGCTACACCCTTAAGTGGGCTTCCAGTGCCCCCGATCCTCCTACTCCCACCAACTGGCCACGATCAAACCCCCTAGTCAATGGGTCGATCTCTAAGCGGACACGTACAGTAGTGTGCTCAGATCAACCACCTGGCGAACACCAACCCGACCTCAAAGAGCGGCCAATCCAACCGTATCACAAGCGGGCAAACTCTCTGCCCCCTGCATCACAAAAACCTTCAGAGCCAATTGCAAAATCCCCTGGCAGGCCTACCTCAGAATGCAGCCAGAGGTACTCTGTGTTAACCCGTCAAACGCTTTTGCCTGATCCAAGGACAGCAAGTACCCCTTCCAGTTACCAGCCCTGCCCTGCTCCACTGCCTCCCGGACACAAAGCACAGCACTAAATGTACTGCGGCCTGGAACAGAGCAGTGCTGGGTCCCCGAAAGGAGCCGGGGCGCAAACTGCACCAGCCGATTAAACAGCACCTTTGCCAAAACCTTTCTGTCCGTATTGAGAAGCGCTATGGGACGCCAGTTCTCAATACGAGATCGGTCCTTACCCTTTGACAGGATGATCAGGGCAGACCTCCTCATTGACTTCGGCAGAGCGCCCGAGGAAAGACACTCATTGAATACCTCAGTCAAGAGGGGAACCAAGGCGTCCTTAAAGGCGTCTTATAAAACTCAGATGTTAAGCCATCCGGACCTGGCGGTTTCTTGAGGGCGAGCCCTTCAATCGCTCGGCTGACTTCCTCTTCCCTAATCATCTCTGTCAAAACATCAAGAGAGGGGTCTACTCCTGGCTCAGGGACAGTTTCAGCCAGGAAAGCCGACATCACATCCCGATCTAGATCCTTCCTGCCCAAGAGGTGCGAGTAGAAGGATCTGACGACCTCCAGAATCCCTGATCTGGACCTTTTGTGTACATACATGACATTACTTATCCTGTACTGATCCTGAGTTACATCCTGTATTATACCCCAGAGCTGCACTCACTATTTTGCTGCTGGTGCAGTCACTGTGTACATACATGACATTCCTTCGTACATCTTGAAGTATTCCATATAGAATGAGCAGATAATTTCAGGCAGTATGTATTCCCCCTCCTTCTCTCTTTCCTTGATCCGAGCCTCAGACATGACTAAAGTGAGAACATTTGTCCTGTGGTTTGTGAAGGATTTCAGTGCAGATTCTTATGAAGAATAATAGAAAACATGATGCTCCGATAAACACAAAGAATGACAGATAATTAAAGTTCTTCTCTTATGTTACAAGATCCCATAATCCTATCAATGGCTGTTCTGACCTGACCTTAGCGATCAGTGGGTGAATCAAACGGTATCCTACAGCGACACCACTGGGGAAACTAAGCGTTACATGGTGTTTAATGGCATCAGCGGTAAAATATGGATCTACTTACCTCCAAGGTAAGAGGGATCTCTTAAAACTACCTGGTGGCCCAAGAACTCACCTTGCCCTTTAATTGGTGTATATCTAGTCACATATAGTGTTCTGCAGCCTAGAAAAGATGCGTAGTTAATGAGGAAAGCATATTAGATTTCATGGTTCTCCATATTTTAACATCAATTGGAAATTATATAATATTTATAGAATGAGGAACATTTATTATGTGTTATTTATGTACAATCTATATACAGGAGTAACACAATGTATACACTTGTCATGGAGGCGCTAGTCATGTAATGACCACCAGGTGGCGCTGTCGCTGAGCCTTTAGGCCGGTTTCAGCAGCCAGGTCTTACTGCTGAGGTTTGTGCGCTCAGCATCAGGAGGAGGGGGGTACAGCTTACTGTTCAAATCGTGGTCTTCACAGAGACAAATCTTAGGAGGCTCAAGGAGATCTCTGAACTTGTTCCTGTCTTCTAACGCTCTAAACTGGTTCTCAGGATCTGGTTTCACATTGGAGGGAGATGTCAGGACTTGGAGGTTGTCTATGGAGGACGTGGTCTTATGCCCCAGATAAGGATTTAGAAGATTTCCTCCGGTGACTCTGCCGTGTAGACCTCTATGACTCTGGAGTCTTTCTTCTAGAGATAAGAGGGCATGGCGTTGATGGATCAGGTGATTGGCACACAGCTGCCACTCGGTTGTGCCCGGGAGAACTTGAGTGGGTGAGTAGAGACCCCGACTTGGGTGAAGTGGTAACTCTGTGCCATGCTGAGAAGATGAGGCTGGTATGTACAGATGCCCGCTACTTCCATAATTGCAGCAGGTCCCAGGGAAGCATGAGGTTGGCATGACGCTGTGCCCTGGGTAAAACAAAGAAAGTAGATTTTGGGTGACCTGTATAGTCCTTTAAAGGGGACCTCTAACCATGTATAAAACGCTGAATGACCTACGTCATGTGATTGCCGCTATCTCACGGTTCAATTTGGCACTTGTTTTATCAAAATCTGCCGACCCATTCTAAAGATATGGCTCTCGGAAGTTTATACGGGAATTATTTTATACTAGCCAAGGGGGCAGTAACTTTTCATACAGAGACACACCCTACAAAAAAAGGTTACCGCCCCCTATGAACAGTTTAATTTTTTTAAACTTCACAGGGCCATATCTTTTGAATGGGGAGACGGATTTTTAAAATTCTAACACCGTATTGACCAGGAGCACATGGACCATAAAGTTCTGTATAATATACTTGTTATGTCTAGTGACAGGGCCGATTTGATGAGCGCTTCACTAGAATTCTGCAAGATGTGGCAATTCTTTGAGCCGTTCCTTTGTTATTCTTAATGGAAATGATGAGTAAATTGACAACTAGGAGTTACCATTCCCCTTTAGTGTAATTGTTCTGATTGGATACTGTGAGACCCCCAATTGGTAACACCCACTTGTCAATTTCGTATAACTTGGAGGAATAACTGAGGACTGGCACTTAGGGGCGGCCTATAGACTAGATCCAAGGCACTCCCTGATCAGACTTACTGCCCAATCCTAATGTCTTCTTGTTCAAGCCGCCATCAAAGTCTATTGGATTCTGCAGTAGCCTGCGGCAAGCGAGTTGGTCGGCCAATAGCTTATGTGCGAGGATGGTATTATGTAAAACCTGAAAGGAAGAGAATATCCTGTAAATATCACAAAAAAATAGATCCTTACATCAACCCTCCATCCATAAGTATCAATCATGTGAGAAGCGTCCCTTTAAATCTTTACATTGCAGAAATAGTATAATAAAGATGCAGTACCTCTCTCTGAACACCAGGTGGCAGCGCAGCTGTACGGCAAACACTGTTCCCCGGCACAGCAGGCGGAGGACACCTCATGTCCCACATCGGGTAGTTGACGACAATCAGTTTACTGAAGTTAAACTTGTAGGTGAATCTCTTCCCTTTGGTCTTATGCAGAATTCTTTTATTGTAGTAATATCTGAAAATAAACATGAAAATCTTACACAAAGAAAAAAATCTGTCATGTCAATTTGACCTGATATGTGGGGACCCGGCCCTTTAAGAATTTTATTAAAAATTAAAGAATCATTAGAGAAAATGCTGGTTTTAGATCAATTCTGAACAATCCTGACAACCCAACTTATCAAAGTAAGGTTGGAAAAAACACAGGTCCTTCAACCAGAGAAGTTCACAGCAGTCTTCATAACTGTTTGAAGCCACCTCTAGGGGGAGCTCACTGCTACCGTGGAGTCAGCACTAGTTGTACACATCAGTATACAGTGAGCACCCCCTAGTGGTGACTGCACACCAGCAGGATGTTGTTTTTCCTATTGGGTCAGTTAAGTATTCTGCTATAATGCCCACTTTTGGGCAGGCTTTGCCCCACCACTTTTTGGACAAGACCACTGAGGTCAAGGATTAGTTCAGCAGTCACACACACAACATATCTGATGCTATCATTTCATTCTTTTCACAAACCTTACAACTTAAAGGGGTTTGCCAATTAAAGAAAGTTCTCAACTTTTAATCCCTTAGTGATGTTTACACAATAAAGACCATTTTAACCCCTTTGTTTAAATTTTACTCTGTTGTATTGCTGTTTTAGCGGACGGTGACTTTCTAAGCAGACACTACATGATTCCTCTAGTGCTGTGAGACACTGTGTGCTGACAATGTGCTTAGATTATCAGGGTCCAGGTTTATCTACACTTATTTATTACGCAGTGTGCTGGGAAAGGGAGGTGATGTCACAAAGGGGTGTGCACAAGTAGCAGCCCGGAGCACTGAACATCTTATCCTCAGCTCCGTGCAGAGGGCTATTACAGTGTTTACTTGTGAATGCATTGCAATGATTGAGTACCTGAGCGCTCGGCTGAGCTTGTCATAGTTCAGGGTCTCACGCTGGAGAGAACCAAAGCAGAACAGACAAGGCACTGTCGGAGATAATTCCCCGCTCCTACTTCACTTCATCCCTGTAAATCCCATGCCGCGCTCCCTAATTCCCTGGTGGGGGGATGTCTAGGATCATCACAGGTGATTGGCCCTTCCCCGGCTAATGTCACTCAAGGCCGAGGTCAATACTATTGTTTGTTCAAAGCCGTGTAATACTATTAGTCCAAGAGGATTATGGGACACAGAGAACCAACAGACTGGGCATAGAGGATTCTGGGATGGTCATTTCCAAAATGTTAACATGGGATCAACAGTTTGGCAGCAAGAACTTGAATAAAATTGTAGGACAAGACTAATGAAGAGAGAAAAAAGACCCAGCCCGAGGGGGTACATGCAATATAGAAGAATAGAAGACAACCCCATATCTATAATTATTTAAGAAATATATAGAAAATACAATACTTCCCATACTCTATAATTATTTAAGAAATATATAGAAAATACAATACTTCCCATACTTTAATTCTGCCCCCTATGTACAGGAATATAACTACTATAATACTGCCCCCTATATATATTAAGTTGTTACACCTAAACTTTGTCCCTCATTGTCCCCCCCAGCCTCTTCCTACATTTTCTTTTTGTAATAGCACATGAACTTGTCCCACCAGGCCAATCACAGCCATGCCCATAGTGCTCATCCGCCCATCAACCATTGCCGAACAGTGAACCCGAACTTCTAACAGATGTCTTAAGTTTGGCACAGAGAGGAATAGTGTGCTTCCAGTCTGCTCATCACTAATTACAATATTTTAGTGTTCAATGTAACAACTGAATCCAAATTCAGAAGTTTTTAAGTCCCGCCCCCGCTTAGCTAGAAATGGCTAAGCAGGGGCAGAAGATTTCAATATATCCCGAGTGCATTCAATATAATCAATCTTCAAAGATGTTGGTAAAGCTGAGCTCAGACCTTTACGGCCCCCGTCACATTTCTTGCATCCATTTAGGACTCTTTATACAAAAGCTTATAGGCAGTGGCGTAATTTGAATCTACAGGGCCCCAGTGCAAAGGCTGTGCGAGACCCCTAACTATAATGTATGGTTCATAGTACTAGTCTTCTCATATGGGAAAGTGATACCTTATGGGTATCCCCCAAGCCTCTTGGGCCCGGGTGCGAACGCAACCTCTGCACCCCCTCAAGTTACGCCCCTGCTTATAGGAGTTTTCACCATCCTAGATGTTACTCCATCGATTCTGTCACAATCGCAATTTTTTTCCAACCCAAATTAATGAGAAATCAGTAAAAAAAATAATTTTGTGGAATCAAATATGCTAAAAGTCTCTCTATTGTCAAATGGGTGGTGTTGGGTTGAAGTAGATAGTGTGGCACCGCCCACCTAATTAACATATCATTCCAGAAACTAACAATTCTCATCACTCAGGAGTGGTGGCCAAATTGATAGAATCGGTAGAGAGGAACATTCTAAAGGATGCGAGGAGGAGGTGGCTATGCTATACTTATAGGGAAATACGACCTACCTTCATGTTTGTTTAGAACACACACTCACAATCCTGCTGTATGCAATTGTAATATATAATCTACATTTTTTACGATAAAAAATTTAAAAGAACAATTTTTATTGAAGAATTTATGTGAGTGTTTACAGTTGAATTTATTATATGTGGATTATTTGCATTAAATAGGACACACACATAACATGGACCAAAGATTCTGACTTGTATGTACTAATGTATGAACCTTCAATTAGAATATTCAAATAAACATGGAAAAATGCCATTCTATATGAATAATTTTGTTTATCAAATTAACTGAATAGTTGACATATTAGCTAGTAGGTTTTATTCATTCCAGAACAAATTCTTCAGAATGTTTTAGTAAAATACAACAAAAAAAAGTTAAATAAAGTTACAAATATGAATAATTAAAAAAAAAAAAATCTTTAGAAATCAAAAATATAGAAAGGGAATAGTAATGCACAGATTATTATTAAAATAAAATGAGCATATAAAAGATATAAAATATATGTAATCATGTGAGGGAAAAAAAATAATAAATAACCCAACCTGGAATATGTTCTAGAGAAACCAGATTTGGAATGCTAAATCGCAAAGATTAAAGATATATAAAACAATACGATTAAAGAAATATTAATAAATCTGATATTATATATATCACACACACACTACATACAGATATATTTTTTTTTTTTATACAGCGGTCCCCTACTTAAGGACAACCCGACCCCTAGTTACAGACGGACCCCTCCCCCGGTGACCTCAGGTGAGCGTTCTGAATGCTTTACTATAGTCAGGCTGCATGATCAGCTGTAAGGTGTCGTAATGAAGCTTTATTGATAATCCTTGGTCCCATTACAGGCAAAAATTTTTAAACTCCATTGTCACTGGGGCAAAATAAAAAATTCTCTGGATCTACAATTAAAATATACAGTTTGCTTGCATACAAATTCACTGACGAACAACCTAGGAACCTATCTTGTACGTACCCAGGAAGCTTAACGCAGTCGGGTACAGGAACAGGATAAAAATAGGGGGAAAAACGAGTAGTGTAAGTTGATTCTGTAAGTGAAAGAAGAAAGTATATAATGTATATCATTTTTCTTGTAATCCCAGCCAGCACTTTTTGGTTCTTGGCACCAATTGGTTGAAAAATTTTGGGTTGTCATAAGAACCATGACTAACACTACTTTCATTCAGCACGCCTGTGATAAACTGTTACGGACTGATTATTGTAGCCTAGGACTAAAGTGCAGTAATTACCAACATCCAGAGGTCCGTGTAACTAGGGTCGTATGAAGTCAGTTGTTCTTAAGTAGGGACCGCTGTAATATACATATATACACAACATTTAAAATACACACACATTGTAATATACTATATAAACAATTATAAAATCATATATTTTCAGATAAGAGAAATTATAGTTGACACACACCAGAAAACAAAATGAATGCTAAAATAGAAAAATAAGAGAACATATAAGATTATAAACAAACAACACAAAATACAGAAAAAATAAGAATCTTGATTTTTATAGCGCCATCACATCATAGGGGACATATAAATATATAATATTACATTACAGAGTACAGACCGTCATATGGAACAATAGGAGAAAATAATAAGTACGGTAATAAATCACATTAGGAAAAAAAAATGGAGAAAATATTTGCTCATCCATGTATAATATAAAAACAATAGAACTAATAGTTTTGTTGGTTTTGCGCTGGATACAAGGTATAGCTACAATGAGGCCACTGGTTATGTTGCTATAGGTATCCGCACTCTATAGGGTCTGTATAGTCTTACCTCCGGAGGTGCGCGCTCCTGTCTCTCCCCTGTTCTGCGCTCATCTGTCTGTCACCAGCGAGTGGCACTTTCCATCACACGCCGCATTAGAGTTACTTAAAATGATAACCCAGTGTTCAGTCCCCGGGGAGCGCCGGGGGGGTTCTCAGGCAGATACTTTAACCCTTTAAGTAAGGCTGCGGTGATAGGGAGTTAATAAAGGATATAAGACTTGCATTATCAGGTGGCCTCTGCCCTGAATCAGTATTGATCGGAGGCCTCCGAATAAGTCTGTCGCTGTAATTCGCATTATTTGATGGTCACGTCGCCTTCTCTCCGGGGGGACGCCAGACATTTCCATTCTGTATGACAATAAGTTCATCAATGTCTGAACCTGCATCATCCGGGGGGGGGGGCTAAATTGTGATGAAATGTATAGGATGTCACCCGTGTACTTTATAGGGGTGACACCTCTACGGAGAGCCCACTTACGGAGCTGGTATGGAAACCAACATGGGTACATACAGTATTTTTTCCAGGTAGGGCAAATAATGAGATTCTCACACCTGTACCAATTCCCATTATCATTTTTGAGAAAATAAATTTTTTATCCCGTTGCACTGGGGGTGGGGTCATGTCTTGTGGTGCTCCTTATTCTGTAGGAAATGTCAATAGGAAGCAATGCGCACCAACGGGCACCATAGAAAGAGGTAAACTCTGTTTTAATGGTGAGGCTATCACCAGGTGTTGTGGAGGGGCGGCGATGGATATGGGGTCTGTGGAGGTGCATAAAGGGGGCAGTAGATTGACGGGGTCTGCTATTTGCTTAAGTGGTAGATAGCAGGGATCCCCATATGGAGGAATTATGGAGGACACAAAGTAACATGGACATTAGAAAGGTTAGGGGTTGTGTGGAAGCAACCATAGGCACACTCTTTGGTAGGATAGGCCAAGTGCAACTGCCATGAAGATAGTCAATCACCAAAATCCAATGCTGCTGACTACTACTGGTTCTTGAAGACGTTAAGGCCTTCCTCTGCTATGGCTCATCTAAACTTTTGTCTTCTCCAGACCAGACCAGATTGTACTTATGCTCCTGGTCTCTCGCAGTAAAGTCCCCAGCAATAGTTAGTCGATCATATTGCAAGGCATGTTACCTTCTCAGGTAGTTTGAAGGTTTTGCCTCAAAACGTTGGCCAGACCTCTAGACAAAAAAGTGATATCATCGGTCAAGATGAAGCCGCTTCTTCATGTACATTATTCTTCTACAGCCAAGCCACCCAAAAGAAGTGATCTTTGTACCATCTTCCCAAGAGGATTTCAGGAGCAAGACAACTCCTCAACATGAGACAAGGAAGTCCATGGGCTACTCACCTTCCAAATGGAATAGGACATGGGCACAAAATGAGGGAGGTAGCAAATGTACTCAGAGCCAATGAAAATCTATTATAGTGCAGCCAGTCACATATTGGAAGATGAAAGACCTGTCCACCAACTTCTCCAGAACCAACTTCTTTAAAGAACTATGAATGAGGATTGTAAAATGTCTTATCATTCATAAGGTTCAAAGAGGCCTCCACCACAAATGGTGCAAAAATAAGTCACCAAAAATTGATGCCCCTTCGTCTGGGGCTCATTCCGAGCCGAAACGTACGTCGGGGACGCGGTCTCTCCCAGACAGTGGAACTCCTAATGTTGACTAGGATCTGGTAAGAGCTTATACTCTATTTCGGATAGCTATGGGTCTTGTAGCCCACATATAGGAACGGGCACTATAGAGGTCCGCTGTGGCTACTACCTTATGTTGGGCCCCACAAAAACATGATCCAACAATAGGCTGTGTGCCTTTATTTGTTTAGTCTCTTCCTGTAGTTACTTGTCACCCCATTTTGTCCGGGTTGGTCTGCCTCTTCTGTTTCTGTGTTTCACAACTCGATATTTTAATGCATTTTATTGATTCATACAGAACGGCGCCATCTCTTATGGGCACCGTTCATGTTATTATGTTATTAATGAAGATTTATTCTACATATGCACCTTTCCAGTCTGTCCTCCTTTCCCCTATGTCTTAGGGTTACATTTGCTTTCGACTATAGTAACATCCAGAGAGCTTCACCAGAGGTCACAGGGGGCAGAGGGGTCCGTCTTTAACTAGGGGTCATCTGTAAGTCGGGTGTCCTTAAGTAGGGAACCACCTCTACTTGGATTAGAATACGGAATAGTTATATGGAATGGCCTTCATATTGACTGACAAAGCACCAAAAAACAAAGAACTTGGAGGCCCCATATAAGATCCTTTTCACCATCTGGCTACTATACATGAAGCACCTGGACTAAATAGCAAAACAGAAAATGAAAAACGTGGGCTATAAAAATCTGGAGGCCATGGAATTAATGGCCTCCGACACACTGTCAAAAGTTTCTAGGATTGCGATTCCTTGACTCCTATAAAAACATTTGACATGGATATACTGTGTGGTGGAAGACCTCTCTAAGAATCTAAACAAGTCCAATAATGAAAAAGGTTCTATAGGAGCTTTACAGCCTAGAGGTCATGGGTTCAATGCCCACAGAGCACAATTAAAGGTTCTGGTGAGTTATCCTACCAAGGGCCACACATATAATTAGGACAATCGGTATTAAGGTCCATCACATTCCGATGGGTTGACCAGGTTGAATAAAGTAGACTTGCATTTTGAAGACCACTGTCTGAAGTATCAAGAGTGTAGCTATAAGACGACAAGGGTTATCTCATCTCTATCTCATGCTAGGTGGGTAGTCGCTTGTTGAAGCCATTATGGTGTTATAATTGCCATTAAGGAATGGGAGCCGCAAAGAGATGCCTCCAAAAACGACATCCCCAGCATAAGAATGAAGCAGAGGCGAGAGATGATCCTGCAGGAGAGAGGGACGCGGCCGCTCTGGTTACTGAAGGCTTTTCATATCCCATTAGCACCAATGAAAAGTGACAGCTTGGGATCAATAACAATCCAGACAAACAGACTGAGTAATGAACTCATTCCAGGCAGATTTAGGTGTTGGCTCCATGACTGTCCCCCTCCCCCCCAACACCACTCGTGTTTATGAAGAACAAAAGACCAAGCACCGAACTTTGAAAACTTTTTATAGAATATATACAAGATATTGCCGGTGCAGGTCATCGAAACCAAAAGGGGGCAATTTGAAAGTATCATGAAATAAGTCGTGATCACATAAAAATCTAAAAATCCATGGTTACAGACTACAAACCTTGTGTGTAGTCGGATCTTGCAGTGGATATTTTCAGCACATTTTAAGGGTCAGCACATTTTCACCCAGTAAACTGAAATTAGTTTCTCACCACTCATATCTTTATATTTTCCGAGAGTTGCCCGAATCCATAGAAAAAAAGACTTGTTATGCAAATTAGGTTTCTAAAGTGAGGGGGGGGGGCGGGGTGTTTAATAGTAATCAGGTTCTCTACACTCAATCTAGAGCTTCTACTGTTAGGACGTGCAGTGGAGGTCAGGAGTCAAGGAACGCACATTGTTTAGCATCAACCTCATGCAGACAACCCCTGTCCACATGCACACATGGGATGGTTGGCCATGGGAGAAGAGTGGCCATGTCATGATAGACTACAACTAACCGGTAATTCTGTTTACATAAGACCTCCATGACAGCCCCCCTGAAGGTTGCTCCCTGACCTTCTGTAGCGACAGGAAATTGAGCAAATTGGCCCAACCTCCCGGCAACCGCCCTCGGTGTTCACCAATTCCCTGCACCCGGAAGGATTGCAAACGTTTTTATTGGAAGTTTCATTCACATACAAGTAGATGGGTGCCAGTTTTTATTCTTCCATTTTGAACTTTCTGTATTTGACCTAATTGCTTAGTTACTTTAGATTTATGATTGAACAAAAAATACCATTGCGTTTCTTTACCAAGAGATGAACAATGACCCATGTCCGGTTTCCCTGGGGGAAGGACTGGAAGCACCACATTCCCCCACTGTAAAGGTTGTATGTTCTCCCACACATGCTGGTTTAGGGAACTTGGTGGATGTCTGGATATGACAAATCCCTGAGGATGAGGGGATTTGAACTGTATTCTGTGGCCATGTTGGTAACGGACATAACCCATTTGTTGATGTAGGTGTTGGTCTACTGGGGAAAAAGATTTCATAATGTTCCTTCCACCGTGGAGTTACTGCTTCTTTTCCTGTCTGAGAGACAAACCTTTTCCGCCCTTTGGGTAGCTCCATCTTCCCAGTTTTCCTTTGTTTTTTTGGAGTCTCTTTGGAGCCTTTGAAGCCATGAAAGAGACTCTCAAAGCTGGTTTTGCCTCTCTTTATCAGCATGTTTATCTAGCATCTCATTCAGGTCGGCTCCAAACACAAAAAGTTATCATAGAATGGAAAGTTTTACTTTAAGCCAGATCGTTTGTCTGGTGGCTTACGAGCAAGCTCCTTTTGCATAAATGAATTGCTCTACTCAGAAGCATCGGCTAAGATCCCTGTGCCTGATCTTAGAAAATCACCTGAAAGAAGGTACAAACTACTATCCCTCCACTTCCGTGTTGTTAGTTTTTACATTAAATATAGCCGACTCCAAATGTTCTCTTCGAGAAGACAAGCCGTCTTTTGATCCATGAGGTCCTTGAACTGAGTGGTCTTCAAATGGAGCGTCCTTCTTTGTGTTTTATCCCACATTTAAATAAAAGTTTTTTTAAACTCCTTCAAAATGTCAAACGTTTGTCTGGAGCCTTCCTCCAACCTAAAAGACGTTTTGCTCGGAAGTGGGCACTAATACACAAGTGCAGGTGATTCCAGGTGCCATTAGCGACCCAGAAGGACCCAAGAACCTCTCCTGATACATGGAGGAAGCTAGAAATGAACGGGGCTGAATTCCAGGAGACAGGTACCAGCCAATTGTGTAAGTTTACGATCCTCCCCCTCCAGAAGACCGCTCAATCTTGACCCCTGTAGGGACAAGAAAGCACAGAGGGGCCAATGTTAACTCTCAATTTCCTGTCATTCCAGAATGTCAAGGAGCAACCTCCAGGGGGCTGAAATGGAAACCAGAAAGTATGAACCAGATCCCCTAGCTAAAATATATGGTTTAGTATTGGTCCATATTTATGGTAAAGATACATCATATGGACCCCACCTAAAAATCTTTGGCCAATATGAACACTTTGTAATTCTTTTTCCTCCACTACAGCTTTGGAGTGAATGTGTGGCAACCCCCATCCCCGACAATATCTCCTAATTGTAGTCGGATCCATATCCCAAAAATGTGGTTTCTGAAAAGACCACACAACATACTGTAGCTCGTAAGATCACAAGAGGAGAATATGAATTGACATCACATCCAGTTCAGCAGATTCTCCCAAAATATTGCAGAGGAAGTTGAAAGACCATCCTAGGAACACAAGATTACTTGGCCAATGACCATTCCCAGACCTGATGTAATATTATTCCAATCACTTCTCTTACAATAGAGGATCCTGTCCATGACGAGGATGTGGAAACCATATTTCCTCTAGCTGCAGAGTAGGCCTCCTCGTACGGTGCCAATTCTTGGATACATATAGATCATTAGACAGAGCCATGGTAACAAAGCTCGTCGTAAGCTTGTTCAAGACGTCTTGCTTTGGTCCACCAAAACACGGTTCCATTATACTAAACACAGGATTAGTCCATTACGTAGAATGCCCAGAATAGAAACACGGAATCACAATATAAATATTAGTCATGTATTTGGGGGCGGAGAGGTAAATCTCTATACACATAAATGTAAGACTTCTGATGCCAACCTCGTGGTATCCACTAAAATTTATAAAAGGTCAATTGCTGGTGACTCAACGGAGGACTCCAAAGAGGATTTGGGGAATTAACCAATTTGTTAGTGAACCAGTCACTCAACAAACAAAAAGGTTCTAGATTGTAACCGGGAGGTGGAACCAATCTGTTGTCTTATCCATTTAAATAGCAATGGAATGACTCAATACTTGGCCGGAATTCCTCGGATCAGATCCAAAAATAGCTACAATGTTGTAATGGATTGAGGAGGTTACATGTTCCATGTTCACAGACCTTGAAAATGATGAACCAAACGAGGGGAAGGAAGATGGATCTGTGTAGCAATATTTTCTTCAGCAATGTATTAAAGGGAATCGGTAATTAGAAGTCCTTTTTCTGTCTCCCCAATGTGTGCACATTGCCAAACACTTTATATTATTCTCTATGGGGACATGGGCGAGCCAGAAAAGGGCTTCCTGATAACAGATTCCTTCTAAGCAGATCAGATTTTTTTAGTTTTTTTTGGTTCTAGTTTGAGTAGTCAGACTATTCTAAAAATTTTGACCATTGATATGTTGGTTTTACTGTTGAGCGAATCCGGGTTTGAAAGGTTCAGCCGAACCTCGGGGGAAAAAAAAAATTTTTTGGATCAAATACCTGAATTTGATCCAAACTCAAGCCTCATTGAAATCAGTAGAGCCTTTTTTTTGTTATTTTCCCTGTGCTATAAGATGCTATGGGCATCTAGAGACAGTTGTTCCCACTGTACTTTAGGACCATATATACACCGAATGTAATATAGATGATGAAATAATGAAATAACTGCAACTGCACTATTGGAGCGTACGAGTATACACATGCAGCTCTTCACAGCGCCCTGAAAAGGGCAATATTTTCCCATTTGTAGCTGCGTAACCTGAAAAGGGAAATTCAATTATTACACCTAAACTGTGTCTCAGTCAGTCCTTCCAGCCGTCTCCTCTCACTAATGGCGTTGGGACATGTTATCCTCCATCAGAGCATCACTTGTTCGGGTCTAGGTTTTAAAAAATGTAAGTGAAAAATATTTTTAAAAATAAAAAAAGTTTTGTTTAAATCCCCAAAACACCTCCATATACATGCCTAATAAGTTACATTAAAAAAAATAAATAAACCACACCCCTAAAACCCTCACATACATGGTATCACCACATCCATACAAATCTGAACCATAATTGGACCTAAACACTTGCCAAAAATGTTGATTTATCAAATCCCTTTACCAAAAAAAAGAAAAAAATTCTAAAAAGTGCTAAAAAAAAAAAAAAGAAGAAGTTGTGGCCCATAATGATACACCTGAATAAAAACAACTCCTCAACCAGCTCTACTACTAAAGCTAATGTGATTTTCAAAATTTTGGGGGGGTTTTTTTCAGTAAAATTGGGCAAATAAAAGTAAAACTATATTGCCATAATCGTAATGACCCATAGAATACATATAGCAAATTTTATTTTCACGGTTCCGTGAATGGCGCCCAGAAATATGCCAAAAATCCAAAATAAAATTCTTTTCCCTCTACCCAGAAAGAGTTAATAACTTCTCATCAAGATATAGATGCCCCAAATTGAAGTATCTGTGAGGTGTCCACAACCAAGAATTGTTCATTTTAGAGCCCGTTGAATGTGTCAAAGCAAAATGTCCCTGTCTGTATGGCGTCCTTTACAATGCCCGGCCGTGTTCCCACACCGAAGGTTACCACCACATGTGGGGCACTGGTGCCCACAGGACACATTGGGTAATAAACTCCGTAGTGCATTGTAACCTTTGTGAATGGGTCCATTATCTGAAAAATACATTCATTTAGTTAAAAAAAAAAAAAAAAATTACAACTTTAAAAAGTCACACCATTTTGTTTTAACCCATGAGAAACAATTACCGTATATACTCAAGTATAAGCTGAGGTTTTCAGCACAAAAAAAATGTGCTGAAAAACCCTAACTGGAGTCTATATAAAGAAAAAACAAAAACAAAAAATGTGTACTCACCTTCCCCCCTCCCCCCGCAGGTCCTCTTCTTTCCATCGATGCTCCGGCTTTATGTCTCCGTGCTGTGCGGTTGCTCATGACGTCAGCTGCTCACATACATTATAGTGTGCGCGCCGCCATCGGAACACACTGATGTCAGCAAATGGCTGACGTCATTGTACGTGCAACGTCACCGTGCGGGGAGCCACACCAATTGATGGAAAGAAAAGGACCTGCCATGGGGCGTTGAAAGGAAAGTATACATTTTGCTTTTTTTCGTGTAGGCCGGGCATTCCTCAGGGAGTGGCTACAAGGCTATATACAGGGTGTAGGAGCTATTGGGGGGGGAGGGGGAGGAGGGGCAACAGGCTATATACTAGAGATAGGGGGGCTGCTGGCTATATACTGGGGGCATGAGCTGGCAGGCTATAGGTTTCCCCAGTTTGTGTTAAAGTTAGGGATCTCAGCTTATGCTTGGGTCGGCTTATACTTGAGTATATACAGTAAAGGGTGAACACATTTTATGGAAGTGTTTTTACGCAAGTTGAGGAGTTTATTTCATATAATTGGTTTATTCATGGGGCTTTATTATTAATTTAGGCCACGCAGTCACTTGAAACCCAAGCAGGTCTCTCAAAAAGTCTTGGCCATTCTCATGAAAAAGAGCACACCTAAGGTTCTAAGACTCGTAACATCCTACAAAAATGAGAGGGCACATAAAAACCCATGCCAACACAACAGGACATTAGGGAAACGTTAGTTATTTGGGTGGGCTACCTGGAAAGCAAAACTTTAAAAATGCTGAATTTCTCCAAATTTTTTGCCAAAGCTGGTATAAAAAGTCAGACTCTCCCACATCAGAAAGATGAGCAAGTCTCCTCCCCACTGAAGATAGGGATTATTATTGTCGCCTACAAAATGTTCAAATATCGAACGCTCTACATTAAGCGCTTGAATTTAGAAATATTGGAAGCCTCCAGAAAAACATTTCATACGTCTATTTTTATTGCAGTTTTCCTGGGGAATCCGCAATTTAAAAAAGTGGGGTTCCTATTTTAGATTTTTAAGTTTTCCTTCACCACATCCGCAGGGGGTCAAGGGGAGGGGGCAGAGTTTATCATTATTGGACAGATTTTTGAAAATTTACAATTTTTACTTTTTTGAGCCAATGTGAATTTGAGATATTACACAGGTCCAACCTTTGTGTTATACCCTGTATATTTAAAATTATATATATAAAAAAAAACAAAAACAGGCAGCAGTTGAAAAAGCCAATTTCTTAAATCAGCACAATCCTAAACTTAGTCATTATTATATCTGAAAGGATACCAAGGCAAGCGGCCAGGACCCCCCCTACTCTCCCCCCTCGTATTATTGAATTGGTCACGACGTTGGAGCAGCGAAAGTAAGAGAGAAAAGTGAAAAGCAATAGGGAAGGAGCGCAACGTCTAAATGAGATTTGAGATCAAGCAATTACATGATCAATACGGATGAAATGGAGTAATCCTGCAGATCAATAGCCCGGCACGTGTACAGCCTCTGATGGGGTCCCTGACCAAAATGAAGATGAAAGATGGGAGCTCTCAGAAGCCATTACCAGGCCTCGGGATCAGATCGTTACATTCCCATTGAGCAGCATTCCGGTTTTCCACTCCAGCTTGTGAGACGTCCGTGAGGGGTCTTTGTATTTCGCACCCACGCGTTTCCACAATGTAGTTTTGGTGGCAGGAACCAGCGAAAAGACCAAAACTCATTGAACAATTGAGGAGGACCAGGGTTTAGCCATGAACTAGCAGTAGATACCAAGACACATCACGGAGCATTTCTGGATCTGCTTGGTTTTTTTATGATGTGGTGGACAAGGTGAGAGGACAACCACCCAAAAAGGGGGAATTGTAAAGGGGTTGTACCAAGTTAAAAAGTTCCCATCCATCCACAGGATGAGGGTCAGACTGCTGGAACGTCCCCGATCATCAGAACAGACGTCTTGTTCTCAGAACCGTAGGACACCCGCTCCCAATGTTCAATAGTGTCCGAAATAACAGCAGGCATCTCTAGGACTCTCATTCACCGTTTAGACCCCTTTTTTCACACTCCTAGAACCCGACCAACCTAAAGAAGGTCTTTCAGACCATTTTGGGCAACTAGCCAAAAAGCCAAGGGTTTACCCTCAGCTCCCCATAGAGCTTCTCACACCTTCGCGAGCCCGTCCTACTAGAAACATGTGATCCTCTCAGCCAATGGCAGCAGTAACCTGGCAACATCACTAGAGATTCGTTGCTGGGGGTCACATGACCATCTTGGGCAGTTACAATAAAATTGAGACTAGCGTGAGGTCTGGAACGGCAGAGGAAAGGAAGAATCACATTTTTAAATCAATGTTTTTTTTAAATTCATAACCGAACGGTTAAATTAATTCAATGAATTCGGCTGAAGAAAGAAGAAGAAAAACCCAAAAACACACACAGAGAATTAAAACATTTAATGAAAAGGGAACTTTTTATTTAATTTTTCCAAAAAATCTTAAAATTTGAGGCAAAATACTTGTACTTTCAAATTTTATACAAAATACAGAGCTATCACATACCCCTGGGGAAAAAATATGTATATTATACATATATTTCTATATAACATTACATCATATATATAATATATATGCCAAAAAAAAAAAAAGTTGTGTTTTTGAAGACTTTATAGAAATCGGAACGTCTAAAGGCACTGCACAGATCAGCTAGTATACATTTATATACAGAAGCTCCGCCCCCACCACACCCCCGCCCCCCACACACTTCAGTCTAAAAAGGGAGGGGGGGGGCGGCAGACATTAATCAACACCCCAGCATCAATGCTTTATATGTAGCAGGAGGAGTGGGGGCATTATTTAATATAATCCCTATAAAATACCTAAAAAAAGGAAAAAAATTTAAAAAAACACAAATCCAACACCTTCATCAAATGCAATGCTGGAATAAAATATCCGGATAATCAACCAAGTGATAGCGGAGCTCGTGTAGTAACGGGTGGAGCCTCGTCACAAAAACACCCACTTTAAAGACCCTGAAGGAGGCCTTTTTGTTTTAAAGGTTTTTATTTTTTTTTTTAAAAAGGGGGTTTACCAAATGTGTTCCTTCGGTGGAGAAAGGAGTTGATATTTCTGGATAACCCCACCAAGGCCTATGGAGAGATTGTCCGCTACATGTTCTAGGTGGGCATTGAGAGGTCAGCAACACATCTCTGGTAGAAAAACACTGCGATATGGGGTCTTATCGACTGTCTAAACTAGGGATGAGTGGACCTAAAGTGCCCAACATTGAGGCATCGGGTCCCTAAACCAGGACTTCGGGTTTGCACTCATCCGGTAAAACGGCTTTGTGGGCCACCGAGTGTTCAGATCCCAGAACATGATCTGTTGTTCAAGGTTCGGGCCAAAAACTCAACAAACCAGAGCCCATCCCTAGTCGAAACATGTCCCCGATGACCCCGATACATGCACATAAAAACTAAAACTAGCACCAAGTGACCCATTCTAGTCCAGGTTTTTCGCCCTTAGACTAATGGACATTCCTTCCCGACCTCCAACCCCAGTTAATGCTTTGCACACGAGCCCCCAGACCACTTGGTTGATTGTCCATTTAGTGTTCTCAGATACAACACGCCATACGCATTACATCGCTCTCTCGCTAAAATTTTTGGCACTTCGAAAAAAATAAAACTCTGGAAAAATACATCTCTCTCAAAACGCCGACTTTTAAAATAGCGTTTTTTTTTTCCTTTAAAGGACAACGTCCACTTACGTTTCCAAAAACGGTTGCAATAGCAACTTCCTAACACTAGAGGGGGCTCTTTGTTCAATACTTGTTTTTTTTTTTATTTGAGCTCCGGAGCCTTTTTATGAAATTTAACAGAAAAATATATATATAATAAAATGCAACCTGGGCGCTTACTGGCTGCTCCAGTCGTCAGAGGCCCTGAGAAATCCCTGAAAACGTGAGAAAGTTTCCAAAATTAGGGATCATGTGCAAATCCCAGTATGGAAATAAAAGGCTACTCTTCTGAATCCCTACCTGAAGAGACAACTCAATGTCAAGTTATCCGAGCACATGAGCGCACACTCACACTGTATAATAACACAAGAGCAAGCCTACATCCGTCATACAAAGCAGCATCTACAGGAACCTGGCACTTGGGGGTTGGGACAAACTTTGGGCATAATTCGACTTTATTTTTTTAACCAAGAGGCGGCCACTTACCTGCACATTCCTTTGTACAAAAAGTTTAAAAAAATGGTTTCAGGGGTCGCGACTTGTGCCTGAGCATAATATATATTTTTTTAAAATGTAAAAATTCTTTAAAAACTAAAAAGTTTAAACCAAAAAAAAAAAAAAAAAAAAAAGGTTAATGCAGCAGTACTTCCTATAGATTTTAGGGAGGGCAGATCTATAAGGCAACTGACGTGACAACAATGTAAGAAAATCTATTTGTAAAAAAAAAAGTGTTAAAACTCTAAGTAGCAACAAGCCTACTGTAAATAGTCAACTTATTTCAATTTTAACGGTGTAATACTTCATTTCTCCTGCGGGGGTGCTGTAGGGAAAGTCAACACTTCCTGCGTTGGTTCCTCTATTACAATTTTTTTTTTAAAAAGAGCATGATCCAAAAGTAATGGATCACCTTTAACGTACAGGAGGCTAAGGTGGGGGGGGGGGGGGGTGTTTAAATATCTTCACCAGTCTACCACTTATGTTACTTATGCAACTTTCTATAGGTATTGGGTATGGAGAAGGCACGGTTTACGTGAATATTTGGCTTTTGGGCTTCTGTGGAATCATGTAACGTTGCATATAGAGGGCAAGTTTTTGGAAAATGAAAACAAAAAAATTACTTGACAACCGGAGAAACAAAACAAAATTAACCTTGATAGCTATGTGTCACGCCTTATCACGCTGAGAAGCTCCCGGAGAGGAGGATAATCCTCCGCAAGGCAATCTCCGTACACGGAAGAGTCAGCAGGGCAAGGAGTGAGAGGGACGGGTTAGACTGCATTCCTGGATGTGACATTGGGAACCAGCGTTCACTTTGGAGAATTGAACAAAAAACAGGTAATAGGATGGTGGCGCCCGGGGGAAGGCCTCCCATTTTCTCTTAGTTTTCTTTCCATTGCTGGAATGTTCAGCTATTTGGAGATCGGATTCGTAGAGATGTTGGTCGAGGATGAATCACAGGTCACACCCGGTTTTGTAACACAACATGTAATGTATCCCGTGCTAAAGCCACCGGACAAGTAAAGGCAATTCCCATAATGCAAGTATCAAGAACAACCTAGATGCCAAAGACGGTGCCAACTAAACTGGGCACAAACCAAAACAAACCCTTTCCAAGGTGGTAGAAGTGCTGTGCAGGACAAGTGCTTCATCAACGTAACCCACACAATGGGGGAACCCATTAAGGTCACCCACAAACATGCAGAAGCTCCAGTGTTTGAGCTCCTGACGGACTCGTGAGTTTCTAGTTTGTCAAAGACAAGACGAGATTGATGGGATAATCGCCACACGTCAAACTCGCTGCCCTCGTGTGCGAATTCAAAACAAGTCTGGCCACAAAGCTCGTCCCTCGAAGCGTCTTTCAGCCATTACATTCCTGCTCCGAGACATTCAGCTCTGATACCTCTGTCACACCGGGCTTGGCTGGACCTGGACTGCAGTATGATGTGCGGATTTAGGACAGAGATGACACAAGGCCAATGAATGGAAGTTTCCCGGACTGACCACCGTAATATCACGGATCATGGAACCATCAAAATCATCCACCATGTCAGAGCTGCATCATTTTCTCCATCTAGTTTAGACAGAAGAGCGACTGTAGTACTTTCCTAACGCAACGTTGATCTCCACACTACTTGATACTCTTTGTACTTTATGAAGAGGACTCTTTAAGGGACGCGGTATGACCGACACCAATTACCAGGAATGCACATACGTCACAAGGAGGAAATCTAGGCAGACGGCTGCTTAGCGGGACAAAGGGGAGAAGAGCAACGGCCCCGACATGTGCGGTTTTTGTGTTTTTATTTCCCTACGTTTCCTGACTTCTCTCAAGTCTGCTTCCTGTAGGTCATGAAACCGCAACTTCCACATCCTGGTGTTCCGACATCAGGATATATTTTTCTCCGTTCCTGAGCATTGGGCCATGCGTGTATGTATGTATGGAATCTGTATATCAAGGTCATCGACCTTCTGCACCTTGATTCGGGACAGTACTGCTGCTTTAAGCTTCGCCCTACAAAAATAGTGACTTTTTTGATATATAAAAATAGGACTTTTCACCCATGACATCATAAGGGGGGGGGGGGATATATTATGAAGACGACTCCACTCACTCCCACTCACATAGTCCTCTGGCCCCTACAACCTATGTTGTAGTGTCATGTTTTCCATCAAAACCACCTACCCCCTTATATTTGAAGTTTGCTTTTTTCTTTATATACAAAAATGTTTTTTTGTTACAAGTGCAGAACCCTGAACACGTCAAAAGCGACTCAAATGCCAAAACCTTGGGGCAATGTGCTAGTACGCAACTTCTCTCTCTGCTCAGATATCGCGATTGGGCGTCTAGCGGAGCTTTTCTTGACATTATTAAGATGGCAAAAAAAAACTTAATAATAAAACTAAACAAAACCAGGGTGTAAAAATTAAGCACCCCCTTTATATACAAGAGGTAATATTTCCCTGAAACCTTACAAGCAAAATAAAAAAGTATACACATATATATATATAATTTTTTTTTTTTAGTAAAATCACCTGCAATGTAAAAAGGAAGTCTGGGAATTAATGAAACAAAACCTTTAACCTCACCACTTCGTGCAGCAATGCCACATAAATAGGTTAATACATTAACAAAAAAAAAAAAAAAAGTCGCCATGGCTCCGGTACTAGGAGTCGGCAGCTGCGGCTACAGTTGCGCTGGTTTCTACCGATACCTCGGAGGAACGGCAGCCATTGATGATGCAGCTTTTTCTGCACTCCCGATCCTCAGCTGCTTCTGCCTGTCGATCCCCGTTCCAGAGACGTTTATAGCGAAACTTTGGTGGTAGAGTCTCCTCCTTCTTTTCGACCACAACGGGCTCACTGGGAGAGTCTTTCACTGCTCTCTCACTGGTCTCTGGCTGATCCTCTGTACCCTCTCTAGGGTAGGTAGATCTAGCCGGAGGTGCGCTGAACTGCGGCCAGGAAGGAGCTGCTGGTTTGACAAAAGTATGGACCGCCTTCTCAGCGTCCAGTTTTGGAGAAGGGGTTTCACGGTCAAATTCACTGTCGGAATCATCTTCTTTCTCCAAGTGGTGGTTGCGATCCAGCTCCTCGTCAGAAAGGAGCTCCTCTTCGTCAGACACTGGTTCCACTTTGAGGGGCAGGAGAGGAAGCTGTGGGGCGGCAGGCCGCTTATCCTCAGAACTTTGCGGACGCTCTTTATTCTTACGTCCCATCGGAGGAGGCTGCAGCTTAATTGGGAAGGAAGGCTGCTCTTCGGGTGGGAAGGGACGATGTGGTGGCGGCATCATAAAACTGGGAAATCTTGGCATGGTCCGTGGACTTAAGTGGTAGTTAAAAACGGAGCAGGCTTGGGCCTGAAGGTAGTGTTTCATCTCTTCTGGGTTGAAGTTAAAGCAGCTGCCGCTTTGGAAAGCCGGGCTCAGTCCTGGTGATGGACTGTAAGAAAAGACTGTAGGAGTCAGCGACAAGGCCGGTGAGTGGGGCATGCTCATAAGCCCTCCACGCCCAGTGAGAGGAGACACCGCAAAAGGACTGTGGGCATCCGGGTACATGCCATGCATTGAAAAAACTGGAAGCAAGAGATCAGATTTATGCTTTTGGAGGCCATGGGGACCGCCGCCGACAGTATTCCGAGAAGACAAGTGCTCCGCACTGCGACGCCACTCCATGGAGTGGAGATCTTCTGTTTCTGAAGGGATCGGTTTCCGCTCGTTGATGTCGTTTAGGGATTCTCTGCTGGACTGCGCGGAGGAGCTTCCAGTATAATGATTCATGTGTCCGTCTTCATTGGGAGAATCAAGAGGAGAGAAGTGGAAGTGAGACGAGGCCGTGGGGACCGGCGGTGCACTCTGTGGAACGCCACCTGCCGAGGAAGAGAGATGGAGATGTAAACCTCAACTTCAAAATTACAAAGACAACATAATAATGATCATCAAGTAAATTGTCATCCAAGGAGGATCAATAGATCCTATACCGCAGGACATGATAAACTAGGCCGGCACCATGGCCAAATATTCCCTATGCACAGCATGGAGTAGACCAATACCAATATTCGGACTGTCATAAGGAAACATTCCATGACTCCGGACGGAATTGGGTGCATACGAGAATAGACAACTTTAACCTGTTATCTCGAAGAAAACCTGTGACTCCCTATTCCGCAGAACACGTCCCTTTAAGCTGAAATACCAAGGTATAAAATTACACTTTAAGAAGCTTTTTGCATACACAGATCACTTTTCTGACACATTCAAAACAGCCTGAGGTTTTCTTACTCGCCTTGGGCCGCAGCGTCCCTGCAGTTTCGCTGCTACTGATATTTCGGGAGGAGGAGGAGGTGGTGGTGGAGGGTGTAAGGTGCCATGTGTTATTTAATATATTGTATCTTTATAAAATTGATAAAAAAAAGTTTACTTTTTGCTCCCCCCCCCCCCAGAGGATCTGTCGCAACGAGCAGAATTGAAACCGGAATTTTGGCTCCTTAGTAAAATGTTGCGTTTCCTGCTCGTTCTGCCCCTGGCAGGAAAAGAAAAACCAACAAGAAATAGATGACACGAGATCGGGATAACACCCGCCGCCTGATCATCACACCACATACAAGGTCACCACCGAAAACCCTGGCGCTGTTGTCTGCACCCCCGGGGGGCGCTCTGCCGGCAATATTCACAATACTTAGAATATGATTACAGGGAATTTCCATCCATCTTCACAGAATTACAAAAAGGAGAAGTCACTGGCTACCGGAACGTGGTATAAGGAAGGTGGTATTTAATCCGCGCAGCGAGGGGGGCGATTGCACAAGGCTGCAAAGATTTTGAATAAAATTCCTGAGGTGGCGACGGTTCAAAGCCCCGGATATAGCAGCGCCCCCCCCGCCACCCCTCCACTGTGGTCACATGGTTTGGGATTATTGGAAATTACAACCATCTTTTCCCTTGTCATCAAGATTCAGCAAAATCACCTATATAACCACTAGGACAAGGGGCGATCGCTAATTATTTTTGGTCTATAACAATTCGAAGTTCTGCTGCAAGATTCCAAATATTACAACACAACCAGGCATGAAAGTCAAAGACGACCACTTTTTTTGGCTTTAAATACCCTCGATTAAACTTTGATAGCTTGAGGTCCGAGTACTCGGACCCTTTGCAACCATGAGAACATAGGTCCCCGAGTGAGTGGCAATGTTGCAGACAAGTAGAGTGCTTCATCAGTCCCATATAAGTGAAAGGGGTGGAGGTGTGCGCTGCTTAATGGGTGGTCTGAACCCCCTTACAAAACAAGCAAAGCCCCCCTGGAGGAGGAGTGTGGGGAGGGGTGGGGGGCACGTGGCCAGTCTGCAGCACAACCCTGTTAAATGAAGGCATCAGTGCAATAGAAAGCACTGCACTAAGGGACCATTCGACTGCCACACAAATTTTTCTACTGTCACATCCATCATGATAAAGCAGGGACAGTGGTCTCTGGGAAAGGGGGAGGGGGGCTATCAAAGCCCCTCCGTGCTGTAGTTTTACAGGCTGTTACAGTGGGAGGTAGAAATGTACTTGCACAATGTGTGAGATATAAGGCAGAAGGAAGGAAGGGGGTGGCTCATTAGCATAATTATAAAAGCTGATTTTAGGAAGGAGGCCATGGACAGCAATATAAGAAGCTTACGGATAGATCCAGGCACTGGGACTGTGGTAATGTCCCTGGTTTATCAGGATGGATTTCCTTTAAACAGTGAATAATGCAGCGAATCAAATGTTATACCCCCCATCAATCTCCCCCATCACTCTATACCCCGCTTACCATTGGGCCGGATATTGATGAAGGGGTAGTTGGGCATGACCAGCTTGTTGAAGTTAAACTTGTAGGTAAACCTCTTGCCCTTCGTCTTATGCAGGATCCTTTTGTTGTAGTAATATCTGTAATTGAAAACAGAAAGCAGGTCAGTAACATCTTCACGTAGGAGTCCGGTCTACAACGACATGTGGAGATACTGCAGCTACTGAGAAGGTCCGGCTCCGGATCCTCCACATTCACAGAGAATCAGACTGATTCCTTCAGCTGCCGACGAACCCTGACAACCTCACATTACCAATGTGTGGGACAAGTCCACCCGCACGGCTGGGTGTCTGGGAGGTGTTATTAAGAAAGGGGGGGGGGGGGGGGGGGAATCAGATTTTAGATTTTGAAAAAAAAAATTTGTAAGAGGAAGCTGAGAATTTGTGCTGAGGATGTGAAGACAATGTAGGCAAATATAAGACAATATAAGAATAATTTGCTTTGGACTACAGAAAAGGACAAATAAAAAAGCAGCCGTGACTAAGGATAAGGTTGTGATATTCTGAAAGGCATCAATGTAGTATGTATGAATGTATGATGACACGGCTCACCACGATGGCCCCATCAGCAGTTTTTACGGGGTCAAAAGCTGCTGACATACTTCCTTAATAGACCATAGGGTCAGCAGATTTATAGGGTCACAGCAAAAGTCCTGGGTTGTCCGCAATGAAATTGATGGCTACGGGACGGGCACTGGAAACTTTACCCTGACCTGTCTTCTGGATTCATATTCGCAGTGTTAGACAGTGATGTATACCCAACTTAGCCAGTAGAGTGACTTAAAGGGGTTGTCCAGAGGTTCAAAAAGATGGCTTCTTTCTTCCAAATAAAGCTCAGCTGAGTTGCAATACCACACACTACCCATGGTAAGGTGTGGCGCTGTTTGTGGCAGAAAGCAGGCATGTTTTACAACCCCTTTAAGCCTCCCAGTCTTCTATGCAGTGTTTTCAGCGCCTGTGGGGGTCACAGCTACCGATAGATCCCTTTGACATGACAAATACAGACCAGTTAAGTATAAGATTGTGATAAGGAGATGATAAAACTTAGCTGAATGGTATTCTCCTATATCACTGGAGGCTCAACAAAGGGTTAAAACTGTGCAATGCGTTTTGCCCCAACCAAAATGAAAGCGCTCTTCCTGTTCGTTGGGCCAAATTTATTTGGTGTGAATCTGTGGCAATCCATGGGAACCTGAACACGTGTACAGGAAAAACAAACCCCACACAATGGCTGCGGATTAACCGGAGGCTTCAGGTTTATGACCCTTGAAGGAGCAGGAAGTTACAAAGAGAAATGAAAGCTGCTCAAGAGGAGCGGGCGACACCTGAGGGAGTCAGGGGTGAGGTCTGATCCAATGCCATGGACAGACGCCAGCGGGGGCTGCATACACCGCCACTACTGCGGGCGGCATCCATGAGGTGGGAGGCGATGCATCAGGAGTTATAATAAGAACGTGGATCTGGATGCTCAGCGCTAGTCGTGACTGCAAAGCATCAAAACAACCGCGTCTTGTGCCCAGTGCTGGGGGAGGCATGAAGGTAATAACAGAGAATGCAACACACGTGCATCCATGGGGAGTGTAACCCAGCTTTCCCAGACCCTGGAGCGGCAGATGGCGAACCTTAACAGTGCAGAGGGACAGGAGACTGCAGACGGACAAGCCCTTTACAAATCTATATACATGAACTGCCCCAATAAATAAAGCTACTACTTGTTCACAGCCGGAAACTGCTAATCAAATCTCCACCTAAGGGTCTTCTAGCGATATCGGGGGGTCCTCTGGCCCTATAGCTGGGGGGAGGGGGCAACAATTACTTAGAAAGGAAAGACCAAAAGACATGGACTGGACATAATGTAGCAAGAATGAGAACTCCCTGCAGGGGTTATTCAGAGTCAGCCACATATTCTCCATATACTGCACCACTCATCTCCTTGGGGTATTGGGGTGACTGGGGTGAACAGCCGGGACTGTAGGACAAACTTCTCTGGTGATTAAGGATGACAATAATCCTGGGCTAGTCACACCCTGCCTCATTATGTGCCCAGTGACTAATAGAAAGCCGTGCGATTTCCTAACCAGGTCGGACGCTCTAGTAATTGCAGTGTAAATGTCACGCACTTCTGGAGGGGGAGAAGTCGCCGTCCTATTAAAGAAAATCCACTGATCTACAGCTGGACATATACATTACATTCATATATTGGCTGGAGATCTTTCTACACCGGCCTTACAAAAGACTGGCAATCAGTGAAAATTCCCATGACGTATCAGATGTCTGAAGACTAAAAGCTGGTTGTACAAGTAGATATTAAAGGGTTGACCCACATTTGCAATTTTTTAGTGATGAGACCCCCACAAATCACGAATACTAGGGATCCGATGGGGTCCCACGTACCTCCGTCAGACCCCTCAACGCTCCATCAGACTAATGGAGCAGACGGCTGCGCATGACCGTTCTGCTCCATTAATCTCGATGGAGCCGATGGAGATCTGTGAGCGTGGTGCTCAGCAATTTCCATCAGCTCCATCGAGATTAATGGAGCAGAAAGGTCATGCGCGGCGCAAGCCGTCGTCTTTAGAGTTGACAGAGCGTCGAGGAGTCCGACGGAGGATGTGGGACCCCATCGGACCCCTCGTTTGTGGGGTTCTCAGTGAGCCCTATTCAGTGGATAGGGCCTAACTTTTGCTCGTGGTGAAACCCTTTATATATCTCCCCCATTGTGTCTTTGATTCAGGCATGACTGGAGGTGAGGGTTGGTTTAACTATACACATGCAATGTACATGACACCACCACTCTAGTGTGACTGGACACTAAAACACTGGAGATCGGCCATTGTTACCCATTGTGGGGGTTTACTTGTGAATGCAGAGTAATGCTCAGTACCTGAGTGCTCGGCTGAGCTTGTCATAGTTCATCTGGGGTTTACACTTCCTGCGCCCCACAGCCTGCCACTTCATCGGGATCTTTGATGACAACTCTCCGTACTCTCCCTGCTGCCAGGCATGACGTGACGAACTCCTCCTTCTGCAGCAGCTCCGGATTGAAGTGCCATAGCTGGATCTGCCGGAGCCGCGGGCTAGACTCTGCCTTGTAGGCCCAGTCCGGGAAGTGATAACCTGCAGATTGTTAAAGAAATCAATAATAAAGAAGAAAAAAAAAAAAAAAAAAAAAAAAACACACGACAAGTGATCGCAAAAAAAAGATCAGACAAAAACCATGGAGAACTAAAAAAGACAATTAAGCAGAAGACGTACACAAAATAGAGAGAGCAGAGAGATTAGATTGGCCCAATAGCAGCACAAACAGCAACATACACAGAGGATTAAGTACAAGAGCGCGGCGTCCATAGAGCGTAGGAACGGCACAGGAGAGTCCGATATACACAGAGCACAGGCACAGCAGGAACAGCCCTGACAAGTGCCATATACACACAGGTAATACACAGAGCACAGGCACAGCAGGAACAGCCCTGACAAGTGCCATATACACACAGGTAATACACAGAGCACAGACAGCAGGGAAGTCATGACAAGTGTCATATGCACACAGGTATACACAGAAGCACAGGCACACAGGGACCGTCATGACAAAGTGTCATATACACACAGGTAATACACAGGCACGGCACAGCAGGGACAGTCATAACATGTGCCATATACACACAGGTAATACACAGAGCACAGGCACAGAGGAACAGTCTAACATGTGCCATATGCACACAGGTAATACACAGAGCACAGGCACAGCAGGAACAGTCATAACATGTGCCATATACACACAGGTAATACACAAGCACAGGCACAGCAGGGACAGTCAAACATGTGCCAATACACACAGGTAATACACAGAGCACAGGCACAGCAGGAACAGTCATAACATGTGCCATATGCACACAGGTAATACACAGAGCACAGGCACAGCAGGAACAGTCATAACATGTGCCATACACACACACACACACTACCCAGGTTATACACAGCGATGGCCACAGGTGAAGACATCTCTATACAAGTGTAATAACTGGATACTAATCCATAGTAAGACTTCACATCCACTGAATTGCTTAGCAGTAAAAGACCCTGGGAGGGGGGGGTTGTAGATTACCATCCCAATCTGATAGGAGGCAGGGAAGTGACGCATAATACACAACTTTCCTGACTTCACAAAAGATATAAATAGCTTTTATGGCAAAAAACCAAATCAACGCCCAATGCACCCGTTCACACAACACGGATGCCGAGATTGTGGAGACATTTTTTGGAAGTCATGTGACCGAAGCTCAGGTCAGCATGAGTTCTACATCGTAGAACAGATCCTGGTAACAGTGACATCAATGGCCTGTTACGTCACCTGTCATCTATACGATTTGGAGAAAGTCTGTGCTGCAGCGCTTGCGTAATTCGTGTGCCGCTATATAAATAAGGAAATTATTATATATCTATAGATTAGATTAGCAGGAACAAATTTGCCCCTGTAAAAAAAAAAGTTAAAAAAAAAATTAAAGTATTTGTTTGTGTTAGCCCCTATGCCCCAAAGAGAAGAAATAATTTAGCGGGCCAGCCGGGCGGCTTGCACCCCCCTTTGTGGAGGAGCGACACTTTACATCTGATAAGAATCAGGAATTCTGCTGTACAGTTTTAGGATTTAACCCCTTTTAAAAAAGTTTGCAAACAGGAAAGCCAAACAAAAACTGAAAATTACGAGAAGATTCGGAAGAGAAGAAAAAGCAGGTTCAATAAAAGCAGAGGACATGTGCGGAGAAAGCATTTAGAGACAGGAAGAGCCACAGAGAGGAAGGAAGCCGAGACTTGTTACTAGAACTACAGTCTCATCAATGCCCTGGGAGTATAGTAAGTACGGTTGTGTGTCAGATAGTGGGTTACAGTGTAACGACATACTGCGGTCCCTACTTAAGGACACCCGCTCTACAGACACCCATAGTTACAGACAGGACCCCTCTGCCCACTGTGACCTCTGGTGAAGCTTCTGGATGCTTTAAAATAGTCCCAGACTGCAATAACAGCTTAAAATGGTCTGCATGAAGCTTTATTGATAATTCTTGGTCCTATTACAGCACAAAAAATTTGCAAACGCCAATTGTCACTGGGGCAAAAAAAAAAATTGTCGGGAACTACAATGATAAAATATACAGTTCGACTTACATACAAATTAACTTAAGAACAAACCTACAGTCCCTATCTTGTATGTAACCCGGGGAATGCCTGTTATAGGATTATTAGCGCAGACTCCTCATATTAAAATAACGCGATGATGGTCGGAGTCCTTACCTCCCCCCTCCTGTCGGCTTCTCCACAATACTGCAACCGGTTTTTCATCTCTCTTCTTCCTGCTGACTGATAAAAAAGAGACCGAGAGTTACAACAAGGCCAGAAAGCAATCGCTATTTTCCAGGAGGAATTATCCAGGACTACGGACCCTTTTTATATAGAAACTCTGAAATAACCAATCCTAGCAATGGGGCTGTAGGGCGCTATTCACACACGGGACGTGCAGGTAAATACTGACCTGTCTTTACGGCTTTATAAAGCGGATGGGTGTCCGCTGCTTAGCCAGCAATTGTGTGGGTTGAGCTGCAGTAATCCGCTTGGACCCCCAATCCCTATATAGATTAAAACTTCTGACAAAGAAAAAAAAAGTTTTGTAAAAACTTCAGTCTGGCCCATATACAAGTAACGCTTAGTGATCTATAGCGCAGACAGGATTACAGATAGCACGGGCGCTGAATGCTAATCCCCTACCCTGATCTGGACGCTTCTACCCTCGGTAGGTGGGCACTACACGGCGGCGTATAGAGCAGCAGCGGCCGCCTAACTGAAAGGTGAGCGCAGCGATACGCTGATCCGCGTGTGACACTTTGTCTAACAAACAAAAAGGAAACTCACGTACGTCATTTCCTCCTTGTGGTCGAGGCTGCCAAAAGCATGTGTCGTCCACCTCACTACTCCCACATGTGGTGACAAATACAAATCCAGCCTAAGCTTCATCTGCAATACAGCAGCCCCCCCCCAACCTCATGCACTATGTAACCTGTGGGGGCGCTGCGGGGGAGCTGATCACACCAGGTCTCTCACATGTTACAGATGGTCACTGCACATCCCAGATAGGGATGCTTTAGATCAGATTACAGGCCTAGATCCTAAACCAGGAGGGAAATGGAGAACCCCCTTAAAGGGGTCATCCACTTATCAAATAATTGATACTGACTGTTATACAATGTTCCACATAATTTCGTATCAAATCCTTTTTCCTAGATCTCCACTTGCATAGATCTAGTTCTACAGGAAAAATCATTGTTTACTACCGTGTGGATAAATATCAGTCCTGGTCATGTGAGTCACACAGAGGAGCACGGCTCGTTATATCCCCTGGTCATGTGATGTCAACAGGAGCACGGCTCGTTGTAATCCCTGGTCATGTGAATGTTCACCACAGAGTGGCACGGCCGCGTTATATACCTGGTCATGTATGTCACACAGGTGCACGGCTGTTATATCCCTGGTCATGTGAGTCACACGGAGCACGCTAGTTATATCCCTGGTCATGTGATGTCCACAGGAGCACGGTCTATATACCCTGGTCAGTGATGCACAGAGCACGGATCATTATATCCCTGGTCAGTGCGATGTCACAGGGAGCACGTGCTATTATACTCCCTGTCATGTGATGTCCAACAGGAGCAATGCTCATTATATCCCTGGTCAGTGGATGTCACACAGGTGCACGGCTATTATGATCCTGGTCATGCGATGTCACAGGAGCACGGCTCATTATATCCCTGGTCATGTGATGTCACACAGGAGCACGGTCTCATTAATATCCCTGGTTCATGCGATTCACAGGAGCACGCGCTCATATATCCGGTCATGTATTGTTACACAGGGCACGGCTGGTACATCCCTTGTCATGTGAGTGTACCCACAGGCTGCAAGCTCTTATATCCCTGCGTCATGTGATAATCCAAGCAGACAGGTGTAAGCTCAATTTATCCCTGGTCATGTGATGTCACCACCGGCGCACGGCTAGTTATAATCCCTGGTATGTGATGTCCACAGGAGCCCGGCTCGGTTAACTCCGTGTCATGTGAATGTCACACAGGAGCACGGAGTCGTTATACCCCTGGTATGTCTATCAACAGGTCCACGGCTCGTAATCTCCTGGTACATGTGAGTCACACAGGGCACGGCTCGTTATATCCCCTGGTCTGTATTATCACACAGTCCACGGCTTCGTTAGATCCTCGGTCATGTGATGTCACACAGGGGCACGGCTCTTATATACCCGGTCATTGTGATGGTCCAGCAGGTGCACTGAGCTCGGTCTTTAATCCCTGGTCATGTGATGGATCACAAGGACGGGCACGGCTCGTTTTATCCTGGTCATGTGATGTCACACAGGAGCACGGACTTCATTATAATCCCTTGGTCTGTGATTTCAGCACAGGAGCACGGTCGTACAGTCCCTGGTCATGCGATGATCAAACAGGACAACGGCTGCGTTAGCATCCCTGCTGTCATAGTGAGTCAACAAGGAGACAGGCACGTTATTATCCCCTGTTCATGCGAAAGTGTCACACAGGAGCACGGCTCGGTTACATCCTGGTCATGCGATGTCACAGCAGGCAGCACGGCTCTGGTTACATCCTGGTCCATGCGATGTTCACCACAAGGAGCACGGCTCGTTAGATTACTGGTTCATGTTATGTCCACAGGAGCACACGGCTCGTTATATCCCTGTGGTCATGCGGATGTCCAACGGACACGGTCTCGTTAAATCCTGGTCATGCGATGTCACACAGGGGCACGGCTCGTTACACTCCCTGGTCATGTGTGATGTCACATCAGGAGACACGGCTTCGTTTATGGACCCTGTTCATGGCGAGTCACACAGAGCACGGTCATGTTCACAATCCCTGGTCATGCGAGTGATTCACACAGGAGCATCGGCTTGCTTACTCCCTGGTCATGTGTTATGTCACACTAGCGTGCACGGCTTCGTGACATCCCTGGTCATGGGTCAGGCTCACAGGAGCACGACGCTCGTACTCCCTGGTCACTAAGCGATGTCATCAGCAGGAGCACGGCTCGTTACATCCTGTGTCATAGATGTCACCAGCATGAGCCACGGCTCGTATATTCCGGTTCATGTGGATGTCACACAGTTTTCTCCATATGACAGCGAAATCCATAAGAACGAGGGATTGAATGAACAAAGACGTGAAGCGGGTGCAGGACCAAATGATCGAGGCGGAGCCTCAGTTATGTGTACTGGGTATTCGTCCTGGTTAATCAGTGGGAAAATTGTATAGAACTTTTCATACACAAAACATAACAATTACTTACCCGAAAGTAGTCAAGAAACCCTTTTAAGGCCTCATAGGACCCCTACCTCTGGCCTATGAAGAGGCATTACATCCATGGTGGGAGGCTTACATGAAAGTTTGGTTGCCCAAGACATGTGAAAAAGTTTGATTAGATAATGAGAGCCTTCCCTTAATATAGGTGATAAAGCCAGAGTGCAGGTGACTGAGCAGACACTTTCCCCCCCCTTACCCCTTTCCCTGCTCCGTTCTGCTCCATTAATCTCGATGGAGCTGATGGAGATCTGTGAGCACGGTGCTCGGCAATTTCCATCAGCTCCATAGAGATTAATGGAGCAGAACGGTCATGTGCAGCCGTCTGCTCCATTAGTCTGACGGAGCGTCGAGGAGTCCGACGGAGGCATGTGGGACCCCATCGGACCCCTCGTTTGTGGGGGTCTCAGTGAGCCCTATTCAGTGGATAGGGCCTAACTTTTGCTCGTGGTGAAACCCCTTTATATATCTCCCCCATTGTGTCTGATTCAGGCATGACTGGAGGTGAAGGGTTGGTTTAACCATCACATGCAATGTACATGACAACCCCACTTCTAGTGTGACTGGACCTAAACACTGGAGATCGGCCATTGTTACCCATTGTGGGGGTTTACTTGTGAATGCAGTGCAATGATTGAGTACCTGAGCGCTCGGCTGAGCTTGTCATAGTTCATCTGGGGTTTACACTTCCTGCGCCCCCACAGCCTGGCCACTTCATCGGGATCCTTGATGACAAACTCTCCGTACTCTCCCTGCTGCCAGGCGATGACGTGACGGAACTCCTCCTTCTGCAGCAGCTCCAGGATGAAGTGCCATAGCTGGATCTGCCGCGAGCCGGGGCTAGACTCTGCCTTGTAGGCCCAGTCCGGGAAGTGATAACCTGCAGATTGTTAAAGAAATCAAATAAATGAAGAAAAAAAAAAAAAAAAAACCACACGACAAGTGATCGCAAAAAAAAAAAAGATCAGACAAAAACCATGGAGAAACTAAAAAAACGACAATTAAGCAGAAGACGTACACAAAAATAGAGAAGAGCAGAGAGATTAGATTGGCCAGCAATAGCAAGCACAAACAGCAACATACACAGAGGATTAAGTGACAAGAGCGCGGCGTCCATAGAGCGTAGGAACGGCACAGGAGAGTCCGATATACACAGAGCACAGGCACAGCAGGAACAGCCCTGACAATGGTCAATGTTACACACAGGTAGAATCACAAGCACACTCAGGCACAGCACAGGGAACAGTCCATAACTTTGGCCATCTGCCACAGGTAATACACACGAGCACAGCCACAGGGACGTCATTACAAGTGGTCCATATGCACACAGGTAACACAAGCCAGGCAGGCACAGCAGGGACGTCATGACAAGATGGTCCTATACAAACAGTAATACCCGAGAGCACAGCCCGCAGGGGACGTCATAACATGTGCCATATACAACCATGTAATACACAGTCACAGGCACAGCAGGAACAGTCATAACATGTGCCAACACACAACACGGTAATACACAGAGCACAGGCACAGCAGGAACATTCATAACCATGTGCCCATCATACACAACAGGTAATACACAAGCACAGTGCACAGCAGTCAGTGACCACAGTTACATTAAACATGTGTGCCAGATACCAGGTACAAAATACAACACGAGCAACAGGCAGCAGGAAACAGGTCACATAACTGTGCCATATACACACAGGTTAATACCAGAGCACAGCACAGCAGGAACAGTCAATACCATGTGCCATCATACTCACACAACTACCACAGGTTATACCCAGCGATGCCAACAGGTGAAGACATCTCTATACAAGTGTAATAACTGGTACTGATTGCCATCGTATTAGACTCACATCTTCACTGAATTCTTAGCAGTAAAAACCCTGGTTTGGGGGGTTGTTGAATTTAACCATCCCATCGGATAGGACGCAGGGAAGTGACGCATAATACACAACCTTTCCTGTACTCACAAACAGATATAAATAGCTTTTTATGGCAAAAAAAAACCAAAATCAACGACCCTCCACCCGTTCTCCCCACCACGGGATGTCCAGAGAATGTGAGACATTTTTTGGGTGAGGTCATGTGACCGAAGCTCGGTCACGCATGACGTTCTACACTACACTCGTAGAACAGAATCACTGGTAACAGTGACCTCACTGGCCTGTTACCGTCACCTGTCATCTATACCGATTTGGAAAGCTCTGTGGCAGCGCTGCGTAATCTGTGTGCGCTATATAAATAAAGGAATTATTATTTATCTATAGTAGATTAGCAGGAGGACAAATTTCCCCTGTAAAAAAAATGTAAAAAAAAAATTAAAGTATTTGTTTGTGTTATGCCCCTAATGCCCCAAAAGTAGAAGAAATAAAATTAGCAGGGCAGCCCGGGCCGCCCGTCTGCACCCCCCCTTGGAGGAGGCGACACATCTTACATCTGATAAGAATCAGGAAATTCTGTCTGTACAGTTTTTTAGGATTTAACCCTTTAAAAAAGTTTGCAAAACGGAAGCCAAACAAAAACTGAAAATTACGAGAAGATTCGGACATAGAAGAAAAGCAGGTTCATAAAAGCAGGACATGTGCGGAGAAAGCATTAGAGACAGGAAGAGCCACAGAAGGAAGGAAGCCGAGACTTGTACTGCTCAACTACAGTCTCATCATGCCCTGGGAATTATAGTAAGTGTACTGGTGTGTTCAGATAGTGGGTTACAGTGTAACGACATACGCGGTCCCCTACTTAAGGACACCCGCTCTACAGACACCCATAGTTACAGACAGCGACCCCTCTGCCCACTGTGACCTCTGGTGAAGCTCTCTGGATGCTTTAAAATAGTCCCAAGACTGCAATAACAGCTTAAAATGGTCTGCATGAAGCTTTATTGATAATTCTTGGTCCTATTACAGCACAAAAAATTTGAAACGCCAATTGTCACTGGGGCAAAAAAAAAAATTGTCGGGAACTACAATGATAAAATATACAGTTCGACTATACATACAAATTCACTTAAGAACAAACCTACAGTCCCTATCTTGTATGTACACCCGGGACATGCCTCTGATTAGGATTATTAGCGCAGACTCCTCATATTAAAATAACGCGATGATGGTCGGAGTCTTACGTACCTCCCCTCCTTTCGTCGGCTTCTCCACAATACTGCAACCGGTTTTTCATCTCTCTTCTTCCTGCTGACTGATAAAAAAGAGACCGAGATTACAACAGCCAGAAAGCAATCTGCTATTTTCCAGGAGGAATTATCCAGGACTACTGACCCTTTTATATAGAAACTCTGAAATAACCAATCCTAGACAATGGAGGCTGTAGGGCGCTATTCACCACAAGACGGTAGCAGGGTAAATACTGACCTGTCTTTACGGCTTTATAAAGCGGATGGTGTTCCGCTGCTTAGCCAGCAATTTAGTGTGGTTGAGCTGCAGTAACTCCCTTGGACCCCCAATCCCTATAAGTTAAACTTCTCAAACTTCTGACAAGAAAAAAAGTTTTGTAAAAACTTCAGTCTGGCTCATAACAAGTCAACGCTTAGTGTCTATAGCGCAGACAGGATTACAGATAACCGGGCGCTGAATGTAATTCCCCCTACCCTGATCTGGACGCTTCTACCCTCGGTAGGTGGGGCACTACACGCGGCGTTAGAGCAGCAAGCGGCCGCCTAACTGAACGGTGAGCGCAGCGTACGACTGATCCGCGTGTGACACCTTTGTCTAACAACAAAAAGGAACTCACGGCTTACGCTCATTTCCTTCCTTGTGGTCGAGGCTGCCAAAAGCATTGTGTCGTCCACCCTCACTACTCCCACATGTGGTGACAAATACAAATCACAGCCTAAGCTCATCTGCTAATACAGCAGCCCCCCCCCCCACACCTCATGCACTATGTAACCTGTGGGGGCGCTGCGGGGAGCTGATCACCGAAGGTCTTCTCACATGTTACAGATGGTCACTGCCCATCCCAGATAGGCGATGCTTAGCATCAGATTACAGCCTAGAATCCTAAACCAGGAGGGAATATGGAGAACCCCCTTAAAGGGGTCATCCACTTATCAAATAATTGATACTGACTGTTATACAATGTATCCACATAATTTCGTATCAAATCCTTTTTCTAGATCTCCACTTGCATAATCTAGTTCTACAGGAAAAATCATGTTTACTACCGTGTGGATAAATATCGTCCTGGGTCTGTGATTCACACAGAGGAGCCCGCTCGTTTATATCCCTGGTCATGTGATGTCAACACGGGCGTGCACGGCTCGTTAGTAAGTCCCTGTCATGTGATGTTCACACAGGTGCACGGCTCGTTATATCACCTGGTCATGTTGTCACACAGGTGCACGGCTCGTTATATCCCTGGTTTCATGTGAGGTCACAGACACGAGAGCACGCTGCTCGTCTCCTATATCCTCTGGTCATGTGATGTCCACAGGAGCACGGCTCATTATACCCTGGTCAGTGTGTCACAGAGCACGGCTCATTATATCCTGGTCATGTGCGATGTCACAGGGGCACGTGCTCATTATACTCCCTGGTCATGTGATTCTCCACAGGCAGGAGGCAAGCGTCATTATACCCATGGTCATGTGGATGTCACACAGGTGCACGGCTCTTATGACTCCCTGGTCATGCGAGTAGTCACAGAGCACGGCTCATTAGATCCCTGGCACTGTATGTCACACAGGACGCACGGTCTCATTATATCCCTGGTTCATGCGATTCACAGGAGCGGCTCAGTCATATCCGGGTCATGTTATGTTACACAAGGTGCACGGCTAGTACATACTGCCGTCTGTAGTCACACACAGTGCTAAGCTCTTATATCCCTGGTCATGTGATAATCCAACAGCAGGTGTAAAGGCTCAATTATATCCCTGGTCCATGGTGATGTCACCACTCGGACGCACGGCTAGTTATATCCCTGGTCATGTGATGTCGCACAGGAGCACGCTCGGTATATCCCTGTGGTCTGTGATTGTCACACAGGAGCACGGATCGGTTATACCCCTGGTAATGTCTATCAACACAGGTCCACGGTCGTGAATCCCTGGTATGTGAGTCACACAGGGCACGGCTGTTATATCCCCTGGTCTGTATATCACCAGTCCACGGCTCGTAACCTGGTCATGTGATGTCACACAGGTGCACGCTCTTATATACCCTGGTCATTGTGAGATGCCAGCAGGTGCACTGAGCTCGTTTTATTCCACTGGTCATGTGATGTCACAAGGGACGGACACGGCTCGTTTATCCCTGGTCATGTGATGCACACAGGGCACGGCTCATTATAATCCCTTGGTCTGTGATTTCAGCACAGGAGCAACGGAACTCGTATCATCCCTGGTCATGCGATGTCAACACAGGATCAACGGCTGCGTTAGCATCCCTCGTCATAGTGATGTAACAAGAGACAGGCAGTTTTATCCCTGTCATGCGAAGTGTCACACAGGAGCCGGCTCGTTACAGTCCCTGGTCATGCGATTTGTCACAGCAGGAGCACGGCTTGTTACATCCTGGTCATGGCGATTCCACAACAAGGAGCACGGCTCGTATAGATCTACTGGTTCATGTCATGTCCACAGGAGCACACGGCTCGTTATACCCTGGTCATGCGGATGTCCACGGAGCACGGTCTGTTAACATCCCTGGTCATGCGGAGTCACACCAGGGGCACGGCTCGTTACAACTCCCTGGTCATGTGATGTCACACAGGAGCACGGCTTCGTTATAGTCCTTTCGCGTGGTCAGCGAGTCACACGCACGGCTCATCGTTACACGATCCCTGGTCATAGCGAGTGATACACAGGAGCACGGCTGCTTACATCCCTGGTCCAGTGTATGTCACACAAGCGTGCACGGCTCTTCATCCCTGGCTCACATGCGGATGGTCACCACAGGAGCACAGCCGCTCGTACTCCCTGTCCATGGCGATGTCATCACAAGGAGCACGGCTCGTTACATCCTGACGTCATGGATGTCACCAGCAGAGCCACGGCTCGTATATTCCGGTTCATGTGATGTCACACAGTTTTCTCCAATATGACATTACGCGTTGAAACCTGAGCCAAAGATCCGAGGATAAGAGATACAAAGAGTAAGGGGTGGAACGGGACTAGCAGCACTCTGGAGTTATATAGCTGTATTGATAGTGGTAATTGTCCTCATTGTTACTAGTGAATTATCTTTTCATTACACAAAACATAACAATTACTTAGCCGAAGTGTAGATAAGACCCTTTTAAGGCACTTCAGGACCCCTACCTCTGGCCTATGAAGAGGCAATTACATTCCATGGTGGGAGGCTTATGAAAAGTATTGGTGCCCAAGACATGTGAAAAAGTGTGATGATAATGGAGAGCCTGCCTAATAAGGTGATACAAGCCAGAGTCAGGGACTGAGCAGAAGTGTAACTATCGAGTCTCTTATTTCTGCCCTAACCATAATCCCATGCGTAGGTTGGGGCCACAGAGCTTGGCATCCCCCTCAGCCCCCCCTAACCTCACCAATGAAAACTTTTTTAAAAGTTGTTAAGGAAACCGAGTAAGAGAATCAAGAACACGAGGGGCTATACACTACAACCCTCTGCACAAGGAAGGTGTCAAATATCCAGGCTCGGCAGAGGAGGGAGAGCAAACACTTGGGGGGCTAATGAGGGAGGTGGCAGACACCAAAAACACACAAATTCCACCCGTGGTGGGAAGAACAAACACAGAGCGCGCCCGCGGACCTCACGGACTGACAATAAAAGCTGGCAGCTATTAGAGCAATGATGCAATTACTTGTGCATCGTGGGGTCTCTCCCAGTAGGGTGCAGCCCCCGCACCAGCAGTACGTTGCATAGTGAGGTCACTATCTTCTTCCCCTGGAGCCCATGCCTGACATGTAGAGAAAAGCAAAAAAATGCAGAAGTGAAATGGTGAACCTGGTAAGGATCATGTTCGCATGTGATACAAGAAGGTTGTGGCGTGTCACTGTAATCTATATACATGTAGCTTGGGAAATGGTGTGGCGCTGTCAGCGCCGGAACAACGAATCCTTCACTACTTCATCACCGCCACCCATACTGCATCCTCAGCTCCTAACAGACTGCAACAGCATCCGCCACAAAGAAGCCGGGAATTAAGATAACCCCCTGTCCTTCCCATGCAGAAATAGAGACTTAAGGGTTTTTTCCCACAAAGCAAGTTATACTGCCCTATACACCGGATAGGGCCTTACACTTTGCTGGTCCTGGGGTCTCATTATTTGGACCCCCACAGATACTAGCAAAACGTCAGTTCCTTTCGAGATAACAGGGCTGCCGGCACATGCACACCCGCTGCTCCAGCCTCCTCTATGATGTCTCTAGGGTACCGCTGTACGGACCCTCCGTTCTAGTTATCCTGGGAGTCCCACACTAGACCTCCCACCAGCCAGCCTTGTGTTGAACACTAAATCTGATCTCCCATTCATGATAAACCAGATGGACACATTACGCACAGAACCAGGCGACCGTGACGGTGGTATCTAACTTATATTATTATCTGCGTTCACCCTTCCTTCGGGCTTCACAAGCTGATACACTGCTCGGAGGAAGCGTCACCACCCCGCCCACTATGGTAGGAACTTCGTTGCTGCATGATCGCGAAAGATTACCTCAAAATCACTGCATAGCAAGGTAGTATTGAACATTGTCACAGCTGTGAAACGACAGCAGAGGGACTTCAAGGTAACACTACCCAGAAAGCCTCTCTGCCTCAGGAGCGTATTTAAAAAGTTGTTTTTTAGAAGGAAGGCGGCCATGTAATACAAATATAAGCTACCATAGTCTGCATGCCTGCCTCCTATCAGCCAGTGTCTCGATTTTATCAGGATGGGTACACACTTCTGGACCTCTTTTTCAGACATCCCTTCTTCATTGTTAGAGATCCCCTCACTTTTCCCCAACTGCAGTACCTGGCTCGAGTGTCAGTCTTTCCTGTATTTCTAAGCTTCTATTAACATAAAACATACATATGATCCTCTTGTCTCCCCTGCACCGGAGCCGTATGGTAATAGCTGGAGTCTCACGTGTTCCCCACAGGACAGGGAGGATGAGAACAAAAGACCGACGTTCAATCGCCCAGTACCATGTACATTACAGCGCCTGATTCAGATTTAGCATTAGAATTGAGGAAACATCACATTGTGGAGGCCGCGGGCCAGGTCACGCTCTTCTAAAAAAAATAACCTAGTGAGTGAAAGAGGGCTGCACAGCTCTGAGTCTGATATGGTGCGGGACGACACTACCACCTTACTTTACCATAGCCTTTAACATCATAGGTGACCACTATGAAACTGCTGCCCGTATCAGAGAGTCTATATGAAAGTCTAAATCCACATCTATAGTCCGGCACAACAAACTCGCGTGCAAGTAATCCAAAAAGCACGGAATGAGGGGAACGCGCAATGAAGAGAAATCCTTGCCCATTGTAATAATAATCCGAGAATATCTTTCACAATCAGGACAGATTAAGGAATGCTTCCTCCAGTCCGTGTAAACGATACTAACTTATCTATGGTTGAGGTATTTCACTCATGGGTGCAAACAATCTCCTAGCTAATGGGAAGCTGGTTTCGTAAAAAATCTCCATAACGTGATCCAAGAACTAATTACTACAATATTATACGCTCCACACCAACCTATTACAAGTGCCGAAAGATAAACTGCTATTCTGGAGCATGGGAAGCGGGTGACTATCCAAGCGAAACCATCATGAGAATAACAGAAGGACTAGTTGACGATCACTCTCATCACATAGTATCCTTATTCACAAAGCTCCAGCTCAACAGCCTGGATGGAAGTCTTATCTGACACGTAGAAGCACTGCTCCATGAGTCCAGTAGCTTATGGGTGCCCATCCAAGGAAACATGTGCACGTACACATCACCTTAGCTGTGACAACGAGCTCGCTCACCATTGCTTCTTCCAAACACCAAGCCAGTCCGTCATTGTGAGTCTACAAATTGTGGCAAGCAATGCCTTCAGGAGCTCTGGGGAAAGATGGAAATAAAGCCCCGCACTGGACGACTTCTGGGTCTTACATAGGAAACTAAACACTGTAAGTTGTTACTCTTCCTTTTTTTTCACTTCTTCCCAATACAAAAATCTCTGCTTGTTGTCATTGAATGAAGGTATACAACCCTATACAACGTGTCACGTTGCACACAACGATGGGGGGGGGTGGGTTGGTTATCCTGTATAATCTGGGGCAGAATGTCCCCTAACATAGAATTGTTTGGCATCAACCTGCACAATTATGCAAGAATCTATCAGAACAAATATTTTGTATATTATAAATACTCCCGATCACTGCTGATGTGTTGGTTTGTGACAATTTGTAAGTCAACACTGGCCTAGAAAGCTCTCGCTCCAGTCATGTGTCATTGCGGGAAACACAACAGTCCTGAGCGGGCAGCGCTCAGCTGTAGACTCCATGTCACGCCACCATCCAAACATGGTACACATTGCATTTCCCTCCGTTCACTGATCACACAGCAGAGTATATTGAAACTGAAAAGAAATAATAGCAAAACTAAACAGTGATAAATTATTCAAGACAACAGTAGTCTAAGATGCAACCAGAATTCTACAAGCAGGGACCAACAATTGTGGATCATCATTTGGATACAAAAAAACGTACACCCGTTGGTCCCATCAACACATAGACGCACCCTCAGGTGCGTCTTATCCATAGTTATTGGGCCTGCTTATACATGCTATTGTCCATCATTACCAACAGTAAATATCACACATATAACTTATTGTGCTTCAGAGAAGCTGAATCCATCAGGCAACTTTACACAACATATTCACAGGTCACGAAAACAATGCGCACTTCATGTACACAACATCCCAAGTCAACTTTATCAATCAATCCTACAGTTTACAGTTACAGAACTAGTGATATGACCACCAGCATCCTCTTTTTCCAAGCAAACACACAAGAGTAGCACCACCAGGTAACTTAACAGACTTATTAATGAGGAATCGGCCCAGTTACGCAAATTCAATGTAGGTCCATAATAAGCCATTGAACACATAACGGCAATTGTGGCTTCAAATTGTTAATATAGCCGGTGGTGGTGCTACGATTATCAATGTTAATACTTGCCACAATCGTAGGATGGTGCATAGACACGTGACTAGTATATTTAACAAAACATAGAACATACACATCATCACACATTGTAGCACCACCAGGCAACTTTCACAATGATCAATGCCATCAATAGTCGCAGGATGGCGCTCAGTCATGTGACTGCAGTGCATTCCACTGTAAACATAGAACACATACACAGCATAGCTTCACACACTGTAGCACCACCAGGCAACTTTCACAATGATCAATTCTATAGATCCCCATAGTCGCAGGACGGCGCTCGGTCATGTGTCTGCAGTGTATTCAGCAGTAAACACATCCACAGCTCAGCCTCAGAGAGCAGCACCACAAGGCAACTTTAAACTCAGCTCGCAAAGTTGCAGGAGGGCGCTCAGTCACCTAATGTCTTGATCCGGGGGTCTATGAGGGCGCAGGACACATACTGGAGCCCCCCATTATACAGCAGAGCCCCTCCACCGCCTGCACTGCTGGGACTTGTAGTACTACAGCCGCGGCGAGACCATTCCCAAGCCAAAGGCCACAGCAGACCCTGGGAGGGCGCTGCCGCACACGTCCGTGTCATACACGAGCCGAGCCCGGTGCGCAGCGCGGCGGGCGGGGTCCAGGGGCTGCGGTGCGGGCGCTGAGGATGCGGCGGGGTGCACTCACCAGTGGCAGGCGCTCAGTCACAGCTCCGCCGCTTCCAGTCTCCTCATACAGCGAGCAGGAAGTGCCAGCCGCCTTATTAATCCCACTTCCGGTCTACGTTTCCTCCCCCTCCCAAGCACGGGCGGCGACGTGCGAGCGTGCGAGCGTGGTCCCGCCTGCGGGCCAGGTCAGCTCTTCTAAAAAAATAACCTAGTGAGAGAAAAGAGCGCTGCACACAATGCTGGTAGTCTGGATATGGTTGCTGGGGACGACAACTACCACGCTTACTTTACCATACCTTTAACATCAGTAGTGACACACTACTGAGAACTGCTGCCCGTATCAGAGAGTTCATATGAAAGTCTCATAATCCACAATCTATAGTCCTGGCACAAAAAACTCGCGTTTCAGTAATCAAAAAACCGGAATGAGGGGAACAGGCAATGAAGAAAATCCTTCCCATTGTATAATAATCCGAGAATATTTTCAACAATCACAGACAGATTAAGGAATGCTTCCCCGTCCGTGTATAACGATATAACTTATCTATGGTGAGGTATTTCACTCATGGGTGCAAACAAAAGTAACCCTGAGCAATGGGAATGCTGGTATTGTAAAAAATCTCTCCATAACGTGATCCAGACATAATTACTACAGATATATAGCTCCACAACATTACAAGTGCCTAAAGATAAACTGCTATTCTGGAGCATGGGAAGCGGGTGACTATCCAAGGAAACATCATGAATAACAGAAGGACTAGTTGCAGATCACTCACCATCACATGTATAACCTTATCACAAGCTCCAGCTCAAAGCCGGATGGAAGTTCATCTTACTGACACGTAGAAGCAACTGCCTCCAGGGTGCCAGTGAGGCTATCTGGTGGCCCATCCAAGGAAACAATGACGTGACAACACATCACCTATAGCTGTCATACGGTACTCGCTCACTTGCTTCTATTAAACCAAAACCAGTCCGTATTGTGGATGTCAAAACTATGTGGGCAAGCAACTGCCTTTTCAGTGAGCTCCTGGGAAAGATGGAAATAAAGACCCCAGCACTGGACGACATCTGGGTCTTACATAGGATAACTAAACCATGTAGTTGTTGACTCTTCCTTTTTTTTCCTTCTTCCCAATACAAAATCTCTGCCTTGTTGTCAGTGAATGAAGGTATACAACCCTTACACTGTCACGTGCAACACAACATGGGGGGGGGTGGGGTTGGTTATCCTGTATAATCTGGGGCAGAAGTCCCCAATCATCAGAATTGTTTGGCATTAAACCTAGCAACATTAGTGCAAGAATCTAGTCAGAAACAATAGTTTTGTATATTATAAATATCCCGATCACTTGCTGAGTGGTTGGTTTGTGACAATTGTAAATCAACACTGGCGCTAGACACAGCTCTGCCAGTCATGTGTCATGCGGGAAAACACAACAGTCTCTGAGCGGGAGCGCTCAGCGTAGACCCATGTCACGCCACCATCCAAAATGTAAACATGTCATTTTCCCGTCCCTTATATACCAGCAAGTATTGAAATGAAAAGAAATAATAGCCAAAACTAAACAGATGAAAATTATTCAAGACAACAGTAGTCTCAAGATGCAACCGAATTCTAACAAGCAGGGTGACCAACAATTGTAGGATCATCCATGGATTGGATACAAAAACGTACAACCCGCTTGGTCCATCAACACATAGACGCACCCTCAGGTGCGTCTTATCCATAGTAGTAGGGGCTGCTTATACATGCGATTGTGCCAATCATTACCAACAGTAAATATTCACACATAAACTATTGTGCTCAGAGAGCTGAATCCCTCAGGCAACTTTACACAAATATTCCGAGGTCACGGAAAACATGCGCACTTCTGTACACAACTCCACCAAGTCAACTTTATCAAACAATCCTACAACGTTACAATCACAGTGATATGACCACCAGCAAGTCTCTTTCTTTTCCAAGCAAACCACAAGATAGCACCACCAGGTAACTTAACATTATTAATGAGGAGACGGCCAGTTAACGCAATTCAATGTAGTCCATAATAAGCCATTGAACACATAACGGCAAATTGTGCTTCAATTGTTAAGTTGCGTGGTGGTGCTACTGATTTCATTAATGTTAATACTTGCCCAATCGCAAGCGATGGTGCATAGACACTGACTAGTATGTTTAAACTAAACCTAGACATACACATCAACACATTGTTAGCACCTACCCAGGCACTAGGTTCACAATGATCAATGGCCATCAATGAGTCGCAGGACGTGCGCTCAGTCATGGACTGCAGTGCATTCCACACTGTAAACAGTATGACCACATACACACAGTAGCTATCACACACGTAACACCAACCAGCAACTTTCACAAAGATCAATCATAGCGATCCCATATCGCAGGACGCGCTCGGATCCATGTGTCTCGGCAGTGTATTTCAGCCAGTAAACACATCCTAAGCTCACAGCCCTCAGAGAGCAAGGCACCACGAGGCAACTTTAAAATCGCTCCACAAGTTGCAGTAGGTGCGCTCAGCTCACGTCAATGTCCCTTGATCCTGGGGCTTGATGGGGCATGACACATACGGAGCCCCCCCATTATACACAGAGGCCCCTCCTACTCGCCTGCCTCTTGCTGGGACTGTAGTACTAGCAGCCGCGGCGAGACCCATTCCCATCAAAGGCCACAGCAGAATCTGGGAGGGCGCTGCCGCACAACGGCCCGAGTCATACACGTAGCCGTAGCCCGGAGCGCATCGCGCTGCGGGGGTCCAGGGCATGCGGTCTGGGCGCTTGATGATCGGCGGGGTCCACTCACCAGTGGCAGAGCGCTCATCACATGCTCCCGCCGCTTCCATCTCCTCATACAGCTCGAGCAAGTAAGTGCCAGCCGCCTTTTTTTAATTAATCCCACTTCCGTTCTACGTTTCCTCCCCCCCTCAGCATAGAAAGGTGACATCCATTACATTTGCTGATTATCCTCTGAGTATAATTCAGTTTTCGGCAGACGAGGGCCCCGTTGTGCGGCAGGAGTCCATCTCTGGATTCGGATTATTTGTTATATATATTTCAATGTGCTGCAGATGCCGACTAAAACCTACGTTACAGGGAGGGGTAAGCCCCGGCTGAGCGGCCCACCGGGAAAAATCCTGGTGGTCATATGGCCAGTCCGCCCCTGATGGGTAGAGACGCTTGGGTGAACACTACAAGAAAAAACTCTAAAAATCCAACAAGGGCGTTGGGCAGTCTCCAGGGACAAGGTGTCCTGCAGATATCCCCAGGGCACAGGACCTGGTGGTCTCCAAAAATAACGTGACCCTCAGGAGCCTAAACTAGACTCAAAGGTTACGGTCCTCCAAAGGAAGATGATCTGGATCTCGCCACATATGGCCAAAAAGAAAGTTTTGGTGAAGGCCAAGTGGAACTAAGAAGTCCAGCAGTTGGCCACCAAAATCAGATGGGCCTTAAAATGAGGCGGTTAAGGGTTCCCTTTACGTGTCCCTCATGTCCAGTGGCCTATGATATTCTTACCACCCTCCATGTGACAAACCTTAACTTGACTTACGTCTCAATCACTGGTCTTTTGCATCCTGACCATTCCCCTAATCAGGACCTCTGGACTACACTCCATTATTGTCCTCTTACCTGTCATCCTGGCCACTTTCTTGGTCAATGAGTCTTCGCTATTGTCCGAACCGCAAACGTGTCTCATGTTGACATGACTCTTGTGGTGATGTTTGTTGCCGACTATGCTCCTGTCCCATCCTCTACTCTGTTCCATCTTGCCAGTGCTTTTGGTGATGACCCTGGGCTCTGTTTCTGACTATGTGTTCATCTTGTTATTTTTGTGTTTAATTCGTTTTTACTGAGGTTTTTACATAAACAATTTTACAAACACAACAGGTGCGGTAACATGTCATGGTGTGGTATTACTGCAACCATCGTAGATCCACTAGCATGTAGATTACTTGTTGGTTACTAACCTTTGTCTCCTGTCCTGACTATTCTTCTGTCTCATCTTCAAACCTTTCAATTCCAGACCAAACTCTGACTACAAACTTTGATGCTACAGATGCTTCATCCAACACGAAGATCTGCTGAAGAGGAAGAACATTGTGGAGTCCAATGTAGTCAGAAATGTCAGAATAAGGGGGTGGGGCTTAAAAGTCATAAATTATGTTGTTAAGTCTAAGATGCCCCACAGTCTCATACAAGAGACACCAATCCTGCAGTTACTTCTAATATCCCCATAACATAAAGTAAGGAGAACGTTCTTCTCTTTCAGACCTGCGTCCCCTGCTGCTCCCACAATCTGATTATTATTTACTCCTGACAACCTCTGCAATTTCTTAATTTTCACTTCGCGGGAAGGTATTTATGTATAGAATGTAAAATAATGATAGAAAAAGTTATTTACGGCTTGGGAGCGTCGATGGATAGGCAGGGCGAGCTGTGCTGGTTATGACGCCAACACAGCCGTGACTCCATAAACGTCTTATTCCCAAAGACAGTCTTATGTATTGTCCCTAGAGAGATGTGTAATCATAACCTTGTGTATGTGTTAGTAGCTGCAGAACTGTGATATGTTGATTTATATCCAGGATTGTAGTACTGGGGGTGTCCTTACACTGCTGTGCTCTGTGCTCTCTGCAGCCAATGTTAGGTATTGTCCCTGGAGTGTAACCATAGGTGTATGTTGTTAGTAACAGCGTGACTGTGAATTATGAATTTATAGCCTGAACCGTTGATACAAGGCAGGATGGATCCATGCTTTCATGTTATTGACGCCAAATTCTGATCCTACCATCCGAATGTCGCAGCAGAAATCGAGACTCATCAGACCAGGCAACGTTTTTCCAATCTTCTACTGAGCTTGTGCAAATTGTAGCCTCAGTTTCCTGTTCTTAGCTGAAAGGAGTGGCACCCGGTGTGGTCTTCTGATGCTGTAGCCTCAAAGTTCGACATACTGTGCGTTCAGAGATGCTCTTCTGCCTACCTTGGTTGTAACGGGTGGCGATTTGAGTCACTATTGCTTTTCTATCAGCTCGAACCAGTCTGCCCATTCTCCTCTGACCTCTGGCATTAACAAGGCATTTTTCCGCCCACAGAACTGCCGCTCACTGGATGTTTTTTCTTTTTCGGACCATTCTCTGTAAACCCGAGAGACGGCTATGCGTGAAAATCCCAGTAGATCAGCAGTTTCTGAAATACTCAGACCAAATGGCGGCAACTCAGTGCATTTAGGCATGTAGACCTGGTCAAGACAATCTCCTGCAGTTCAAACCGAGCATCAGTATGGGGAAGAAAGGTGATTTGAGTGCCTTTGAACGTGGCATGGTTGTTGGTGCCAGAAGGGCTGGTCTGAGTATTCAGAAACTGCTGATCTACTGGATTTTCACGCATAGCGTCCTCTCGGGTTTACAGAGAATGGTCCGAAAAAGAAAAAAAACATCCAGTGAGCGGCAGTTCTGTGGGCGGAAAAATGCCTTGTTAATGCCAGAGGTCAGAGAGAATGGGCAGACTGGTTCGAGCTGATAGAAAAGCAATAGTGACTCAAATCGCCACCCGTTACAACCAAGTAGCAAGAGAGCAGAGAGCATCTCTGAACGCACAGTATGTCGAACTTTGAGGCTACAGCTCAGAAGACCACAACGGGTGCCACTCCTAGAGAAGAAGGGAGGACTAGCTATGCTACAATTGCAAAGCTCAGTAGAAGATTGGAAAAACGTTGCCTGGTTGATGTGAGTCTCGATTTCTGCTGCGACATCGGATGGTAGGATCAGAATTTGGCGTCAATAACATGAAGCATGGATCCATCTGCCTCTGTATCAACGGTTCAGGATGGTGGTGGTGGTGGTGTCAGTGGTGTGGGGAATATTTTCTTGGCACTCTTTGGCCCCTTGGTACCAATTGAGCATCATTGCAACACCACAGCCTACTGAGTATTGTGCTGACCAGTCCATCCCTTTATGACCACAATGTACCCAAACATCTGATGGCTACTTTCAGCAGGGATAAGCGCCATGTCATAAAGCTGGAATCATCTCAGACTGGTTTCTTGAACATGACAATGAGTTCACTGTACCAAATGGCCTCCACATCACCAGATTTCAATCCAATAGAGCATCTTTGGGATGTGGTGGAACGGGAAATTCGCATCATGGAGTGCAGCGACAAATCTGCGGCAACTGTGTGATGCCATCATGTCAATATGGACCAAAATCTCTGAGGAATGCTTCCAGCACCTTGTTGAATCTATGCCACGAAGAATTGAGCAGTTCTGAAGGCAAAAGGGGGTCCAACCCGTTACTAGCATGGTGGTACCTAATAAAGTGGCCGTGAGTGTATGCTCTATATGTGTGTATAAATATACATATTTGTATACTCACACATGCAAGTTACAATCACACATTTAAAATGTGTGATTGTAACTTGCAGTCTGAGTATAAAAATTGTATTTTTCTTTAGTGAGAAGGGGGGCCCCATGCAGAAGCCTACTAGGGGGCCTGCTTCTTCTAGTTACGCCACTGGACCAGGTTATTTGCATGATACAGAAAAGATGATTGGCAATGATTAATGCATGGATCATTAGATAAAGGCTGGCATGGAATCCTTGTGAAGAGCTCAACAGGTAATAGAACAGTAATTAGTGACAGAGACTAGAGATGAACGAGCACTAAAATGCCGAGTGCTCATTACTCGGGTCAACTTTTTCCGATGCTCGAGTGCTCGTATCGAATAACGAACCCCATTGGAGTCAATGGGAGACTCGAGCATTTTTCACTGAAAGAACACAACATTGAAAGAACACTAAAGAAGAAACACATTGCAGATGTTTTCACTGAAAGAACACATTGAAAGAAACAGTGAAGAACACATGCAGATGTTTTCACTGAAAGAACACATTGATAGAACACAGTGAAGAAACACATGCAGATGTCCGTACATATGATAACTTATCGGAAGCACACGCGTGCCGAACGGTGTTCTTCACAATCTATGTGAAGAACCATAGTTTGAAGACACATTGCAGATGTTTCCATATATTGTAAGTCATTACTTATTAACTGGATTCCTCGGTAAGGGTTGGCAAATAGCAAATACATTTTCCAGGATAGGATAAGAAGACCATTACAATCCTGAAAAAACTTATTTCATATTTCGCGGAATCCCCGAGTGGAGCATCCGTGTCTGTAAGTCTCCACAGCCCTGCAAGGCTGTAATTGATAAAGTCTCCCCAAGGAGAACTCTTCTTTCCTGACTGTGTGTGACTGGACATTTGGATTATTCACAAGGCATACTAACAGTAGTGCATAATAATAAAGTAAAATGAAAAAAACATCAAATACCAAAGTTGTGAAAATGTTTCTTAAGTTAATATAGTCTATTTGAAGCCCTGATTTCAATAAATATTCATCATGTTGCTGTATGTGGGCAAAAACCATGTTTTTTTCCTTTAAATCAGAGCCTTCATGCAGACGCCTACACAAACATGGAATACATTATCTAAATAATGGAAACGGCACATTTAATATTCTAAATACATGATGACAATCTGAACGGAACTTCCTTAACAAACAGAATCATTGACCTTAGCTCTCAATCCAATTATCACTAATATAACACCAAAACTAATTACATGTTGAATGATATTTAAATAATGCTTTTAATTTCCCTCTTATCGTGTGGAAGCAAGTCAATGGAATTATGCTAATTGGTTGATGCCTATCTGCACCTGAAAAAAGGTGTGAAAAAAATCCCCAAATTCATTGAAGTGGAACATTAAATGCCCTTGAATGTGAACTGATGTGCATGTACTAATAATAAGCAAAAAAATAAAAAAGACAGACAAGGGTCACAGTATAATACAGGGATACAGTCAACAGCCCGCTATAAGAAACAACAGAATGCATCTAGTTCCTTGCTTGTTATTCAGTGATTCCATATTACTGAAACAAAGGTAAGTAACCTGATAATATCAATATTCATGCATGTGCTGACTTTCCTTGTGTGAATGCGATGTGCACTAACTTATAATAATATACTGTATGATACAGTTCATATTCAGTGTCCAAAGTGTGTTCATAGTTAACTAATCTCCAGTTTGATTAACTAACTCGTCCCCGACTGCCAATGATTTTGGCGTCAGGCGGTGTGGGGATCTTTCGGCGTTTAGCAGTTTTCTCCTGAGCAGACACAGGAGCATGATGGGATCTCAGGCTGTCAGCGAGAGCCAGGAACCGGTGGGGAAGTAGCCGATTATTATCGTATTGCCTTCTCCTTTCCTCACTGCTTAGTGCTGAATAGAGAAATGTAGTGAAGAGAGGCAGCAGCATTGCCTCCATAGACCTGTGTCATGTGAGAGAGAGGTAGATAGATAGATAGATAGATAGATAGATAGATAGAAGATAGATAGAGATAGATTAGAAAGAATTACACAATATTTCCAAAAATTTGTAAAAAAACGGGCTACACTAGAAAAAATCACCAGAGTCACTTGTTTGCCCGGGACTAGACAATAATATATCAAAATGACAGTCCACACTAGGAAATTAACATAAATTATTTATTTTGAGCTATTAAAAATTCAAAAAAATGTTACATTACAATACAAAAGCAGAAGTTTTTTTTACACAATACAGTTTTCTACACTCTTGGTCACTTTAAAACCCCTAATAAAAAAAGAAACAAAACCCAGATTCATGAAGAACGTGCACCAGAAATCCTGAATCTGGCGCCCTCTGCACACTACACCTAGTACAGACTGCACTGTTATTAGTTAATGTGCCCCTATGTGTCAAAAAGAAGTGTCACCAGGAATTCCATTGTACAGGTACAGGTTCCAATAGCTGATTCCTTTTGTCATTATTCTGAATACTGCCCCTACTTTTTCACATACCTGGCTCCCTGCAAGCAGCATGTAGTGAGTCATGGGTTTTTGTGGCAGAGTTTCCTCTCCTCTCACTTATCCAGTTAGCACATCAGCACTTCAGCACATGTAATGGAGAGGGGAAAATCCCATATACTGCCATACAAGTAGTATAGAAGTATATGATAGGATCGATCAGAACACATAGGTTTAAGTACCCTAGGAAGTCTGAAAAATAGTAAAAGTAAAAATAAAAAAAGTCACCCCCATTTCCCTAGAACTGACAAAATATAATAAACAGTAAAATCAAAACACATTAGGATTGCCGTGTCAGAAATGCCCCGATCTACAAAATCTAATAATAGTTTTCACTGCGTTTAAACCAGGTAACAGAAAATAGCGCCAAAGTCGAAAATGGGTTTTTGCCATTTTGAAAAATATAAAAAATCAATAAAGAGATAAAAGGTGTCTAACAGTCCTAAAAATTACAGTCATGAAAATGCCATTAAAATTCACAAAAAAATGACACACCACCCATCTCCAATACACAAATATTAAAATATTGGCGCCAGAAAGATGGCAAAATAAAAAACAATATTTTGTACGAGGTTTTAATTTTTGAAATGTATGAAACATTATAAAAACCTATGGAAATTTGTTATCCCCGTGATAGTAACGACCCAAAGAATAAAGTAGACATGTCATTTGGGGCGCACAGTGAAAGTCGTAAAATCCAAGCCCACAAGAAAATGACGCAAATGGTTTTTTTTAAACATTTTCACTGCATTTGAAATTTTTTTCCTGCTTCCCAGTAAATGGCGCAGAATATTAAATACCGTCACTATGAAGTGGAATTTTTTACACAGAAATTAAGCCATCAAAGAGCTCTTAATGAGGAAAAATAAAAAAGTTATAGATCTTTTGAAGGTGGTGAGTGAAAAGGAAGGAAAAAACTGAAAGGGGGTCGGAAGGGGGTTAAAATACGTCCCCAAATATGTTTTTAAAAATTCATTTTTTGCAAACTCTTGCGACTTTAGCATCATCACATCAGTTTTGAAAAGTTGAGTTAGCCTGCCTTAGAGCCAGGCTATCAACTGAGACATTTTGAAAGATCCCAAAAAGTGTAACAATTTGGTTATTTTTGGAGCTGTATATGCAGGCACCAGAATACCAGACTTTTACTGAAAAGTAACATATGAGCACTTCTGTTGCAGTCATGCACATGACCTATGACACATAAAGTACTTATATCCTAAATATGGGGAATAGAGGTACAAATAAGCCTTATTCTACATATAACCCCATTTCTAATACTATCAAAGTGATTGCTTCCCGCATAATACCGTAAGATGTGGCTCCAGTACTAAGCGTCTCTCTGCCTTGTTGACTTTACAAATGAGTAGATATCTAGAAGTGGATTTATGCCAGGACTATGTGCCATATAAAATAAAATGGTCCATAAGGCTCTGTGAAGAGTGGAGTTAAGGATTTTTCCTGATTGCACCTCCTCTCCATCTCTGCACATTTTGGCATATTACGGATGTAATCAGCGATGTCCTCTATGACTTCTAGTATGTATTTTTCTTGTTGAAAATGAGAAAAAGTTTGTATTGACTTCCCATCTACTTTTCCCCATAAAAAGTTAGTCATATTCAATCATTGCTGACGTTATCCTGTGCCTGTGCCTAGGTTTTCTAAGCAGGTGATTCATATGGACTAATCAGAGTTATATTTAGAAGGGGCTTGTTGTTATGAGCATTTCTAGTTTTTGGGTCTTTGACATTAACATAGGCTTGGAGTATGAATGAGAGAAAAGTACAAAATGTATTGTGAGTGTTTGTGTAGAGGAAACTGAGAAAATAAAATAATACCGTAGTGTTTGTGATCAAAAAAGAAGAAAAATGTAGGGTGTTCACTGTGTCACAGCTCCAGACTCTTGCGAATGCACAAAAAGTTTGTGATAAGACGCACTGGGGGTCATTCAACTTCCGATGTCTCTTTTTTATGTGATTTCTATGTGATTTTAGACGCATTTGAAATTTTCTTCCTAAATTTGCGACTTTTTTACTGCCTAGCAAGTTAGCCGCAAGAATTTTGATCATCACTGAGACCCCCACAGTTCAGAAAGTTAGGCCCTATCCTTTTTATAGGGCCTAACTTGTTTTCTGTGAAAATCCCTGTAAAGGAACACTCTAGTCAAAGCCATTTAATTGAATAATATATATTGCTGTTAGGATCAGTGGATCCTCTGGACCACCGCGGGAGATGTAACTAGCCAACACCCGGAACCGGAGCCTAGCGGCACCTGTGTCACCAGAGCCCGCCGCAAAGCGGGTTGGACTTGCTGCGGCAGGATACCACTAGGTCGTTCCATGGTGTGACAGCCCACGGTGGCAGCCGAGGTCGAGGTACCTTAGCGGATGACAATCTCATAGACAGGTCCAGGCACAGGGTCAGGGCAGGCGGGCAGAGATGCAACGTCAGGTCCAAGTCCGGGGTGCAACAGGAGGTCCAGGAGGTGGGAACGGGAACACAGCACACGGAACACAGCAACACGGAGGAGGAACTCAAGGTAACACAGGACACAGGAAGCGGGAACACACAGGAATAAACGGGAACGCAGAGGAATACACAGGAATGCAGGAATACACAGGAACGCAGGATAATCGCTTGTAAGCTTTCTCTAAGGCTATGAGGCACAAAGATCCGGCAAGGGTAACAGGAAGAGGCAGGCTTATGAAGAATTGGGCAATATGGCCAGCGCCATTAATGGCGCGTGGCCCTTTAAATTTGAGAGAATAGGGCTGCCGGAGCGCTAGCAGTCGGGGACGCGCGTGAAAGCGGAGGGGAGCGAGCCAGGAGCCGGGACGGGTGAGTTCGCTGGCGGCGCGCTGGCGGGGCAGGGCGGCAGCAGGCGGCAGGGTGAGCCCGCGACCCGCGATGTGGTCGCGGGACCACCGTGACAGTACCCCCCCCCTTCGGCCTCCCCCTCCTCTAGGCTGGAGGAACCTCTGCAGAAGACTACGATCCAATATGTTGTCCTCTGGCTCCCACGACCTTCTTCAGGCCCGAACCCCCTCCAGTCAAGCAGAAGAAACCGCTCTCCCCTCACCGTCTTCATGTCCAAGATCTCTTTTACCTCATAGGTGTTGGTAGAGTCCGCCATTGGAGTAGGAGGAGGATCTTGCTGGAGAAGGATTCAGAGATGACAGGCTTGAGCAGGGAGACATGAAAGGAGTTCGGGATGCGCATGGTGGGAGGAAGGCGCAGCTTAAGGCCACAGGGTTATACGTTCACAATCAAATGGACCCAGATAGCGGGGGCCAAGACTTGTAGCTGGGAATCTTCAACCGGACATATTTTGAAGACAGCCACACTTATCCCCTGGAGAGAAGATGGGAGGAGGCACTGCGTTTTTTATCGGCCTGAGTCTTGGAGCGGGCAGAGGCCTTGAGCAGGGACTGACGAGTCTGTTCCCAAATAGCTTTTAAGGTCCGTTACAACTCTTCCACAGCAGGAACATCACAAGAAAGGAAGAGAGTAGGGGTGGAGCTGGATGTCTCCTATAGAACAAGAAGGTGATGCACCAGCAGACTCCGAATCCAGGGAGTTATATGAGAACTCTGCCCAAGGTAGCAAAGTGGACCAGTTATCCTGACGCGGCAGAGACAAAGTGACGCCGGTAACAGCCCAAAGTCTGGTTAATCTCTTCAAACCTGCCATTAGACTGAGGATGGTACGCAGAAGAGAAGTCGTTTTATCTGCAGTTGATTACACAGGGCTCGCCAGAAGCGGGGAGACCAAAGGACCCCTCGGTCGAGACGATGTGCAAAGAAGTCCATGTAGGCGAAAGATGTGGGTGAAGAACTGGCTGGCAGGTGTGGAGCAGACGGCAGGCCTGGCAGAGGAACAAAAGAGAACATTTTGGAAAAGCGGTCGGTACCACCCAGATAACGGTATTGCCAGATGATGTGGCAGGTCTGTAATAAAGTCCATAGCCACGTGAGACCACGGGCAGGGGTAGTGCACGGGTAACGGCAACAGTAAGACCAGTGGTTTTTGTCGTGAGGTTTATACGAGCACAAGAGTACAGGACACGCACAAAATCCCGAACGTCCGTTGACCAAATCAGGCCACCAATAGAATCGGGAAATTAGGGCCACAGAGCGTGCCACCCCAGGGTGCCCAGCCACACGAGGGAATGGTCCCCAGGTCAGGATCCTCTTACGAAAGTCCAGGTCGCACATTAGTCTTGCGGGAGGTATATGCCGGAGGTCCACCGCGTGCCAGCACAAGTCTTAGAGGGAACGATGTATCTCGGGGCACAGTCCTCCCCATACACCGAAGCGCGGGCGGGACAAGGGTCAGCCTTGATGTTTTTCTCGGGGAGGGCGAAAAGATTGGAAGTCAAAAAGGAAAAGAAGAGAGACCAACCGGGCTGACGCGGGTTCAACCGCATGAGCCGACTGTAGGTATGGAGTTCTTGTGGTCAGTGTTAGATGCTGACTGGAAATCTGGCTCCCTCCAACAGAGACGCCACTCCTCCAAGGCAAGCTGATGGCAGAAGCTCAAGATCTCCAATAGAATAATTCTCCTGCAGGGGGAGAAAATTTTGGAGAAGAAGCCGCAAGATAGAGTCCGGCCCCTAGGCCCCTTTGAGTGTAGGACCGCCGCCAGCTCCTACGGAGGAGGCATCAACTCCACAAAAAATGGTTCTCGGTATCGGTCTGGTAAGGACTGATGCAGAAGAAAAAAGCAGACTTTAGTCTCGTGAAGGCCTGGTCAGCCGCGTGGGGCCAGGCACGAGAATGACACCTTCTTCGTTTTCTAGCGCCACCACATAGGAGGCTACCAGAGTCGAGAAGTGGGGAAGTGAATTGTCCTATAATATTGGCGAAGCCCAGGAATCTTTTGAAGACCCGTATCCACGGGCGTGCCACTGAAGAACCGCAATAAACTTGTCAGGATCATTTGCAAGCCTTTATCGGAAAATAAGTGGAGCCGAGAATGGAAAGGCTTTGTTTATATTGATGAAACAGGCAATTCTCCATTTGGCGTTGAAATGGTTGGGCCCTGCAGGGGCTAAGCCCCTTGCCGTACATGGGAAGGGTGGGCTCGAGTGTGCAGCAGAATACACAAGGATGTCATCCAGGTAAACCACAAACACAGAACGGGCGGTACAATAAGTCCACGAGAGATATCATTGACAAACTCTTGAAAACGGCTGGCGCATTAACAGAGTCCGAAAGGCATAACTCAGTCGCCCTCCTGATATGCGACTAAGATTGTAGGCCCCACGAAGAGTCCAGCTTGGTAAGAAGACTGCTCTCCGCACCCCGTAGGCGATCAAACAGCTCCATGTGATCAGCGCGAGATTAGCGATCATTAACGGTGACTTGTTTGTTAAGACCCGCGATAGATCAATACAGGGGCGGAGAGAGCCATCTTTCTTGGTGACAAAAAGAAAGCCGGCGCCTGCCGGAGAGGTGGATTTGCTGAAATGAAGCCCTTTGGCAGATTCTCCGGCAATACTCGGACGTGGCGGCTGTTTCAGGTACCGAGAGCGGGTACAAAACCCGACCCCCGAGGAGAGAACGATCCAGGACAGCAGGTCGATGGGGGCATCGTAGGGACGATGGAGGAAGGGTCTCAGCTTGTTTCTTGGGAGAACACACTCCTCAAGTCCTTGTATGAGAGCGGAAGCCCCCCCAAAGGCTTAGAGAGACAAAGTTAGAAGTTCCCCGACAGGGAGCGGATGTAGAACCTTCATACAGAGGTGTGATGAACAATCCGGACCCCAGCGGAGAATCTCCCCAGGAAGACCAGGTCCCAAACAGGGGCATGTGTTGCAAAACCAGGTGGAGTACCCAGAGGCAGAGTGACGGAAGTGTCACTTGGGCAGCACAAAAGGACAGTCTTTCTCTATGTAATTCTACTTACCATGGAGTCAGGGGTTCTGTGCGAAACCGGATCGGGCACGGGAGAGAATTTGTGGCACAACTGACCGGGCAATGACAATATGGCTTCCTGAGAGAACCCCGGAAAGTGATGCTGGAGACACAGGGCAGCATCCATAAAGTTCGCTGTAGGCACTGAAGACCAGGAAAGGCGGGTGACACTGGAATCTGGGTGCCAGTGCCAAAAACGCCTGAGAGACGGGGAGAGTCAAGCGTGGAGAAGCTTTTATTTCACCTAGGGACGCTCTTCCTGGAGAAGCCTAGGTGAAGCTGGCGTTCCCGGACGTGGGGGCGGAACAGGACAACCCCCGACGAAGTGACCCGGGGCTGGCACAATACATCTACAGGTTCTCCTGACTCGCTGGAACGCTCTTGAAAAAGCCGCACTCGTCCACCTGCATAGGATTCCATCAACAGAGTTCAGCCGGGGGCTGAGCGGCTTTTGATAGGGACAGGAGCAGGATAGACCGTATAAACCGCGCCTTGGGGGTACCGGAGCGTAGTCTCCTCAGCGCGCTCCTTAAAACCTCATCAATTACGAGTGGCCAGGGTATTAGACTCCCACTCAAGAGATGTTCGGGTAGGGAACGGCAGGTCCCTGCCTGCCAGCGCGTTCATTGACCCTGCGCAGAGAAAGTCCTTCTTGAAGGTTAGCAATGAGGGCCGCATTTCGTTCCAGGCAAGTGTCAGAAAAGCCAGGGGGTGCGGAACGAACTGGATACTCTCCCACAAGATGAGTTTACCCTGTGCGCAGGTCAAAATGCAGGACTGCACGCAAGGAAGCTCGGCCGTTCTCCTCGAAGACTGACCGGAACTGCTAGCCAGGAAAAGTCCGAGCGAGGGGGGGTAGCAAACCCGGGTCATCCCTGTCCCAAAGAGGAGTAGCCCCAGGCCAGGAGCCTTCCCGAAAGGAGGGCTGAGGACAATGGCCACTCTGGACGTCTCTGTGGAAAATTGCGACGGCATAGTTCTATGTGCAGGGAGCAAGTGGTGATGAGCGCCTGCACATCTGGGATCCCAGTCATTACTTGCCGGGCCCCCAGAGAGAGACGTAGCCTGGGTCAGCCAGCAGGAAGATAACCGGGGGCGGTAGCAGGATTTCTCACAGTGGCCACCTCAGGAGACTGTTGTTGCTGGGTAGCTACAGCTAGTTGCCGCATGGCGTGACCTCTCCTTTGATGTCCGTTGTGGGCAGCAATCTGCCGGGATGGGGATCACATGGTGTCGGATCAGGCTGACTGGGAGAAGGAGCCTCAGCGTGATACCAATCTGATCTTACTGTTAGGATCAGTTGGTTCCCTCTGGACCACCGCGGGAGATAACTAGCCAAACACCCCTGAACCGGAGCCTAGCGGCACCTGGTAATTCACCAAGCCCGCCCGCAAAGCGTTTGGACTTGCGCGGCGGAGAATACCACTAGTCGTTCCAGGTTGTGACTAGACCACGGTGGGCAATCGAGGTCGGTACGCTTAGCGGATGACCAATCTCGTACAACCGGTCCAGGCCCAGGGTTCAAAGGGCAGGCGCGCAGAGATGCAACGTCACGGATCCAAGTCCGGGGTCAGCAGCAGGTAGGTCCAGGCGGTGGGGGAACGGGCAACACAGGCAACGAACACCAGACAACACGGAGGGGAACTCAGTGGTAACACAGACCACAGGAGCGGGAACCACCACGGAATACGAACGGGAAACGCAGGAATCAGCAGATGACGGAATACACAGGAAAACGCAGGAATAATCGCTGTAGCTTTCTCTACAGAGCTGAAGGGGCACAAAGATCCGGCAGGTAACAGGAGAGGCCAGGCTATGAAAACTGGTCAATAATGGCCAAGCGCCCAATTATGGCGCGCTGCCCTTTAAATTTGGAGTACGATGCGCGCGCGCGCCCTAGCATCTGGGGAAGACGGACAAGCGGAGGGGAGGAGGAACCGAGAGGGACGGGTGAGTTGCGCTGGCGGCGGCTGGCGGCCGCGCTGGAGGTGGGCGTGCAGGGCTGCGCCACGGGTGAGGCCGGCGGACCTGCGATGTGGGACGCGGGACCACCAACGTGAATTGCAGGGCCTGAAGGTGAGGAACAGACAATTGTTATGTATTATTCAAGAGTCCAGCTGAATTGAGTCTACGTCCTCCGCTCAACCCTGAACAAGTCATATTCAATAGGAATCGCTTTGACTATGGTCCTTTAACCATAAGAACTCGTGAACACAATGATACTGACTCTTAATTTTTTAAACTACAGTCATATTGTCACGGGCAGCAAAATAAACAGATTTTTTACTGCCCAGCCAATGCAGGGAGGGCTGCTCAAATGTCACTAGAGGAAGGACGGAAGCACTGCCAAGATTTTGGCTTGTCTATTAATAAATTTCGATTCCGATTGTATTTGTTGCCAGATAAAATTATTTAAAACTCCTGGTTTGGGTTGGTTGTTATCTGACCATGTGTTATTTTGCTCTTTGGAATACCATGTATTACTCACTTACCCTCAACTCTGGTAAAAGCTTTAAAAACACTACATATTTAATTTTGAGAAATGGGAGGGGGCTGGAAAGTTTAAAAAGAGAGAAAGTTAACGAGCATGTGTAGGGGTGTTTGACTGTTTTACGCTCCAGACTCTGCGAACTGCGCATGTTTGATAAGACGCAGTCATGCAGCCCAGTGTGATAGACGACGGTGGGTCATCATCAACTTCCGATTTTCTCTTTTTTTTTATCTTATGTGATTTTTTAGAGTATTAGAATTTTTCTGCCTAACTTTGCGACTTTTTTACTTCCTAGCAAGGGTTGGCGCCACTTAAAATTTTCATGTTTGCTCCTCCTGATATATCTTAAAATCCAGACGTAAACATACTACAAAAGTCCCAACTCTGCTTAAAAAGTTTGCAATAGCAGTGGAGGGCCTTCCCCAGAGCAGTTGGCAAGAGATATAATCCTAAACAAACCACCCTTTTTTCCCCAGTCCTACTGCTGCTAACAACAATAATAAAAGTCTGATTCAAAGTGTAGCGGACTACTGTTGATACTTGTGGTCAGACACATAGAAATGTATCACAGATAGCCAGATGAATGTGACAAGCAATAGGGGAAATAGGACGCACTGGTTACGACTAATTCAGCCTCAGCTAAGGTCAAGGATTTCGATCAGGTAGGGGTTTCATGATTTTGGATCACAAAGAGATATTGGACTTACTAATGTTTCGATTTTGGATCAATTGTTGGGTTTAGGGTTCGTGATCATACAGGATCCGGCTCATTATTTCCAAAACAGGCAGGGGCTCAGGGTTCTGTATAAGGGCAGGATCCAGGCTTCAGCACACGTACAGATGTGGGGTTCTGGAAACAGGCAGGATTCTGGTTGGGTACAGGACACAAAGTCCACAAAACACAAACAGAACAGAAGTACTATAATCACAGGAGAAAGTATAAACCACCCTGAGTGAACTGAGGATTGGGCCAATTTGAAGGAAATTTAGTTAAGTTCTTGGATGCCACCCTTGTGCAGCTGACGGCTGGTTCACCCACCCTTCAACGCACAAACTGAAAAACCTGTAACTAGTCAAACAGGAAGGTGAAAAACATCCGACGCCTTTTATAAGACACATACTCCTCTCTGATCTTGCCAAGAGAGTCAATCCTGAAAAGGTTTGAAAGTCAAACAAAGCTTGAGACAGAGAGCCCTTGAAGAACAACGCACAGAAACGTACCAAAATCCATTTAGAGGCAGCTGATTAAAAGTATGTACTTCACTGCTAATTTTAGTTAGATTTGCAATTATAATCAATATATAAATTTTGATGCGTGGGCAATAGATTTTAAAAGTTGTGTATCCTTAAACTACTTCTACATAGGTACTAGGAAGAACCTGGAGATAATCTGAAAGCCCACAAACATAAAAAATTCATATAGCCCCTGATAGAATTTTTTGCATTTTGCAATCAGAACCATTAATCCATCATTACTACAAACATTCAGCCTAGATTTACATGGACGGGGACAAATGATAATAACTGTGGAATAGAACAACGTAATGTAACAATGCTGAAGGCTCAGTGAATACTGATCCAATGTAAATTTACTTTACAACTCACTGACAACCATACACTAAAAAAAACTCTGCATTGCAACATATTAATACCATATGTAAGATACAGTTATAATTCATCATCTTAATGTGCAAATAACACAAATATTCTGTAGTGGGGAACTAGAGGGCTGGCAAGGTATGATCATGGCTGGTATGACAAACCTATAGAGTAATTTCCATGTCAGCAGAAGCGTCAATTTTGCTAGATTTGTACAAGACATAAGGATATTAAGGGATAAAACAATGTATAACATTTGTCCTATGTATTCACTCACTTAAGAGGCAGGTATTAATGCTACATGATGGACTGAAGCCCTATGAACTTTGTATTATACAATCTACCCTACACTCACATTAGGGAAGAAAGTTTTTTATTAACAACACAATTTGTTCTAAACAAAAACAAACCTTACAGAGTAGGCACTTAGCCTGGTCGAGCATAGAGCCAACCCTCTGGAAGACGGAGGGTTGAGCTTGACCCCTCTGAGTAAGATCAGCATGGTGCCCCGCCATTATATATGGAAAGGATTAAAGTACACTCATATTCTTTTCCCGGTGGAAGGAGATGGTACAGTAACCATGTGTGGGATCACCAACTGTGCCGGCCCATAGATGTCTATGGGGAATAATCATCCATCTGAACAATTTGTTTTGTGTGAAAGAGCGGCCTTAGGCTACATACTCACACAATGTTGTCTACGCTTGGGTTTAGAGTTGTTTAATTGACTAAAAATGTGGCCGTATAGCATCTCAATGAGCTCCACCAAACAGTCCATTGTGATGAGCCGACGAATCAACGATCAGGTTCCTTGTTTGATGCCTCAATAGTTGCGCACACAAGTAACGCTTAAAGGGGTATCCACGAAGATAAGGAAACCCAATTACCAAATACCAGAGGTTCCTGTTTGTAACAAGGGTTGTCTGTAAGTGCGGGTGTTCTTAAGTGAGGGGACCGTCGTATTAGGTATTTCACATTATGATTCCATAGAGGGATTCTCCTGCAGTAATAAGTAATGGACCCCCAAGTATCAGTGCTAATAAGTCGCTGGATATCACATCTATCTTGGTTCGTTATACATACTGATCTTAAAAAATGAGCTTATTATTATAACTATTCTATGAAATATCCATATAACTTAATGTACTGTCTTGCAGTGCACTAGTGGGGCTCAGACATACATGACAACCAATTATGGTGATTTCTTTTTTCTCATGCATGTATATAATAAAAAAGTAGCTAAATCCAGCAGAAGTACACTACACAATTGTCCACCCTTCTCTTTAACCATATTTGCACCCTGGCAGTAATAAATAGATGTCTTTTGGCTTAGCTTCAGCTTAATCCTACTTTTTGCTGGGGCTTATGTGTACTCGAAGGAAATCAAATCTCCCCGTAATGTCACAGAGTGCATGTCTGGATGAAAACAGTATTTAAATGATAGAGCGGGAGAACGACAAAGATAGAGGTTTTATTCAGTTGTCTATATCGTTGGTGTATGTAAAGCCATAGTCAAACATACACAACTATAATAGTGTTTATACAAAAATAATTCAAGAAAAGAAAAACAAAACAGTCATATATAAAACGAACAATTCTACATCTAATCTAATCCGTGATGTCTTTGAAGCGTTTAATCATTAAAGTTGTTTTTTTAAACACATAATTGATTTGATATAATTTTGCTGGCTTATGGTTGTTAAATATACCAGTTTAAGAGTCCTATACACGCTGCTTATTAAAGAGGCAAGCGAAGTAAAAGAAAACTAATTATAATAATTATTTATTTATAAAAAGAAGATCCTCTTTTTAGTCTGTTCCACCTGATCTCTGCTATAAACACTATAAACATTTCTTGTGCAGTGGAGCCTCCGAAAGCTAGCTGACAGATTCACCTTGACTACTAGATTTCTTTCTGTTCTACTTTACTGCTGTATTAATCTAATATGCCTCCCAGCATACGGGCAGCTAAATCCAATACCAAATAAACAGTTGATTTTCCCCGTATCCTCCTAAATTTAAAGATATTTTTATGTAGGTATACAGATAGGTACAACTTAAAGAGTCTCTTGTATTATAGCTGTGGTAGGAGTTTGATTAATCATCAGACGTAGCTGGTTAAAGAGTTTGTGCAGTATCTCTTGATTTTGCCCTCGGAGTGATATAATCCAAGGCAGTTATAGCTCCCTCATGCCACGTATTAATGCCGCCATGGCTTGCTAACGCATCTAATAAGGGTACAACCAGATGTTGCAACACCAAACCCAAGATAGTGTTGGGTATGCCAAAACGTAAATAAATTTTAAGATCGGGTTTGGCCCAAGATCAGGTTTTGAATGTGCATCCCTAGTATCATCAACCAGAGAGCCTGATCCTTGAGGCATTAAGTCAAAGGGATTTGCCCACGAAAGAAATTCACAACATTGATCCCCTAGGATGATGCCAACCACTATTTGTGCAAATTATTACCCAGTTTTTTTGCTGATGTTAGCTTCTATATCACTCAGTGATGGTCGTGTTAAAGTCCCAGGGGTGGACCTTCTAAGCAACACTTACTGTGCGATGAGATGCTGTGCGCTGACAGTTGTTTAGATTAACCGGTTCGGTTATATACACTTTTATTTATCTCCTGAGAACTCTATATATTCGACAAATCGAACATGGAAAAGATGAGAGATCAAAAGGATATAAGACCACCTCACTCACTTCACACTCTCGTTACCCTCACCTAAAGCAATAATGTCTGCTGCTGCAGAAAAGGAAGTGCCTCTGTTCAGTGCCTCTGCTTTCTACCCCTCCACCCATCCTGCAGTACAAAGAGAAGCACTAAGTTGGGACCATATTCCTAGTTTGGGAGTTTATGTTTTTAATCCTTTGTAGACAAACAAAATGGTTTAAAAAAGACGCCCCATCATCTGATGAGAGACAGTTGGATATTAAAAGTGTAAAAATTCTAGTACTTTTTGTTAATACATGAATAGGAATAATGGTTAGTTGATACATTTAAATCTGTCTATGTGGAATACCCCTTTAAACTAACTGTATAGCATTAACTAACTAAGAAACAAGGTAGACAAGAATTTTCAGAAGGAAATAAACGTCTGAATAAGTCGGAAATATATGTATATATCTCATTATATACTCAAGCTCTTCTTTAACCAGGACCATCTAGATACATAGTACTATACGTATCTACTAATAATACTAGAATAATAATAAATAACACTCAAATAATAAGAGAAATAATCACGTAATTTAGGAATAATTCAGTAAAATAATTTTGCATAATGATGACATGAAGAGCAAATGAATATATTATGCAAATATAGTACGATGTACTAAATAAGATTACAGCAGAAGGATCACTCACTCCATCATACTTATCTTCAACTCTATTGGAAGAAAATCATCACGCACACAAAGAATCCTTTGTAGTTCCCACACAATCTGTATAATCCACTCAGGGGAGGCACATGTATCATAAGTCCGGCGTTGGTCCGTCTGTTGTTTTGAGACTTTTCTTGGCTTTTCTTGTTGGTGCATGTATGCTACTGGTTTTTTTTTTCTTATTCTGGTCTTTAGCGAATTTACAACTTTTTAAAACGAAAGTCACAAATAGTCTACAAAAGTCGCAATCAAGTTCCCCATCCAATTTATACACACTAGGTCAGGTGTTTATTTGATCACACGAAATTGCAGACTTTTAAAAAAAGTTGCAAACATTCACACGGGAGGTATACTCAGGAACACGGCAGAGAAACTAGACATGGTGAACGTTTGAAAGAACTGTTTTAGCGCAAAAAAAAAAATGAGAACATGAGCACAATGAAAATCTCAAAAATGTAAGAGAAGGCAGCCAAAAGTTTGATACATGTGCCCATGTAATTATATAGTCAAAAATATATGTTAATTGTTCTATTAAAACACGTAAAAAAAAATCACAGTATGTTTGACCTATTTAAGCATCATCATAAAAGGTAAAAAATGTACTTTAGAATCAAAATGTCTGCTTCATTGAATGCAACGGATCAATATTTACCAAATATTTCTTCTCCTCTATCCTTCGATATTTACTTTTTGCTAATACAGGTGCAAATTGAGTAGGTGTCAATGAATGTGTTAAGTCTTTTGTGCAGTTTAAATTCTGTTTCCAATAGAAACTCACTCTTTTCTGCACACTTAGTAACAGGCTTGAATCTTTTGAAAACGATAATTCAGTTATACAAGAAGTCATGATTCTGCTCTATAAAAATGACAATGGGGCAATTATTTGCTGATGTTTTTATGTATTTCCATAATAAGTTCCTGATTGTGTTGGTAAATCTTCTAAAGACTAACTGATGAAAAACAAAAAAATATTGTGTACTTTATATGGCAGTGTTAATCGATGGTCAAATATTATAACATATTATATAATATTCATCAGAGTAAAGAAGTTTAAGCCCCAGTTCATTCTTATCCATAAAAAAAAAGATACTATTGCATTGCCAGGAGTTTGGACATGCTGGTCCCAACTCTGGGTAACTCTTAACACCTCACTCCACGGAGGGGAAGCAGATGCTCAGTAGGTACCACACCCAATCAATCGTAATAGATAACTCGGCCTCTTCATGCTAAATTCTTTTTATTCATACGCCAAAAAACGCCAGATAAATGTCTTGTGACTTTTCGGTTAAATTGTGACCTTGCCTCAGAAAGCCGGATGTGCTGGATGGTAAGGGTATAAAGTAAGATTGGTCCCGTAGCCATGCCGTTGTGGCGGTATAACTAGTGATCTGGAGATCTTTTGCGGGAGCTCATCGCATGGGAAGAACGCAAGTTGGAGACCCGTGTGAAACATCCTTACAGATGACTCAAATCTTCTAGCCGTAGCAGATGGTAGTACCATCAGTCAAATGTACACATATGTATTTGAAATCATATTCTGGCAGCATATTATGAATAATGGCAAATTGTTGGTGTGCTGGGAGATTACTCAATCTTATGCAACATTTGCATTTTGCAATTCCACCCATATACTACTCCCGATCATTGAGGTGTGAGTATCAACACTGTTTTGACACTGTTGATGTCTATGGACCAGTGTGGTTGGTGCCAGATAGGCACTCAAAGCCAATCTCTTAGGGGCAGTGATGTCAAACCTTTTAGCTCAACGAGTTGCCCAATTTCTAACCAAAAGCCACTTCAATATGGCAAAGTGTCCAAACACAGCCAATTAGAGACAGTAATTTATTGCTTAGGAAACAAAGGCAGTTGATGAAGGAGGACAATTTGGGCTATTGCAGCTCTGTCCAGTGGTCCCTTTGTACAGGAAGAATGTTGGCCAGAATTCGTTCGAGCTCTATCTGTGGACTCTATATGGGGGGGATGGGCCTGGGTGCCACAGAGAGGGTCTCCGAGTGCCACCTCTGGCACCCGTGCCATAGGTTTCGCCACCACCTGTCTGTAGGGTAGCAAGGTATTCCCGCCCCAGCGTAAAGTTTGCCTGTTGAGGAATGCTTAAAGTCACATATCTTGTTCTTTGCAGACTGCAAGAAGAGTCGGGGAGGGTTCGGAGAGGGTGCCAAAATTTCATTGGAGCTCCTCACCTGGGTCCCTGAATTTCAGCTCTATTTATGGGAGTTAATTGTACAGTTTAATACCCCCTATGAGTATACCCAAAGTTACCCAATTATGGCTACCTCATAGGTACCCACCACTGCCAGATGTTGCTACAATTTTTTTCCAAATTGATGTTGCTGGGGAAAAGTGTTGTCTAAAGAATTTTTCCTAATTTGTAAAAAACTTTAAAATATAGTTTGACTACTACTAGAATCATAACGAAGAAGCCAAAAAGACCATGTAAATAACGGAAACAAAAAAAACATCAATTGAAATGGGAAGGGCACAATTTAATGGAACTTTTATCTTATAAAGATTTGTCCAAACTAATAGAAATATTCCAGATTCCATTTGGTGCTTGAAAATTGCAAGATTCATAGCAAATGCAAGACATTAACAGATAGACGCTTGTTTCATCACATTGCATTACTCAATTCTATCTTACAGAGGTGTGATGAGCGGGGATGGATATGGTTGATTCTTCAAAGATACCAAGCGGCTCAGAATCTGGGGATCAGTATTTTAAGGATTCAAGAGATTCCTGGAAATTAGGTATTAGTAAAACCAGAAACAGATTATGTCAGTCAGCTAATGGTTCAGCATACATGACAATAAAAGGAAAGACATTATGTCTAGAAGCCAAGCCCGAAGGAAACAATCAGCAAGGAAGACGTAAATTTCAGATATTAATTGTCACAGACATTACTTCTGATCAAAAGGAAACTGAAATTGAATCCAGTTAAATTGTAAAGTGTTGGGATTCAAACAAGCAGATGGAAACGATAGCGAGAAAACAAGGGAATAACTAATATAGATAGACTGAAACAAGTGGTTACAGTAGTAACTGATTTTAAAATGCACACTTTCAGTAAGAAAAAATGTAAGTAATTGTATATGAAAAGAAATAAAAGACTACAATGGACAAACTGTAATGTGTAAATCATTAAACCAGGTGGGTGGTCTTTGAAGCTGTTCAATCACTTATGAATCCACCCCCTCCCTCCCAAGCACGGGCGGCGACGTGCGAGCGTGCGAGCGTGGTCCCACGACGTCAGCACCGAGCCACGCCCACGCCGCTTTCAGCTCCTCGTAACCGCGCCCCCCTTCCAGTTTACGTCACTTTCAAAACACGCCCACAAACAACGTTTAAATTCCTTCCCTAGTTGTTTCAGTTCTATAACCGACGCGTCACATGGGAATCCCCTCCTCTATGTAGTAGTGGGCCCGCCCACTGCTGGCCAGGGGGAGACTATTACGTCAGCCGCGCCCCCACACATTGTGTAGGCCTGTACCACTGACAACAAGGGGGGAGGGGGCGAGTACCACATAACAGCAACTACGGGGGGAACTACAAGTACCAGCATGTCCTAAATGGTGAGTGGGAAAGCTGGGTGACAACTAACATGAGGGCCATAGTAATGATGAGTGTGGTTGTCACTCAGCTTTCCTAGACTCCAACACTCCCCTGTGATTTGACATTCAGGGCTCCATGAAAGCTGAGTGACTATCAACATGGCAGCTGATACTAATGCTGACATTGGTTGTCACCCATCTTTCCCAGACTCCTCTGCTACAAACCTTGTGTGTTTGATTCATCTCTACCTCCTGTATCACAGTATGATTTACCTTTCAGGATTCTTGGAAAGATGAGTTACAGCCCATACAGCAGAGATAATTTTGGTTGTCAGCTTTCCCACACTGTAAACACATGCCATTTATACAGCCCCTCTTATGTATTACCTTATTACAAAGTAGATTTGTCATTCAGGACTCTAGGAAAGTTGGGTTACAATCATGAAAAGTGTAATAATGACCATTTACCTGTTAAACAGCTTTCCCAGTCTCCTTTGCATCTCTCCTCCTTGTTATGCAATGACTAATTATGCATCAGGTGTGACGATCAGGGTTCTAAGAAAGTTGGGAGACAACCACCAAGTTGTACTAATTCTGATATCCGTTGTCACCCAGCTTTCTCAGACTCCTCTGCTACAAACCTTGTGAGATTTATAGTAATTCATCTCTCGCTCCTGTATCACAGTATGATTTACCATTCAGGACTCTAGGAAAGTTGAGTTGCAGTCCATTCGGCAGAGATTATGAAGGTAATATTGGTTGTCATCCAGCTTTCCCACACTGCAATCACATGCCCATTTATACAGTGATACACCACCCTCCAGTTTCACAGAAGGTAAGAATTGTTGTTCAGGACTCTAGAAAAGTTGGGTTACAAATTGCAATCCTTATGGAAGGTGTAATGATGACCATTTACCTGTTAAACAGCTTTCCCAGACTCCTCTGCATCTCTCCTCTAGTTATACAATGACTCGTTATGAGGCAGATGTGACGATCAGGCTTCTAAGAAAGTTGGGTGACAACCAACATACAAGTTGTACTAATTCTGGTATCGTTTGTCACCCAGCTTTCCCAGACTCCTGCGCAGCAGATTTGCTCAGTTATACACTGATACAGTCCCTCTTATGTATTACCTTATTAGAAAGTAGAATTGTCATTCAGGACTCTAGGAAAGATGGATAACAACATGTACCAATGCTAATATTATTTATCACCCAGCTTTCCCAAACTTTCAAGGTGGATTCATCTCTCTCTCCTATATTGGGATATGACTGGTAAGGGTTATTGTACAGGACAGGTGTAATGATGGTCATATTGGTTGTCACCCAGCTTTCCCAGACTCCTCTGCTGAAGGATTGCAATTTGGATTCATTTCTTTCTCTTGATGATTTATCACCCAGGACTTTAGGAAAGTTGGGTTATAACCTTTACATGAAAGTTAAAGCTGGTCACATTTGTGGTCACCCAGCTTTCCCAGTCTTCTTTGCAGCACTTGTGAATACTGTCATATATCCCGTCTGCTGTAGTACAGTATGAATAATAAGATTTGTCATTCAGGACTCTGGGTGAAGCTGGGTGACAACCCGAATGGCAAAGGTTATGCTGATCATATTGGTCATCACCACCCAGCTTTCCCAGATTTCTCTGTATTAAATTTTGCCTAATGTGGCCCATGTGTCATTCATGGCTTTAGGAAAGCTGGGTGACTATTAAAATGGTGGCTGTACTAATGCTTATCATTGTTGTCACCCAGCTTTCCTAGACTCCTCTAGTTTTCCACAATTTCCTCCCCTCTCCTTTCTAACAGTATCATTGTAATTCAGGATGCTAAGAAAGTTGGGTTATATGGGTGTGTACTAATCCTGATAGAGGTTGTCACCCAGCTTTCCCAGAGTCATTGCCTAGTTACGTCAGGATTCACTCCCATCCTGTATCACAGTATTATGAAACAGGTTTGCCATTCAGGACTCAAGGAAAGCAGGGTTTGAAATAACATGGGGGATGTACTAATGCTGATTGTGGTTGTCATCCAGCTTTCCTAGACTCCTCTAGTTATACACTGATTCAACCTTTCTCCTGTATTACAGTATTATTGGGCAGATGCATCCTCCTCTTATCACAGCATCACAATTTGTCATTCAGGACTCTGGGAAAGCTGGGTGACAGGCCTGCATTGTGTTCATGTCATAGGACTAATAGGGGAAATCTTGTGTGCGGCTCGTCACGCTGCCACCTACCTACCAGTGACAGCCTCATATGTCAGCACTGATGTCACTGCCAGCTCCGCCAGTCCCCTGGCAGGCACATTATACTGCAGGGACTGGCAGGGGGGACTGCAGGGACTGGCAGGGGGCACAGCACACAGCGGGGACTGGCAGGGGGCACAGCACACAGCGGGGACTGGCAGGGGGCACAGCACACAGCGGGGACTGGCAGGGGGCACAGCACACAGCAGGGACTGGCAGGGGGCACAGCACACAGCAGGGACTGGCAGGGGGCACAACAGGGACTGGCAGGGGGCACAGCACACAGCAGGGACTGGCAGGGGGCACAGCACACAGCTTCCAGGATTGTAGTACTGGGGCCATGTTCTGACACTGCTGTGCTCTCTGCAGCTATTATTAGATATTGTTACTGCAGAGGTTTGTAATAATACCTTCCCTTCCTTATTAAGCAAATACTGTTTCTAATTGAATAGTGCAGTACAAAGGAAGAGGAGGTGGAATAGTTCAGTGCAATGCACAGCAGTGTGAGGATACGCCTCCAGTGCTCTCAGTAAGATACTGCTGAGGAGAGAACAGGGAGAGTCATGGAAATATGTCGACAAAATAGGTGATTCATGGGGCCGTGTTAATGATGTCACAGGTCATGGTAATGTTGTCACAGGTCATGGTAATGATGTCACAGGATTGATGTTGTAGCGAGTGAATCATCTCTTCCTTCTATTATTTGGGGGTTGGGGTCTTCTGAGGTACTGGAGTCTGATTCTGTAGTCCAGAAATCTGAGGTTTTACGCTTGGTAGTTTTATTTCGTTTGAACTGTTTTTTTGGACGCCAATTGAATATATGTCCAGATTCAAAATCTGCTTTGTCTCGCATAAATTTGTCCCTTTTTTTCTCTTTGATGTCAGCTTGTAATGGGATAAGTTTTTTCTCTAGTTTTTTGTAGAATAGATCATTTTGTTTGTCCGTTTGGCGGGTTCTTAATTCCGTCTTGGCTCTACATAGGTCCGAGAGCACCTGTTCATATTCATCTTCGTTTTTATTGAGCACTAGTCTCATCAGTTCAAGCGAGCAAGCTAATTGGATACTATTCCATTTTTCTAGGAAGGTTGTATCATATACTTCTAAATTACTCATGTTAGGATACAATCACATAGGACACACAATGGCTTAGACATTTAGGAAATTTTGTGTTCTCTAATTCTAATCGAATCCCTGAGCCGCAGAGCTAAACCTGAGACTTTTGCCTCAGTTATGGAAAGTTCCAGGGAGCTAGCCATTTACAGCCTGCTTTACCTCAGGAAAGATACAAAGTTACTATAAAATAAACAAAAGCATGAACTCTTTGGTGGTAACAGAACAGGATGACATGCTTGTGCAGGCACTGGATAGTATATGACAGTCTAGGATTACTAAAGGAAAGCTGAGCACATAGAGAAGGAGAATAACAGCTCTTAAAGGGGTGACCCAACCTTAAATGAAATGTGCTTGAATGTGGCATAGGAGAGCTGACAAACCCTCTCCATCCAGCCACAGAAAACTAACTGAGTGCTACATTTTGTAAAGGCCCATCCTGCAGGACATAACATATGCAATAGTTTTCAACAATGTAACCTCCCTGCAGGACCTCCTAATTTTTCTGTTCATGTTTTCCCCTTACCAGAACTGTGGTTACCAATTCATAGTTTCTGATTTTCTCTTTCTCTATGTTTAATAATTAAAAAAAAGAATAAAAACGAAGCAATACTTTACAACCATTATGGATCAGGCGTGACAGTCACCATTTTAACAATCTGTCCCTCCATCTCAGATAGGGGGTGGTATGTTTCACTCCTCCAATATGATCCCTCTGCAATAAAATGGTGCATTGTAAATGGGCTCGCTACAAGACATGGAGTCATTGTAAGTGTGGGGAGGGGGTAGAGAAAAGAGGGCATTTTTGATGGGGGGGGGGGGGGAACAAGAAAAGGGGCATTATACAGTGTGTTTGGGAATATTATATAGTGTAAGGGCAGTAAAGGGGAGTATTACACTTTTTGGGCAGAATGGGGGTAAGGTTAGGGGTGGATGATTTTGTCCCTTTTACAACATCCCAAAAGTTGGGACTTATAGGAAATAAAACGGCAACAAATGCCATCACTCCCAACCCTCCTAGATTCAGCAGGACCTACCAACTATTTTAGATTCAGTAGGATAGACCCAGATTTAGGTGTCTGTCCCCAGGAGGCATTTTCAAGCTCTCGATATGATATGATGTAATGTATGGAGCCTGGATCCTTAGGAGGGATCCTCATAGGCTTATAGTCATCCCTTTATTTACTTTTCTATCCTTAAAGGGGTTGTCCGACTTTATTAAAATAAAAATCTAGAGGTGAGGTGGCCTGGATAAAAAAATAAACTTGTACTTACCGTCTCCTGCACTCCTGTACTCCTGCATCACCGTCCGTTGGAGCCGAGCCGACAATTTCCGCCCAACCTGGAACGTCCACCAGTCCCCGCGCTAGATACGCATTGAAACAATCAGGACAATATCAGGCACTGGGACAAGGGATGGGTGAGTGTGCCAGGGGGGCGGAAGTTGGCGGCCCCTGTAGACCATGGCTCCGACTATGGCTCTGACATAGCCCCCCCTCCCTCCCCGCTAGTTCACTTCTAGATTTTTTAATAAAGTCAGACAACCCCTTTAAGCTGTTGTCCCCCATCCTTCCTGAACTACAACTTACCGTACTCGAGTATAAGCCGACCCGAGTATAAGCCGAGGGCTGTATTTCCCCCCCAAAAAACTGTGAAAACTTATTGACTCGGGTATAAGCCTAGGGTGTAAAATGCAGCTATTACTCATCAATAAATGTCCAGCAGAGCCCCCCTTTAAAAATAAATGTCCAGCAGAGCCCCCCCCAACAAAAAGAACAGCAGAACCCCCTCTCCAAAAAAAAGCCCAGCTGTGCCCCTTTAAAAAAAAAAAATGTCCAGTAGTGCTCCCTTTACAAAAAAACAAACCAACCACACCCCCATATTCTGGGGTCTATATAGATATATATCTAAGGTCACATAGACATTATACAGGGGGGGGGGGGCTGCAGTAAGATCAGAGCTAAGCATTGATTTTCCCACAGGAGTTTACAAATTGAAAGCTGATCTCTGATTGGTTGGCAGCTATAGCAGTTCTGCTGTGACACTTCTGGCAAGTCTCCCCCAGCCTATCACTAGCCTCATCGGCTGTAGACTGCTGAGACCAGTGATGGGTATTATTATTCTACGATACTTGCTAGTGGTTGGACCTATTATTATCTTTGCCATCCCCCTCTCCACTAGTCGCTGTAATGCCACACGTAAAACATTGTGGTTGTCATAATAGTGTCTGACCGGCCGCCCTTCATCCATGTCAGAGCTGTCACATACCACCATTGTAATGTAACCCGTGCCAGGAGATAAGGGTGTTCCCCAACCCATGTCTAGGGGGTCTGCTAAAAATGGATAATCTGCTGCCTATTGTCATGTATAACTCACAGTCCCGTCAGCAGGTATAGTTGTGTCTTGTAGTTTTGGCTCATTTCTGCTTCCATGGGTTTCGGGGTAAGCAATCAAAGCTGCATCACCAGGGTCTGTGGAATAGCTGATCACAAAGAAAATATATAGCTTATAGCTGTCACCTGATTGTATCCCACACTAAACTACCAGACTCCGCAGGTAGGGAATGAAATGTCCTTTCTGGAAGTCCTACTTGTATGAAATCTCTTTTAAAAATTATTTTCTTCCAAAGAGCAGAGAAGAGTGACTTTTGGAGGCTGCCAGTGGAGTGTCACTTCAGATCTGTAACACCTAGAATAATGTTTCTGGTATCATATAGCAAGATAAGAATCTCTCCTTTCAGATCAGATCCCGTGGTTCTGTGATCTACAGAACCAGAGATCCAGGCAGTTAAACAAAGGGTCGTTATTGGATTTTTACCTGCAACTCACCTTTCCAACTATGTCTTCGACTTTTCTACATCACAGAAGCACAATCCTGATGGGATCTGAGAGATGAGATTGTTAACTTTAAAATGGCACCATCGTGCTGCACTACCAGATGCCTAGAACTCTGTGCCAGTCCTAGAATTGTGCTATAACCTAGGCCAGTGATGGCAAACCTTTTGGGGACAGAGTGCCCAACCTACAACCAAAACCTACTTTTGTGTCGCAAAGTGCCAACATGACAATTAAAGCAGTAACCTATTGATCCCAGCTGTATCACAGGTTTCAACCATATTGGTGACCTGAGGACACAAATACAATAGAAAGAAGATTGAGAAATTTGGATTATAGCTTCATTCCAGGGTCCCCTGAAGAGGAAGAATCAGGGGACGCAGAGCAGGAGCTCCAGTTATAATACGCCTGTCTCCACACCTTCTAGCTTCTTGTGTAGTCCTGGCAGCCAAGGAGATGTCGGTTTAAAATAGCACTGAGAGTAGCACTCAAGCCTTCCTCCTTTGATCCAAGACAGCCATGGGTCTTGGATTGCAGGAGGAAGGCATGAGTCACATCTAGCAAATTCTGTGCTGGGGTGAACGCCTGGGTGCCCACAGAAATGGCTCAGAGTGCCACCTCTGGCACCCGTGCCATAGGTTCGCCACCACTGACCTAGGCTATAGCTATGGATGTGCTGGTGATGCTCACCTTCACTCCCCTCCACACCCACTTGGACTACATGCTTTGATAACCCCCACCCCCTGTTCCAAGGTGCTATAGAACCGAAGAAAGGGGTGTTCCTAGGTGCTGTAGAACCAAAGTGACGCTCCCCCTGCAGCCTCTAGACTTGACTCCTCTATGGTAAATATGACTTTGGATGATATTTTTTAATATATATCTAAAAGAGATTTTACATAAAAGAAGGAATTCTAGAAAGGACATTTCACCCCTTACCTAATAATAATAATAATTTTTTTATATAGCGCACACAGATTACGCAGCGCTGCACAGAGCTTGCCCAGGGAGCTTAGTTTAGTGTAGTAAAATCTGATGACGGGTTCCCTTTAAAAGGGAACGTTACAATGGTCTGACATTTAGATGTAAAGACCACATGGAGAATGCAGGATTTGTGGTCCTGCAATCCTGCACCACGTCTCTTTGCAGCAGATGTCACTTTCCAGCTTCCCCCATTATGGGTGTGTCCTGTGAGTAGGTTACAATAGCTCCATTGTGTAAGAGGTCCCCCTCCCCCTCCTGAGGGTTTGTGGTTTATGAAGGTTTCCCGAGGTTTTGTATAATTGCTTTGCTCTCTTTGTACTTGACAGCAGGATTTCGGGCTGACGGGGGAAACGCGCTGCAGGCAGCCGAGGGAGGGAACAGGATGGGGGGATGGGGAGCAGTGATAAGGAGGAGCCAGGAAAGCAGAGCAGCCAAGAGCGGCATCACATTACTGCAGCTGCTGCAAGAGGTGGGGCTGCGACTGCCTGCTCTGCCGTCATGGAAGAAGGAAGAGCTGACTGCCTGGCCACGGCCGCCTCTCACTGCTGGGACTTGTGGTGCACCCTAGATGTCCGACCTTGTAACACCACCGTGATCAGCGCCAGTGTGTCAGGAGAAGCGTAGTGTGAACAGAGCTCAGTCTCCTCTGTGTGGGTGGGGATATAAATAAATGGACCAGCAGGGGGCAGGATCGCTCAGACCTGAGCAGGGAGGAGGTAAATCCTTCTGGAGCAAGGGGGCTTTCCTCTGGATTGGGGAGGTAGATCATAGCGCTGTAGGTGGGTGCAGACCATTGTCATGGTACGGGATGGTAGATTGCTGTGTAGACCCCTCACTGCTGCGTCCATGCCCGGAGGCCCGGGCTGGCGGTGATGACTTACAAGGGGATGCTATGAGATATCGGTACTGGGGGTCCCAGAGGATCCGATGTATATAGTGACCTATTTCTGTCTGGTTGCATTGAAGTTAGTGAGAAATTTGTAAAGGCTTCTAAATAAGTCCCTCCTCTGTTAACCCTCACAATCCTCAGACCAGGACTGAGTCTCCCCATCCCCCGCTCTGTTTACAGTCAATTTAGAGAGGGTACATCGAGCCCTTCCTTATACTCCTGCCCCAGTGCTATACTGTCTGCCAGTGCCGGGAGCTGCACACGTGATTTTCCCATGTTGTCCCGCAATGTCTAAATCTCTTCCTAATCTCCATGGTTTGTCTTCTGCCTTGTAGTCATGGAGGATCCGGAGATGGCAGAGCTGGAGGGCATGGTGGTGGACGAGCTGGGCATATCCATGAAGGAGCTCCGGGAATTCATCGACCGGGAGGTGGAGAAGAACGAGCTGGTGAAACAGAAGAAAGCTCAGCTGCTGGAACTGGAGCAACTGGTGAAGCAGAAGGAGGAAGAGGTGGCCAGCGTGGACAGCCTGTATGACAACGCGTCAAGGTGAGGCCGCAAAGCCGAGATTATCCGCTATGCTGTGTTTTATGCACACACCAGTGACTCCTTCACTCCTTGTCTCCTGATCTAGCGACTCTTCCCGTAGACTGATGGACAAGCTCCATTGCATTGTGTCTATAGATGGGCTATAACATGGTCTAGATCTGGAGATGGGCAGGGCACTCCTGAATCGCTCTGCCCGATCATAGAGATAACTGTGCAGTCATGCTCCTCCTATAAGGAAAACGCATAGAGCTCAACCATCAATCTCAGTGTATTTTATTTCCCTGCAGGATAAGGGACAGATGTGTGTTAGGGACAAGTTACACTCATTACCTCCCTTTCTCTCTTTGGTTGGTTGGTTGCCATGTGATTCCGTAGCTAGACAGAGGAGATCAAGGGAGATAAGGCTGTGGGGGGAGGGGTCACTAGCACATCAGGATCCATAAAAGCTCTCAGCACCTGCAGGACCTGTCGTGATGTCATGAGCATGTGACTGATCACATGCTTCAGGTGATCCAATTGCATACCAAGAATGGGATGTAGCAGGGCTGTTTGTGTTTGAAAGTTTGCATATACTGTAGTGGAAAAGTGTATGTATGAAAGTGTGAGGGCACAAAGCCAGAGCTCAGGCTCCCCATCAGTTGTAATGACTGGATCAGATCCTGCACACACAGCACAGTGTATATACAGGGAGACCTCTCCGAGCAGATCTCTTTGTACAGGAAAGTGGGGTCTGTGGATAGGGGACAGCTTCCATAGTGTGTGTGTGATACATATATACACACACACCTACAGACGCAGCCATGTGTTCATCTTTTTATTCCTATGTAGGTGGGCATAGTTTAGGGTGCATTCACACGTGGCAGTAACGCATACATTTTCAAACGAATCAGAACAGCTGAGGACAGGAGATTTAACAAACGCATGCGTTAACGCCATATCAACATGATGTTAATACAATGTAAACGGCTATGTAATCAGGCAAATCTCCTCATCTCAGTTGTTCTGATGCGATAGGAAAACACATGCGTTACTGCCACGTGTGAATACATTCTTAGTATATCTTTTTATTTAATGTGGTAGAGAACTGTGTGATGGCGAGGTCACTGCTCTGTGTCTTCCCTGCCTTGCTCTGCACTAGATCTCTGTACAAGGAGTAACACTGATTCTGTGTCCTGATTGGCTGAGCGGTTTGTGCACGTTCATGTTAATGCCCTGAGTGCTATTGGCATCACTGCCCTGAGCTGATGTCACAACAGGAAGTCCCGCCCACTTCAGGAAAAGCTGAGAGTTTTATAGATGGCCTCATATATCTATTTCCCCTATGTCTCAGGATAGGAAGAAGCCAGCAGCATGATACCTGTATCGTTGGAATTATTGTCAGTCTCTCTCTTCAGCTGTGCTAAAGCTAATTTTTTGTCAGTAACTTTATAGATGCGCTTTGACCCCTTTATGTCCGTGCACACTGAGGCCTGGAGAGGTGAGTAACCCACTGGACCGCAGGTCATCCCTCCTCCACCTCTGCTATAGCCACTTTCCTTAATCTAACACATCAAGGTTACATGCAGTAGCCCCCTTCCAACCTCAGACCACTAGGGATACTGGACCATGCAAGAATAAAACCATGTCTATACCACAGCTTGTAAACCTGCAAGTTGTTGGATATCAGTAATCTTATATACATATATGGCGCTTGTTCTATTCTCAGAGCTCTAGGTGATTGTGAGACGCTGGTGAAGACCCTGTATAAAGAGATGGGCATCCCCTACAAAGAGAGCAGCTCAGACGATGACGATTCATCTAAGCCGGTGGAAGTCATTGAGATTCCAGATGAGGATGATGACGATATTCTGAGTATAGGATCAGGTAAGAGGTGTTGTCATACACGTGGAGAGTGGCTGCCCAGGCAAAAATATCTCCATCTGGCGAGAGGAGGTGCCATACAGTCACTACAGTTGGTGTCAGACAGCCACTAATCGGATATCACCTATTGAAAGTGTAGCTGATTAATATGTAATGTAACTGACCTTGCAGCTCTGCCGCACTGGGGGACCTGACGATCATGTGGTGCAATAGGGGCAGCAGCGTATTGTAGAAAGAGAACATGAGCTGTTATATACCACCTTCCCGCTGTCTGGCAGCTTACACCCTTCCTGTGCTTACTAGGTTCAAGTGTAGAGGGTGCCCCCTGTATGCACACAGCATACCGCCATTGAGTATGAAATGCATACAGCATACCACCATGTAGTATAAAAGAGATACACCGTACCAGGAAGTAGTATAAAAGAGATACAGCGTACCAGCAAGTAGTATAAAATGCATACAGAGTACCGCCATGTAGTACAAAATAGAAGCCCTGATAAATATCACAAATGCTACATATACATACAGCACATATACAAACAGTAGATACAGCATATACACACATATATACACATATATAAACACATATATACACATACACACATATATACACATACACACACACATACACTCACCGGCCACTTTATTAGGTACACCTGTCCAACTGCTCGTTAACACTTAATTTCTAATCAGCCAATCACATGGCGGCAACTCATTGCATTTAGGCATGTAGACATGGTCAAGACAATCTCCTGCAGTTCAAACCGAGCATCAGTATGGGGAAGAAAGGTGATTTGAGTGCCTTTGAACGTGGCATAGTTGTTGGTGCCAGAAGGGCTGGTCTGGCATCGTTGCAACGCCACAGCCTACCTGAGTATTGTTGCTGACCATGCCCATCCCTTTATGAGCACAATGTACCCAACATCTGATGGCTACTTTCAGCAGGATAGTGCGCCACCTTCCCGCTGTCTGGCAGCTTACACCCTTCCTGTGCTTACTAGGTACCAACCAAAAATCACTACCTGGTTCATCCACATTAAAAGGAAAGTGGTTGGTCGCTAAGGGGTTAAAAGTGTGCACTGAGAAAGCAACTGTTTCATTGGCTGCTGAGCAGGTCATGTCAGTGCTGCAGTGAATATGAAGGGACAATCCTAGCTAAACCTTTGTCCTCTTTGACATCTATTTTGGAAGAATTTCTTGTAGTGGGAAAGATGTTTTGTTTTCTTCTCTATACTTTTCTTTAGAGAGCAATCTTAGAGTGAATCTTTTTATTTTCTTACAGACGATGCGGTTGTTACTAAAACACCAAAAGAAAAACATCTGGTAAGTAATAATAATAATTCCTTTATTTATGTAGCGCACACAGACTACGCAGCGCAAATCATATGGGGAAAGGGAGGAGAGGGGCAAATGGGAGAAATTTATCGCAGGAAAATTCTGCAACTGTTTGATCCATAAGAAACCTGCCGTGATTTTTGTGCCTGCAGAAGCATCTAATATCTGACATCATTCACACAAGTTTCTGCCATACATTTGTCCTAAGTTGTATCTGGATGACCAGAATTTTGTTTGTTTCCAAACTTTCTTTCTTCTTTTTTTTTATGTAGTTGAAAAATGCAATGGCTGCCATGAAGAAGTGCAAGCAAGATGTGCAGACCCTGGTGGATGCAATCCAGAAGAAGTCTGGTATAAATCACACCTACCCTCACTATTCTCTATGTATCTGCTCCTATTCCTTGTGGTGGGGCAGCACAGGTAAAGATCTGGGTCCAGTCTGAAATCCCAGTCTTGTCTTTGACTTGCAGATGGGCCCCAGACTAGACTTTCATCTCATCCATCATCACCTACCAGTTCTGTGGGTGGCTCCAACCAGGCAGGCACAGCCAACGATGTGAACAAAGATGGAGATCTGGTTGTGGGTATGCGTATACTGGGGAAGAAGAGGACCAAAACGTGGCACAAGGGAACCCTGATCTCCATCCAGATGGTCGGTGAGTTACAGAGATGGAGCTGGTCGAGGGAACCTAAACAGGAGGGTGGCACTTTTATGTTTTCACTAATACTTTGCTGTGTGGCATGTGATTCAATGCCAGTGGGCAATATAGTCTGTATAGGGCTTACCTGACACTACCCTGATGGCACGTGTCAGGGTGAAAATGGGTTTAGAAAGTTGAATTTTCAACATGCCTCATCCTTTTTTTTCCTCAATTAGATAGTGGCTTTATCCACACTGCCAATTACACACACATGCACCCTCAGCTGAGAATGTGTATGGGAGGGCCGCAAAGAAAACCTCTTGACCTACCTGGTCTTATGAGTATTGGGCAAGGGCATAAGTCTCTGATACTTTATCACCTGATGCACAGGGTTATCTAGTATCCTAATCTATCAGAATTATACCAGAAAGGGGAGATCATGGTTGAGACGATTCTATTACAGCCTGTCATGTTAGTGCTGGCCATTTTTTTTTTGTGATTGTGTCTGTAGATCACTAATTCTAATGTCATTATGTCTCCACCTTTCCAGGGCCCGGAAAGAAATACAAAGTAAAATTCGATAACAAGGGGAAGAGCCTGCTGTCTGGGAACCACATAGCCTACGACTACCACCCTGCACCCGAAAAGCTGTTTGTAGGGAGCAGAGTGGTGGCCAAGTACAAGGATGGGAACCAAGTGTGGCTGTACGCCGGCATTGTAGCCGAACCCCCCAGCAACAAGAATAAGATGAGGTATCCATATCAGCGATGCCAGATGCACCAATACACCCATTACCAAGCTGTTTGACCGGGCGGTTGATGCCTCCTCTTTAGTGATACCAAGGCACTTGCATTGTACAGTAGCAGTATCGACAATTATAAAAATTCGTTTTAATACTTCCCTCTATAGGCCACTAGAGGGAGCTTCAACTGTGTCACACTAAACATGGCTCATAGGAGAGAAGTTTCGGGATAGGACGTGACCCCCTAAGCGGAAGCAGAGTCTTGTGATGACAGTAGAGTGGGGGGGAATAAAAATGTGCACCCATTGAGTGTCTGTATCTGGGCTTTTAGTAGATGTCCTAAAATATGAACAAATCTCCAAGGGTTTTGTCACCTGTCATACTTAATCGGTGCAGAGCTGCCTTTATCATTGATCTATTACAACCTCCAGAAGGCTACGGATGGTGACCTCTGCTCTGGGCCTAAGTGTATATGTGATCATGTATTTGGGTGCCGGTCCTGTCCTGTGAATCATTATGTGATAATAACATGTGATCTCCTGTCCCCCTCAGGTTCCTCATATTCTTTGATGATGGCTACGCTTCTTACGTGACACAGTCAGAATTGTACCCTGTCTGCCGGCCACGTAAGTAATATTCTTTTACTTCAATGAGTCTCATAGTACAAAGTACCTCTTAAAGGGGTTGTAATCTTTTGCAGAAGCCTTTAAGACCTCTTGGGGTTTACTACAGATTCCTATTCACTCCGCTTTTGTTTGTCTTCACTGCTTTTAGAAGCCAAATCCTGGGAAGATATTGAAGACGTGTCGTGTCGAGACTTTATCGAGGAATATGTTACCGCCTACCCTAATCGTCCAATGGTTTTGCTCAAGAGCGGTCAGCTGATCAAGACCGAGTGGGAAGGGACTTGGTGGAAATCCAGGGTGGAGGAAGTAGATGGCAGCCTGGTGAAGATCCTCTTCCTGGTAATCTTCATGCCGCACTTTACTTGGTTGATAGAAGTGTATATGTTGTCCTTCTTGGATAGTTTTGGTACAAGCATGTTATGTAACCTGTCACTCATAGCTAAAAATCATTGTGTGCAACATGGCCTCTGTCTAGCTGCTGTGTGCATGTATGCTCCCCCTAGTGGTGGCTTCAGGAAGACAAATTTTTATCATTGAGTTTAATTAAAATGAATGTAGGCTGTGCAATTCAGTATCATAAAAAGACAGAGCTTTGAGGCTTATCAAAGTGACATATTGGGTTAAAGTTTACCCATAAGAGCTGACACCCAACGTTATAGTAATAATAATCTTTATATGGCGCAATCAAATTCCACAACACTGTACAAATCATAGGGGACATATACAAATATAATATTTCATTACGGAGTACAAACAGCCATACGGAAGGTAGGGCCCTGCTCACAAGAGCTTACAGTCTATGAAGATGAGGGGGTGACACAAGAGCTTACAGTCTATGAAGATGAGGGGGTGACACAAGAGCTTACAGTCTATGAGGATGAGGGGGTGACACAAGAGCTTACAGTCTATGACTTTATATTTCAGGATGATAAGCGATGTGAGTGGATCTATCGAGGATCTACTCGTCTGGAGCCCATGTTCAGCATGAAGACGTCCACAGCTACTACTCAAGAGAAAAAACAAGCAGGACAACAGAGAACTCGCCCCAATGTGGGTAAGTATTCCCCCCCAATTTTTTAAAATATTTTTCTTTTCCCCCTCTTTTTAGGTGTAATATATATATATATTTTTTTTTTTTCTCATCCGTGTATCCAGGTGCTGTCCGGAGTAAAGGGCCTGTAGTACAATATACACACGACCTAACCGGAAGCGAATCTCCATTCAAGCCCATGGAGCCTTCCTCTCCTCAGTCAATCCCGTCACCACAGCTTATCGACACAGAGTAAGTCTGGACACCACTTAGACCTTCATGTTTACAGCCCACTTGTATGACCGTCCGTTATGGGGGCTTCTAGGTTCGCAATATTGTCCCCTGGTTTACTTGCTATATTTTTATATAATGATATACTCATGTATTGAGTTGTATTAACCCCATTATCTTTCATTTCAGCTCTGACAGCCAACAGGCACAGTCTAAAAAGCAAGTAGCCAAGAAAAGTACAGCATTCCGTCCCGGGTCTACGGGTTCTGCACAATCGGAACCAATCCCTATTGAGCCCGTCGCTGGATTACGCCCTGTTGTTTCAAACCCTCCCAACCAGACCTTCCAGCCCATTCAACCCATTCAGCCTACCCAGCCCATTCAGCCCATCCAACACATCCAGCCTACCCAGCCCATCCAGCCTATCCAACACATCCAGCCCATCCAACACATCCAACCCATCCAACAAATCCAGCCCATCCAAACCATCCAGACCATCCAGGCAATCCAAGCTTTTCCCACTATTCAGACCATCCAGTCTATTCAAGGAACTCAAACCATCCAAACTATACAGCTGGCACAACCCAATAGGTGAGTCTCTTTTTACTACTAGTCCTCAACATCTCATCACTTTTTAAAGGCATTTCCCGGAGGTAGAAAAATACGGCTATGTATACAATACTATACGATCTTCTAGGAATATCTCCCCTCCTGACTACGGCTTATGCATGGTGTTGCAATTAAGTTCCTCTCTATAGAGCTTAGTTGAAATACCAGCACTATCCCTGGTCAGGTGTGATGCTGGTGATGTGTGTTGTAGACAAAAGCAGCCGTGTTTTTCAACCTCTGAACCCCCTTCAGGGTGCTATCACACAATAGTGGTTTGATTCCGGGACCAAAACCCACAAGGGCGGAACACGGAATGCAAACGCATGTGATCGGCAATCGGCACCTCATGTCTTGTATTGTCTAAACGCAAGACATCTGGTGCTGATTGCCGATCGCATACATTTGCATTCAGACGCATATCCAATGGGGCGTGGCCCACCACTGTGCATTTTGAATCCGTTTGTGACCATGTGACCATACCTTATGGCTTATGACTAGCTTCAGAAGTAACACATGCTGCATTTTTGGACTACATGGGGTTTGTTGTCTCTAAGCAAGGTGACCTATATGTCTGCATTTGAGCTGTATGCACTAAGCGGTAGGGCAGAGGATTTCTGGTGGAGAAAAGTATCATGCGTCTTAATATGCAATATACTTTTTAAGGAGTAAAATTGTCTATACAAGTGTCTTTGAAGCTTGTACAGGTGTTAATGCGACCTTTGCAGTGGGACTATGATGGCGCTATATAAATAATTATTAGTAGTATTTAGGAAGCTTTTTTTCAGCACTATTTGCACACTTGATATTACGTGCTTCAATTTTCAGCATCTCCCATTTCTATTTGCAGGTTTGTGACCACCAATCCCACCTACCAGATCATCCAGACAAATCAGATGCCGACAGAGATCAGTTATAGGGCCCCAATGGACAAGCCCTTCTACCTACCTCACACCTGCAACTATAACTGCTTGTCGCGCGTCCGTGCTATCGCCCACAGGGGCAAAAACCCGATGCTGGTGCCGCTGCTCTACGACTTCCGCCGCATGACCGCCAGGAGGCGCGTGAACCGCAAAATGGGATTCCACGTCATCTACAAGTCGCCCTGCGGCCTGAGCCTGCGCACCATGCAGGAAATAGAACGGTACATCTTCGAGACAACCTGTGACAAACTCTTTTTAGAAATGTTCTGCCTGGACCCCTACGTGCTGGTGGACCGCAAGTTCCAGCCGCAGAAACCCTTTTATTACATCCCAGACATCACCTACGGCAGGGAGGATGTGCCGCTCTCCTGTGTGAACGAGATAGACAGGACACCCCCTCCACAAGTGGACTACAGCAAGGAGCGCATCCCCGGCAGAGGGGTCTTCATTAACACTGGCGGAGACTTCCTGGTGGGATGTGACTGCACAGATGGATGCCGGGACAGGTAGGTGGCCTCCGGTCACTGCGTGATTATTCATGCTGAATTGTCATTAGCATCAATGTATAACTGGGTTCCGACTCCTCTGCATTGTATACAGTGTATGCGTGGTAACCCCCTAAGATGGATATCTGCTGATAGAGCATCTGAAGTGTATGGGGCTGAAGATACTCTCCTTACACTACACACCATCCTCTGAGCCACTCGTATGTGTGTAATGAAAAGTTATTCTGTTTTCCAGTATATTTTCTCTATCATTTACTGAATTACTGGTTTTAAAAAATCTGCTTGCCATCATTCTATTGGAAGCTTCATTGTTTACTTCCTGTGGATAAAAATGTGATGTCACACAGGTGCACCCTGGTCATGTGATGTCACACAGGTGCACCCTGGTCATGTGATGTCACACAGGTGCACCCTGGTCATGTGTGCACCTTTGTGACATCACGTGACCCGGGATATAAGGAGCCGCGTGACATCACCGGGGGCCGGTGTTTATCCACAGGAAGTAAACAATGAAGCTTTGTATAGAATGTAATCACACAAATTATATTATTAGCTGTAATCAGCCTGCAGACGTCACTTGTATGTGAGGCATAGAGCAGCGGCTGCCTGTAATGTCTGTATCGTAGTACTTGTCTCATCGCTTTCCTCTCACCGCTCACCAAGTCTTAGGCAGCGGCTGAGATGCACAGGAATATGGAGGGCTGGCCAGTGGTCCTCCCTGGATACTGCACATATATACGGCAGCATATACAGTTCCCGTAGGCTTCTATGCGGCATATGGAAAGAAATACGGGGGGAAAATAGGCCGCGCTCTGTATTCGCTCACTGTACGGTGGACAATATGGCAATGTACATGGATGGCCGTATATATGGCGGTTTTTATACGTTCTTTAGACGCTTGTGTGCATGAGGCCCAAGTCTGCTACGCCACAGGCATGATGGGAAATGTAGGGGGACCATGTAAGAGGAGGCGAAAGGATCCAAAGTGGCAGAAAACCAATTCCAGCCGTTGTACAGAAGCTTCTCCTGTACGTGGACTTGGTCTCTATGTATATTTCTGCCTCATCATTGATGTGAAGTTTCCACCGTTCTGATGGTTCCAAATTTGTCAGAAGGGGCCAGGACATAAAGATATCATCCAAAATATGGACCCACACTGTTTCCCCCTCCTTCTGCTCCTTCAGCGCTTCCATTGCCCCTGTGCCTAATGTAATTTCACACAGTGGGAGGGGGGAAGTGCTCCTGCACAGTGTAACAGCCTGTGTCGTTACAGCGCGGAGCGGCTCTGGTAACACCGCCTTCCCCCAGAACTCTTCTGGCTCATTATCATAATTATACAAGTTGATTTTAGAAAGAAGGAGACCATGGATAACGCATATAAGGAGATACCACAGTCCCGGTGCCCGGATCTATGAGGAGGGGCCCTTGGTTTATCATGGTGGATTTTGATGGTAGATTTTCTTTAATATTTATTTGCCCTTTCTCCATCCCATGGATCCATGGCCTCTCATCCTAATAACCAGCTCTCTGCTGCGCTGCTGTTCTGTACATTGTAAGGGGGTTATGAGCTGGTCCCCGGTGATGTGACTATCTATCATTTATAGTCCAGACGCAGGAGACGACAATCCCCGACCATGTGACGTCGGCCTTGAGAGTCACTAAATGCAGAGGGAAAGTCACACATTACTTTGTATTCAGTTTTCATGTTTGTTTCAGGTCAAAGTGTTCATGTCACCAGCTGACGATTGAAGCCACACGCTGCACCCCCGGGGCTCAGGCAAACTTCTCTGCAGGGTACACTCACAAGAGGCTGGAGGAATGTCTACCTACAGGGTAAGAGGCCCACACTATGGGAAACTCCCATCTATACAATGTATCTCGCAGGAGCGTCAAGTGCACAACCAGCGGGGTCTAATGATGCCAATCCGGGTTATTGTATGTGGTCTCTTACAGGGTTTACGAATGCAACAAGAGGTGTAAGTGCAACAAGAACATGTGCACCAATCGCCTGGTACAGCACGGACTCCAAGTGCGACTGCAGCTCTTCAAAACCCAGAACAAGGGCTGGGGGATCCGCTGTCTGGACGACATAGCCAAGGGCTCCTTTGTATGTATATATGCAGGTATGTACTGTATACAGGTCATGCTGCGGGAAGGTCCTCTGGGGGCCACAGTGTGCGCCCACTCCTCTTCTACACTCACCTTCTATGCTAGGGGTATAATATTGCAGATATGATCGTTTTTGACATCTCTGTTCTCACGCAGGTAAAATCCTCACTGATGACTTTGCCGACAAGGAAGGTCTAGAGATGGGCGACGAATACTTTGCCAACTTGGACCACATCGAGAGCGTAGAGAACTACAAAGACGGTTACGAGAGCGACGTGAAGTCGTCGTCCGACAGCAGCGGCGTGGACTTGAAGGAGGAAGAGGAGGAGCGCAGCGTCAGCGATGAACAGGAGGAGTCCAACGAGGAGAGCTCCGACGACAACTTTGGGAAGAACGAGGACCTCACCACCAGCTCTGTGTGGAGGAGCTACGCCACCCGCCGGCAAACCAGGGGGCAAAAGGAAAACGGGACGTCGGATGCGGCCTCCAAGGACTCTGCCTTAGCCAGACAAACCAGCCAGGAGGAGAAAAATGCAGAGGGAAAGTCACACATTACTTTGTATTCAGTTTTCATGTTTGTTTCAGGTCAAAGTGTTCATGTCACCAGCTGACGATTGAAGCCACACGCTGCACCCCCGGGGCTCAGGCGAACTTCTCTGCAGGGTACACTCACAAGAGGCTGGAGGAATGTCTACCTACAGGGTAAGAGGCCCACACTCTCTATATAACGTATCTCGCAGGAGCGGGAAGTGCACAACCAGCAGGGTCTAATGATGCCAATCCGATTCTCCAATTGTATGTGGTCTCTTACAGGGTTTACGAATGCAACAAGAGGTGTAAGTGCAACAAGAACATGTGCACCAATCGCCTGGTACAGCACGGCCTCCAAGTGCGGCTCCAGCTCTTCAAAACGCAGAACAAGGGCTGGGGGATCCGCTGTCTGGACGACATAGCCAAGGGCTCCTTTGTATGTATATATGCAGGTATGTACTGTATACAGGTCATGCTGCGGGAAGGTCCTCTGGGGGCCACGGTGCGCACCCACTCCTCTTCTACACTCTCCTTCTATGCTAGGGGTATAATATTGCAGATATGATGGTTTTGGACATCTCCGTTCTCACGCAGGTAAAATCCTCACTGATGACTTTGCTGACAAGGAAGGTCTAGAGATGGGCGACGAATACTTTGCCAACTTGGACACTGCCCTCGGCTGGACTACAACTCCCTCCTTCTCCAGGTAATAACACACTGCCCTCGGCCGGACTACAACTCCCTCCTTCCCCCGGCTGGACTACCCCTATAAGTAAACTATTCAACATTCATTGCAATCACAGCACAGTCCAAAGGCAACTTTCAATGTGTTGAGCGCCAAATTTTTGTCCCCACATTCCCTTTCCAAAAAGAGCTGCAGGAGGTACGGCCAAAAATCATCAAGATACGAAGGAAAGTCTCCGACAAATCCTTTTAGGATTTATTTCTGGGAACAAGGGGCAGGGGGTGCAATAAGTTTACAGATGAGGCGACACTGACGGATCACGTGGCTGCTTCTTTCCACAACAGCGCCACAATTATCCATAGGCTCTGTCCGGTATTACACTTCTGCCCCATTTACTTGCTATGAACAAGAGTGGTGGGTTTCTAAGCCAGAAAAAATAGGGATATGGCCCCCCCAAAAATCCCCCACCCCTTTATTTGTATTTTGTAGCTAGCGCTCCCCTTTAATGCAAATGAGCCGAGACTCCTGACTACCCCCAGGCAGGAGGATACTTAGACCTTGCTCCGCCAAATCTTAGAAAATGGACTGTAATAGATTAAATGGTGAAGATAAGAAGAAACCTACAACCCCTCGGTCTATATTAGCTTAACCCTTTACAACAACGCGCCCTTAAAAGGTGAAATACGACGAGATGGAGCTCACCTTTAAAACACACATGCAGATCTGTTCACAGGACGGGACGGTTCGTCCTAATCACTTGTGTTGTAGCAGCCAACAGACGCTGCCTGGAGCATAACCACTCCGCCATACCCCCCGCTGTGTAACCTTATATCCCATACCTAACCATTAGCAAACATATACGTTGTGAGTGACGGTTACTATACAGCGCGGCTTTGTGTCCAATGCCGGGAGTTGTCACCTGCTCATAATAGACCGAGTGACAACCACCCATAATCCTATAGATTATCCCATGAAACAGGGAGCTCAGGATGAACAAACCAAGAGGTTATTCAGAAACACAGATTGCTTTTACTTCTGGCTAGTTTGTTACAATGTATCAGTGCAGGTATAAATCGGGAACATGTTTAGGCTTTCTCTCACTAGTGTCAAGGTGATAGTTTACCCAAAAACAAGTATACGGGAAATGTATCTCTCTCACATTCCAGAAGCATGCATACATCATGGAAGAAGCAGGTATCTGCAGGAACCGGTGGAGGGCAGAACACACCGGCCGGCATCCCATCACTCTGACTTCATAAAATGTGGATATGCACATTGATCCTCCCGCCTGCAGAGGCGCTGTTGGTGCACCGAGAGTAGTCTCATTGCCAATAGACAATCTTTTAGATTATGAAACAAATTAGCAGAGGATTATGACCACCAAAAAGTCCTGCGAATGGATGGAGTGCCCATTTAACGGCAGAGAGGAGTCATGTTTTGCTTGAGAAGAGTCAAGCTTAGAGGTTGAAGGGGGAGAGGCATCATTCATGCCCCTATATTCTATTTAGCACATAGGAACATGCTGTTGGTGTTATTTAAAAGCAAGAATCTCATATTTCAGATCACATCAGGCTTGCGGATATGTTATCTACACAGCTGGACTTCAGATTGTTATAAAAGAAAATAAAGGGTGCAAATTTTATTTTTATCTGCAGCTCCGGTCTGTAGCCCTGGTTCTGTAGAACACAGAACCACAAGCCTAATGCAATCTGAAAGCTGAAATTCTTATCTTTAATATGACACCAGCAACATGGATCTAGGTGCTATAGAACTGAAAAGCAATCCCCCTGTAAACGTGACTCATATTGGGCAAATATGACTCTTCTCTGCTCACAGGATATTTCACATAGAAGAGGACATTTCATATCGTACCTGAGGGAGCTGGTAGATCAATGGGGTAAAATCTGATGACAGGTTCTCTTCGAGATCATCCAATGTGTCAATGTTTTCATGAAAATTATAAATCAAGATGGCCGCCTATAGCAGAAATCTATTACAGTATCTCCATCAACGCTAGTAACACAGTAGAAAGCTTAATTAATTAATGACGGGGAAGGATTTAGCGCACATGTGACGTCCCCATGGGGTTCCCCAATTACAGAGAATACACAATGTGTCAGTCCGATGCAGCAGGTGCAGCGGGTTAATGAGCAAGCGGGCGACTCTCAGGGGGGCACCCGCACAATATGCCGATACCAGGGGGACAACATTTATTACAGCGGTATAGATTGCTCTTTCATAATACAGTACCAGGATACCCAGAAGCCTTTGTGCATTTTTTTTTAATATCTGCCAGGGCAAGTCAGCCATGACCCAGGGGCATCCAACATGGCCGCCGGCACTTTAGTGGAGATCAAGTAAATCCCCCTAAGGATAAGATGGCAAAGATAAGTGATAACTACCATGACGGAGTATTCAGAATCTAAAGCAGCAGCCACCCCTCCCTCTGGAATATTAAAGGGGTGAATCATCAAAGGCAGAACTTGCCAAAAGATACTTGTAGGGTGTAATTTATACATTAGGATGGTGCCAGAATAACAGGTGGCTTTAGGTATCAAGGGGTTAAAATCAGGGCTTTCCAGGATTTTCTGTAGTCATCAACCAACTTTCATTAAAGATAGGGAATGACAAGCTGATTGATGAGGGTCCGGATGTTGGGACCCCACACTCATCACGTGACCAGGGATGGAATTGTAGTAAGAGTATGTCTGAAATTGCCAAACACAGCGCCATACATTGTATAGTGGCCATGTTTGGTATTGGATTCCGGTGAACAGAACACAAGGCTTGTGATGAATGTATTTGGATTCTGCTTTACAATCAGTCAGTCTTATAATCAGATATGCAATAATTTTTTAAATTTTGGAATACCCCATTAAGTGTTACACAGGAGTTATTCACATGAAGTGGGACAGGACAAAATATTTCAAGGGCGTCAATATCGGTATCCGCTCCTCTTTCGGGGTGAAGGGTGACAGCGGGAGACCCCTTTAACTGCTTAGGTGACTCCAATAGTGATGGCAACATCTAAGTAGTTACGGTAAGTGACTAAATCCAGCGTTCTCTTCCAGCTTTCTCCCTAGTGGCATCCTAAGAGTCCAGGGATTCCTCGGGACGCCTTTTAACGATTTAATGTTCAGTGTTCGGTCCATTAGGATGTGGGAGTGATAGGAAGTGGTTTCCTCACTGATCCCGGGGTCCTCCGGCATTAGCAGGAGCCTGGAGTTGGCGCTTACTCTAAAGGACCTCAGATGTCCTCACAACGCAAAGGCCCATTAGCTAATCTAGCAGTAAATCACAGCGGGTACTGAAGCATAACATACAATATTATATAGTAAATGTATGCGCAGATCCCAGAAAGGGTTAATGGCACGATTGTGCGGCCTATCTATACGTCCCAGTACAGGCGTGGCGTGGTATCAGCATCTGACACACATCTATATGAATCATCAATACGACGGGTTTCCTGGAAGACAATAACTGGGGGCAGCCCCACATTACCTCAAGAAACCTGACGTCATGGCAACCGGGTGACACCAGAGTGTACAGGCCGTGATCCTGCCCTGAGGAGACGAACTATACATGGAGTCTCCTGTACGATGGCGGATATTCCTGTCAGGGAATAGAGACACGTAGCAGCCCTGAGAGGGGCCTAAATTCTTATGTAGATCCTCGTAAATTGTCATAAAACAGTGCCTATAGGTATCAGAAGCAAACACGTATCACGATGTATTAAAGATGTTTCCTAGAAAATTAAAATGGACTCCGAACTTGTTAAAGAGAACCGGTCACCAAGTTTTACCCCACTAAACTACTAGTCCCCTCATGGAGGGTATGACACGTCCTTTCTATAATACCCTCTAAGTGAAATCTCACTCGTTGACTTATAAAAAGTCTCCCCCAAAGTCAGGCAAATATGACTCTTCTCATCTAATTTTCCCATGAGAGGAGTGAAGTTTAGTGGTTGCAGGGGTAGTGTCACTTCATAACCCCCTATCTTCTGTTATACGGTAGTATCTAGTAACATGCTTTTTGTGTTATTAAGTGTAAGGATTTCATCACATCCGGCTTACAGCTACAGAACCAGCGATACAGGTAGCTAAATATAAAAGTTGGAAATGGAAGCTACAGATAAAGATCCAGTTTCCACCTTATTTTAAGCTGCCTGTATGAATCACAGAACTATAATGGGATCTTTTAATATGACACTAATAGCTTGTTTCTAGGCGCTACCGAACAAAAGATAGGGACTTCGAAAGTGACACTCCCCCCTGAAACCACTAAACTTGACTCATCTCATGTGAAAGTGGGATGAGAAGAGTCATATTTGTCTGCCTTTGGAGGAGATTTTTTAATAGGCAAAGGGGTGAGATTTCACATAAAAGAGGGAATACTAGAAAGTACATTTCATCCCCTACTTCAAGGGGGCTAATAGTTTAGTGGGTTAAAACCTGGTGACAAGTTCTTTAAAAATGACTGCACCCACGCTGGGTGCAATTCCGTTTCGAATGCTAAAATAGGCCATAGTGTGAGTCCCAACCTAAACGCCCCATCAATTCCAATTTCTGTTGATAAAATATTCCATTATTTAAATGGTTAATGATAAACTTGAGGGGGGTCAAATTAAAAAAATCAGAGTCAAAAATCATTCTAATAATCATTGGGGGCCCTAAAGATGACCCTGACTCTGTACCATCACTTTCTGCGAGGAAATATTTACTCTGGTCCCTTTAGGGACCATTGGGGTCCCACAGGTGGCATCACTAAGGAATAGCTCAAGGTGAGAGCAGCAGGTACTTTACTGTGGGGATTCCCCAGACGGAGTCTCCCTTATCCCAGCACCCGTTTCTGCCAGGCACAATGACTTTTCACAGCTCGTAATTTAGGAAGTGTGAGCGCTCATTGTTCATCCCTCCGAGGAATAATAACGGGTCCACTGTTCCTACAATCCCGAGAGAAGCACAGCCCTGTACAAGCCTCAGCCTCAGTTAAAGGGATACGAAGCCTATTGTTGAATGCCAGGACTATGAGTGGGCGAGGACTATGATAAGTCCCTGCTGGCTTAATCGCCAGAATCCAGAGAGTTTAATGAAGCTTCTGAAGAGTCAGAGTAGACACCCACCATCCGCTGGTGATGGTAAGCACTTTTCACCCCTTAAAACCGCTAACAGTGTCAGACAGGTGACAGGTAAAGCCCATGTGAACATAGATGGGTTTGACAAACATGAACTTGCATGACCCAAAAAACATTTTTTCACTCCTTTTTGAACTGTGATCACAAGTGTCAAGTGGGCGGTCCTCTTCCAGACTCTCAATAGAATCCACAATCCCGCCCCCTACTGAAGTTTTGGCTTTGGTAACTACTCCATCATATAAGTAGCAGGACAATCACATATCTAGTTCAGAGGGATTAAAATAATCACTGGGAAATACGGATTTTTCGACTTTAGCTTCTCATAGTGCACCAGGGGCTTGCCCTCATGCAGTTGTGCGCCTGCTATTGGGGGGAACCCTGCTGTGTGCCAAGCTCACTGCTACTGGTTGTGTGTCCTCACACTGCTGTGCACCAAGCTCACTGCTACTGGTTGTGTGTCCTCACACTGCTGTGCACCAAGCTCTCTGCTACTGGTTGCGTGTTGAGTCTAGTGTTGACAACTGGAAATCTGCTACTGCTTTTACTCAGAGGAAGGGGGAATGGCGGTGAAGCAGCTCAATGCTGAGAGTCAAGTGCACAGCAGTGAGAGGACATGCCCCAGCTACCATCCAAGAATATAAATCCTTTTTTCTCCCCACAGTCCTGCTGCTACTAACATACATAAAAGTATGATCACATATCTATCCAGGGACAATACCCAACACGGTCTGCAACTGCTGGTGCTAAATGAATGGTAACCATGGAGTTCCCCTTTAAGCATCCTGCGATTTAATAGAGCCGTTTACTGATCCAGAAGCCTCCGGCTGGTGGAAATTTCCAGCTGTAGTGTATAGTTACACAGGCTCCAGAAATGATACAGTGCCGAGTGGATAATATTTGCCTCTTTTGCCTATGAACACAGGACGGCATGTAAATCCAAGGCCGGGCCCAGACGCTGCACTTCCCCTCTCTGTGCCTATTTACCTAACAGACTATCAATCCCCGCAATGCAAATGTTTACCATGCCATGTAATACCTACCCGAGCGTTAACCCCTAGTGACCTAACCCTATTACGCACTTTGCAATAAGTTTGGACCGGTGTCACATGAGTGCAAATATTCGAGACGCTGAAAGGCGCAGGCATATGACCCCGGGGTAAAAGGCAAGGTGACAGGCAGGTTATTTTTGCACAATTCTGTACATTGAAATGTAAGTTGCTGGAAACCGGAGACTACGACTACATTCCAACCGGTCCCCAAAGCCAAATTATGCGCCTCATAGTAAATTAATAACTAGGCCAGTGCTTTGCACGGTCAGTATATGGAGCGGAGGATGGGGTGACCAAAGTATTTGCGGTCCCTGGACAATTCCTTTAATTTATGGCTTGTTACCCCGGGTTACTCTGGACTCGTACAGACCTGCAGAACAGGCTCAGGTACTAAAATCCGCACTAAAGGAAGGAGAACACAAACCCCCGGAGGAAACAATGGATGAAGTGTTAAACACACATGAAGGTCCCCATCATTATCCGCAACGGTATCCAGATCTGTCCCAGGAGGCCAAAGTGCAAGATTTACACCTGACACACAGGAATCTGGTTACTGACATTCCTCTAGTCACTGACAGGTGTGTATACCTGTGCGGGTATACGGGAATGCTTCAACTAACAAGTACCCAATACATGAGGTCCTCACATCAGGGTATGATTACTGGGACCACCAATGATCATGGGCACCACCACAAAGGTGTAGATGGATGGCCATTACTCCATTCACTCCTATGGAACATCTAAGACCACCACATCTGACAGTGCCATAGTAATAAATGCAGCAGCGGTCAAGCGGATGTCCAGTACTCCACTTATGGGAACCTATAGCCCCCCCGATCCCAAGATCACTGGTTGGACCACCAGCAAGGGCGCTCTCATCCTCGTGATTGGTGGTGTTCTCAGTCATGTGGATAACACGGAATATTTGGAAAACCTCTTCAAAACTCCTATTACCGTAAATAACTTGAACCTCACAAGACTATAGAGCAAGGACACCAATAACCTGAGGTTTTCTACTCATATACATTCGGGATTGGACTGGGAATTACTGCTGGACAATCATTGAGCCCAATGCAATATAACTTACAATACAATGCACATACCCAAAAGGTATACACATAAATCATCTCCAATAGGATATACATGTGGCTATAGGAAGGAAAATCCATACAAGCAGCTATTGATCATGTATTGATCTTAAATAGGTTATGCCTGATAAAATATTTATCACCCATCTATGTAAATGAGCAAAGAAGTAGAGAGGAAATAAATCATCTGGAAGTTATGGGTTACTTCAACTTGCTTCTGGTGTCATTTTACAGATTAGAATCTCAGCTTTATAACCTCATTAGGTTTGCATTTCAACTGGAGATAGGGAAATTTGGGACACTAAACCAGCCGCAGGTGCTTATGGACCAGCGATTTAGAATCCCAAATCGCACTGTATGATTTTTTTTTTATGCGGGCACATTAAACAAACAAAAAAACACATTACTTACAGTAATGTGGAATGAGGAACAAGGTAAGTAATTCCTACGTAGCACACACTGATTTCTGAATTTATTTTTATAAATTGTGCATACAGGTCAGTTTGGGACCCCGAAACACAGGTCCATAAGGACCTGTAGTGGTTTCAGGGTCCCAAACCGACCTGACAGATCCTCTTTCAGACATAGTTGGGAAAGTGCGCTGCTCTTAAAGATCCAATTCCTCAATATGTATAAAACTGTATCACTGGTTTTGTAGCACACAGACTCACAATCTTGATGTGTTTTTAAAGATGAGATTCTTTAGTGCCACCAGAGGTGTGGTGCTAGGTGCTACAGAGGCCAAGGTAGAGGCACATGAAAGGACGCTCCCACTCCAGATTCTAAGTCGTCTCACCTGTGTAGGGTATACACTTATATATCTATACAAACCACACGAGTTTATGATGCAGGTTCTTTGCACGTTGCGGATTACATTTCAAAAATTCTTGTCCACAGATCAGGAAATCTCACTCTGAAAATTACACCGTGTACCTTCCCTTCCAGGAGGGACCCCTACAGCTTGTAACAGTGAAGAGGAAACCCACAATAATCCAAACATTCCAGAAGCAGCCCCCCTCCTCAGCAATAACATCTCCGCAGATACTGTAATCCTAACCCCTTCCTCACCCCCTACAAAAACATCCATCTTGCCACAGAAATTATTTTTCAGCTATTTTACCATATTTATTAAAAATCATGCCATATTTCTTCAACTGACAAACACCTTGTGTGTCCAATAAAAGCAATTAGAATGACGCCTTTTACGTCAGAACTTAGTAGGGGTCCGGATACTGAGATCCGAGTAATAACAGAACTGATTATTAGGAGTCTGGATACTGGGACCCAAAATAATACCAGCGACAAGGATAGGAGCTGAGTGTCGGATCATGAGAGATCCAACCATCGGTACTGACCCCCAGTATCCACAACAATAGGTGACCCAAAATGCATATATATATATATATATATACACTGCAGTGGGAGATTGCCGAATTCAGTACACATTAGCGCTCTATTCACACCAAGGACTCAGGACCCCATTTGTGATTGTTGAAGGTCCCAGCGATCAGTCACCTATACGTACTGTTCTTGCTTTGTCCCACAACAGACATGTATCCCTTATTCACAAAATAGCGAATTAGTGCCAAACACCGGGGACCCCATGTGAACTGAAGACAAAATGCCAATGTACCTTCATTCCCTTCTACGGAACCGAGATGTTCAGTGCCTCCACAGTAGTGAACGGAGCACCAGTAACATAGGTGCACTAGCACTTCATACACAGGGAGGTTCAGTCCCCTAAATGCTGGGGGTCCCATCATTCAGACCATCAGTGACCAAATACTCTTGAAGATGAGTGATAAGTGTCTGTAGTGGGACATCCTGACTATTATACAGTGTCTGCAAGTGACAAGTAATACTATGGACTACATGGTCGTGACCCATGAACAAATCTACTATGTGGAAATATGTCCTAAAAGGGCTCCTTTAAGAGTGCACTCTCTATGAGACATAATAGAGAATATAAAGATAATAAAAGCGGAGGGGGAAGAGATAAGGATCACCCATTATTATTGATTCCTTACACCAGAGGATCATGTGGGTCACTATGATACATTGGAGGCCATTGTATTCTGAGTACAACTGATAACACTGGTTACAACCTAATATCACCTGTCAGCGTATTAGAGGGGGTGTAAGGGCAGGTAACAGCCCCACATTTGGCCATTCCCCAAGTCAAATCCTCATCTCTTTTCCCTCCAAACAAAATCCCACTGATGGTAATGGAAGTTGTGCCATAATCTGCAGAAGTTTGGTTCTTCTGGCAAATATTCTTCCAAGATATTTTTTTCTGGACAGGTTAGGTCCAGTGCCAATCTGCGTTCAAGTGTTTGTATGGGTTTCCTCCGAGTCCTCCGGTTTCCTCCCACACTCCAAAACATACTGGTAGCTTGATTAGATTGTGAGCCCCATTGGGGACAGACAAATTTGGCAAACTCTGTGCAGCGTAATCGGTTTGCAATCGTGTCCATTAGTATCTGTTCTTACATCTTCTGTTAGATGTTCTGTTATTTGAGCAGGTAGATGGAGTAAAGAAACGGATGGCTATAAATTAATTAAAAAATGGAAACTGACACTAAAGCAAAGCAGACGTGTTTTCTAACGGTTCCCTTAAAGGTATCTGCTAAAAAACTGCAATTCATTTGTAATTTTTTTTGTGCAGATACTTTGCTATTAATGTATTAATCTGTTTTCTGAAAAAACGAAAGCCAAAACGCAGATGGTAATTGGCCATAAGACGGCGCACATTGGGGCTCATTTACTAAGGAGATACATTTAGAAGGGGTTTTTGGCAGATGTGAACATATTTTGGCGCATCGGCGCTGGCTTTCACGAGACACAAGTCGAGGGGCAGATTTGGACAACGCAGAGGATTTAACTTTTCAATTGTGTTGCAATACCAAGCACTTACATGCACCGAGAAGAAGAAGGTGAACTCCGGCGGACCTGTGCAGGGGAAGTGACACATGCAGGATATCGGGCGCACGAGCTAAGTGAATCGCGCCACAACGCAGGATCGGATCAGGGATAGCGCGCAGGACGGGTGAGTAAATGTGCCCCATTATCTTGACTCCCACACGCAAGAGGTGAAACAAAAGAAGTATAGAGGAGCCTTGTCAAAAACCTCATCCAATCCTGAGCATGTGAATGGGTACGAACTAGTGCCAACAACCCACGGTAGTCAACGGCAGCCCAATCTGTACAGCCATGGTCCATATAGATGTGTGGAATATGGACCTTGTACATTTGCCCCACATTTTATACATCTATATCACCTTTTAGGTTATGAAATTTGGTGACGGGGGTGATTATCAGTCATTTTACAGCAGGGTTTTTTTTTTTAATTTTCATGTGACTCCGATTCAACATTTGAGGTGAAAGTGAACAAAAACTTGTGACGTGAAATACAAAGGACTCAGTAACCAAGAGACCAATGTAGTCCTGTATACAAATCAATACAGGGAAAGACACTATAGCCATTTCCCATAGCAACCAATCAAAACTCTGCTTATAATCTACAAAACCTTATATAGAAATAAAAGCCGCAATCTTATTGGTCAATGTGCCCATAACAACCAATGAAATCACTTCTTATAGTCATCATAACCCTTCAAAAAAATAACAGCTGTATTTTCATAGGTCACAGTAATCAGATGGACAAAGTAACAGCTGTAACCTCATTGGTTGCAGTGAGCACAGTAACAAATCAGATCACTGCTTAGAGTCTCCAGAAGCCCTCACAAAACATACAAACTGTGAGCGGATTGGTCACTTTGCCCATAGCAACCTATGAAATCGCTCTTCAAGTAAAAAAAGAAATAACTTCTATTGAATTGGTCAGGTTCCGAGTAACCAATGAAATCACTTTTTAGGTAAGCTTCAACTGGATTGGTTGGCATGTACAGAGTAACCAAATACATTTTCAGGTACAGGCATAATAACCTCCATTGTATTGGTTGGCAGGGTGTTCGTTTCCAATGAAATCACTGCTTCCATAGCTTGCATTGTACACAGCAACCAATGAGATAGACTTTTATATCAGTCGGACAGGTTGAAGTAAACACAAGCTGTCATTTGATTGGTTGGCAGTTAGTTCTTATAGCCGCGGCCGCAGTGTGGTACTGGGCAGTCGTCTCTGACAGCCGCAGGTGCTGCTCCATAGCTCTGCGAGCACTAGAGTTACCAGCATGCCCCACACATGCTGAGAGTCGTAGTAGGCAAAACCAGCGGAGAGACACTTACCTGTGTGGTGGGAAGCACTCTGTGCCGGCGGCCGGTCCTCGGTGCGGGGGAGCAGGGAGCACAAGTCACCGCAGTCCCCGGGAGTTCACTTCTAGTGACGTTGCCTTTCACCCCACCCCTGCCTGCAAATCCTATGAGAGGAAGGGCCGGCGACTCCTCTTCCTCCCGGCGGCCAGTCCGCTCCCTCCGCCTCCTCCTCCCGCCTTCACCATGAGGGGAGAGGAGACTCCCCCCAAAACACAGCACCGGCACTGCAGCTCAGGGGCCCCACGTATCAACCCCTTCAGTACTGAACTACTGAATGAACAAAGTTATGTTTTTTTCCTGCGTTATTCATGCGTTTTAGGGACTTGTAGCCTAATATCTATAGAATAAAGCACCAGGGACTTGAAAAACGGGGAAAACCGGTATGGCTGGGAGCCTGGGGCCCATGGCCACCCACCAAATTTTATACTGAGAAGGACTTTCGCACATTCAATTTTTGTACATCTGTTCCTGCTCTCACCACTACACATGTATGCAACATCTATTTCAGGACCTTTGTAGGCTCTCTAAAGGTCCTGAAACCACAGGTTGAAACAAACAGAAGAAGCGGATGCTAGCACCATGTGTAGGAAGTGATTCCAGACTTGTAGGGGCTATAATATTCATACAGCCCGGAGCCCATGGCAGTATGAATCCGCCTCTGTATTACAGAGGACGTCTGGCTTAGCGCGTGTTCACACGCATCAATTTCCCATCTGGATTTGCCAGAAATGTAGTCACAAATATTCTTACAAGTCCCATGTGGAGGTAAAATATTGGTATCCCGTTCACAGAACAAGAAGTCACTATGAAATAAGTCTTGACGGCACCCACACAAATACTACAGCGCCACTCTGTGTGTAGTGGTCAGACCTGGTTACTGCAAATCAGTCCTATTCATTTAAATAAAGGGTTTGTTAATGAACATAGGAAAAATAAAAATTGGTTTACAAAAAAAAGAACACATACTTACCCCGCTCTGGTTAACACATCGCTATAATACTTATGATTTTTGGGCCAGGCCCCTGACCGATGTTTTGGGTGGGGGGTATTCAAAGGACCCACTACATCCAATGAGTGTCCACTTTGAGTGAGGGGTCAACAAGTCCTTAGACAGTAAGCCCTTAGTCATATAGCTATGATTTCACTCTGTAATGTCTTATTTACTGTGTATATGTCCACCAAAATGTGTAATGCGACACGGAATATGATGGCGCTATATAATAATAATAATCTTTATATAGCGCCATCACATTCCGTAGTGCTTTACAAATCATATATATAAAGTTTATTGAAGATGGAAGTGAAGTCCTTTGATATCCATTGAATGAAACAGCTGTCTATTCAATTCTCAGTGTAGTAGGGGTAGTGAGGGGTCATACATATTTCTAAAGGTAGGATGACCATAAAATAGACCAGCCCTTTAAGCTGCCTGACCAGGTCCTTTGTAGGACTGGCTTGTATGTCTGCTATTGACACGCACGCCCTCGTATACAAACACATACTGTGCGAAATGCAATAAAAAATGTATTGTCGTCCTCCAGAACCTGGCAGCGCTCCTGGGCACACACTGCCAGAGGATTAGGAAGACTTTCTCACAGGCCTCAGGGGAGGGAACAAGGAAGCTGCAGGTGAGCACATCTCCCAGTGTGGGATCAGCTAACCATACAGGATCTACATCTGCAGAGAAACCTCCCCCAGGGATTAGAATCTGTTATACTACTTTATTATTTATGGTTATGCTGATCAGGCAGTTGATGTCCTCAACACACTTAAATACTATTAATCCTTCCTGGGTCACTTACCTTTCCGGGAAGAAAGCAGGTGATATGTTTTGTGGAAAGCATAATGCCATGTGAGAGACACATGTGTGAGACAAAGACATCAGCTACACAAGTACCTGGCATGTCCTGCTGTACACATGTGTGAGACACAGACATCAGCTACACAAGTACCTGACATGTTCTGCTATACACATTTGTGAGACACAGACATCAGCTACACAAGTACCTGACATGTTCTGATATACATGTGTGTGAGACACAGACATCAGCTACACAAGTACCTGATATGTTCTGTTATACATGTGTGTGAGACACAGACATCAGCTACACAAGTACCTGACATGTTCTGCTATACACATGTGTGAGACACAGACATCAGCTACACAAGTACCTGACATGCTCTGCTATACACATGTGTGAGACACAGACATCAGCTAAATGAGTACCTGACATGTTCTGCTATACACATGTGTGAGACACAGACATAAGCTACACAAGTACCTGACATGTTCTGCTATACACATGTGAGAGACACAGACATCAGCTACAC
>CM033647.1:10764626-10868191 GCA_019512145.1 Engystomops pustulosus | reverse complement strand
ATCCTCACGTCCCATTGATTCACCTACCACCCGATCTACCTTTATAGGTAGATTTGTGGTGGTAGGTTTCCTTTAAATACTATTAATCCTTCCTGGGCCACTTACCTTTACGGGAAGAAAGCAGGTGATATGTCTTGTGGAAAGCATAATGCCACACTGAGAGAAGAAAGAAGAGATTTAGCCAGTGCCCTGGGTGCTGAGGGCTTGCTGCGGGTGCACCAACTACCTAATTAGCATATTGATTAAACTGGCGATACCTTGGAAATAGGATAATGGATAAAAATAATAAAGACAGTGCTTGATCAGCTGCATACACCCCCCTCCATTATGGCATATTGTGACATGTTCTGCTATACACATGTGTGAGACACAGACATCTGCTACACAAGTGCCTGACATGTTCTGCTATACACATGTGTGAGACACAGACATCAGCTACACAAGTACCTGACATGTTCTGCTATACACATGTGTGAGACACAGACATCAGCTACACAAGTACCTGACATGTTCTGCTATACACATGTGTGAGACACAGACATCAGCTACACAAGTACCTGACATGTTCGGCTATACACATGTGTGAGACATAGATATCAGCTACACAAGTGCCTGACATGTTCTGCTATACACATGTGTGAGACACAGACATCAGCTACACGAGAACCTGACATGTTCTGCTATACACATGTGTGAGACACAGACATCAGCTACACAGGTACCTGACATGTTCTGCTATACACATGTGTGAGACACAGACATCAGCTACACAAGTACCTGACATGTTCTGCTATACACATGTGTGAGACACAGACATCAGCTACACAAGTGCCTGACATGTTCTGCTATACATATGTGTGAGACACAGACATCATCTACACAAGTACCTGACGTGTTCTGCTATACACATGTGTGAGACACAGACATCAGCTACACAGGTACCTGACATGTTCTGCTATAGGAAAGGAAAACAAAAAACGACAACGGAAGAGGACGGCGCCTCGCGTGATAACGTAAAGACAAGTTGGTGTCAACAGTGGTGAGAAAATGGGTGCTCACCTGGTAACCACTTGTGGGTAAGCGGTATTAATGATCCAATAGAAGGAAGATTTCTTGTTGTGGGTACGGTCAGTACAGTTTGTGGTTACCGCAGCAACTCCTAGGCTCTCTCAAGAACCGGTAGCCAGGGGCACCGTAGCGTAAATGGTCAGAGTTAAGGAAAACGAGAGAGAGCCAAATGGGTGCGCTTGTAACCAAAATAAGTAGAGTGGAATCTTCAAAATTCACAATATTTATTGGTAACCAATAAGGTTCAACCGGTGACATGTTTCTGCTTATACACATGTGTGGCACACGAACATCACTACACGCGTACCTGACATGTTGTCGCTATACAAGTTTGGAAGACAAGTCAGATCCTAAGCTACACCAAGTACCTGACACTGTTGCTGCTATATCAAGCTGTGATGAGCATAGATCGTCAGCTACACAATACCTGAAATGTTTTCTATACACATGTGTTAGGAATAGCATATCGCGCTACCCAATACGTGACATGTGTCTGCTTATAAGCACATATGGAGACACATACACATCAGTACTCGAAGTTACCTGACTGTTCTGCTGTACACATGTGTTAGAGATAGATATACGCTCACAAACCTGAATGCTTTGCTATACAATGTGTCAGACACAACAGACATCAGTCTACACAATACCTAATGTTTGCTTTGCAAGCCATATGTCGAGACACGACAAATCAGCTACTAAGTACCGGACATGTTTGATAACACATGTGTGAACACAGACATTCATACCAAGTACCTGAACATGTTGTGCTATAACACATGTGATGAGGACAACAGACATCAGCTAACACAAGTACCTGAGGCATGTCTGCTATAACATGTGTTGAGGACATAGATAGCAGCTACTAATGACCGAGGACATTTTTTTTCTATACACACTGGAGTCAGACTTAGAAGGTATCAGACTACCAATACTGACATGTTCTGCTATCCACAATATGTGAGAAAGAACATCGCCTACTCAGTACCTGACAGTCGATGCTGTACACAGTGTTTAGAGCTAGATATCGATACACATACCTGACCTGCTTTGCTATACACATGTGTAAAGACACAGGACATCAGCTACCCACGTACTGACCAGTTCTGCTAAACACATGTGTAAGACCCAGAACATCAGTCACAAGTACTGTTTCTGCTATAACGGCGCATTCTGGATCGTGGAATGACAACACAGAGATGCAGGGGCGCCAGCACAGGGAAACGCACATGGAGGAGGCCGCCAACCAGGGTGTCACAATATTATACTGGATGTCATCTGTGATAGGAGTAATCTATACACCACACGTGCTGCAGGGCCACAGCACCAGGAAGATCATTGGAGCCAGCACCAGGATGTCACGACATTATAGTTTTTTTTTCATCATGTTTGTAATGGAGTTTTCATACCCAAGACAGGCTGCGGGGGCGCAAGCACCAGGAAGCCATAGGGAGCAGCACCAGGAGTGTCCACTTCATTATACAATGGTCGTCAGCCTGGGGGTGTGGGCTGGGCCTCCCCACTCATTAATAAGCTGGACACTGATATGATTAATGACTCATTGGACTCTCTTAGGTCATGTGAACATCAGCTTTAGGGACCGTTTGTGGTAAAGGAAACGCTACATCTTGGATCTACTTCTTAGGTAGATCCGGGGCAGGTGTCAACTAATGAATGACATGGGAAACCTTTTAGAGGCTTAATATCTGAGTGCCTGGTAACTTTTTAATCTTTTCAATCACTATATGCAATATTGAAGAGGCTACTGGGGCGTAGAGTAGCGGAACATGCAGGCATAGGGAGCAATGCTTTCTATTACAGTTCCATGGAAATATTGTGATTTGCCTGACAGGTCTCTTTAAAATGGCTGGCACGAATCCAGTGAAGAATAGCTGATCTAGATACTCGTTATTGGCTGCGGCAGTTCAGAGTCCCAAACTTCAACCACTGCAGGAGGCGAAGAAGGAAACAGTATACTATGAATAACAAAATCAGGACCGGGGACACTTTGGATAAAGATTAGTGGCGCCGAAAAATGTAGGTCAGACGGGAGGAAATGAGACTCAGGACTGGCTTCAGCAGTAGCAGTGAGCCAAAGGTGAAGGGAGAAAAGCATCTGATCTGCTCCTCCAACTAACAGTTCATATAGAGCATGATGGCGAACCTTGTAGAGCCTGAGTGCCCCCAAATTCCACCAAAAGCCCTTATCTTAGTGTAAGTGCGCACTCACTGCAATTTAAGCGAGTAATTTATTTCCTTGTTCTTGACAACTTGTAATCGGTTCAGCCTCCTAAGGACACAAACACGCGAAAGGAGGAGGCAAATTCCCTACAGTTGTGAGGAAGATTGTCAGTCCCGTCTGGATGAACTTCATAAGCGGCGGGTGATGGCTAGAATGGCTCCGAGTGCCGCTCTGTGGCGACCCGTGCCATAGGTTCGCCCACACTGATATAGATGACGAACAGCTTGTCATCTGACACAGTCTCATTATAATCAATAGAGGAACACTGTAATTAACTGACTCATTATATCATATAGATGGGTAAATTGCGTCATCGTGACGCGCTCCATTATATCATTAGAGGGAGAAGTCATCGACTGCGTGTTGCTCCATATTGCATATAGGTGATTGCTGTCATGCTACTAGCTCAATTAATTGCATATGAGGGACAGCCTTGTCATCTGACTACAGCTCCATTACTTCTTATAGAGGGAACAGCTGTCACGTGACTCTGGCTATATTACATCTTCTAGAGGGAACAGCGTCATGTGACTTCTGGCTTTCTTCTGGTGGTCATCTAAGAAGCCTACACAACGGCGAGCATGATGATTTTTAAAGACCTAACATCCACTAGATAAAGGAACTATTGGGGCCAAATATTCCACAGTGTATAAATTATCCACAGTTGATCATTATAAATATATTGTCCAGTAATTTTCTCTTGTAAATCTTACTTTTAGACCCGAAGTGAGTTGGTACCATGCGCTGGGCAACAGGAGAAGCGCATCCTAATCCTAACGCCTCGTAATTACCTGTGCCCTCATTCCTTATGCTGCAGAGGCTCACCAATCTGGGCTTCCAGTTCAGGATACATTTGTTTGTGTAAGTTTGGGGCCTCCTCCTGCAAGGGGCGACGGGACTACAACCCCTAGAAGGGGAAGATTGGGGGTCACACATTATGAGGCTCGGGGAGCACATGGAACAGGTGACATGTAAAAGGGTCAGACGTAGATAAGGTTTACGAATTACAACTGAGTTTTCTACTGCGGCGAGGGGCCTCGGGGACAAACTGAATCTTTTTTGTGGTCTCATTCTGCCACCGAACCACTTGGCTTGGACTTCCAGGTGTGCTCTTTGACCACCTTGTCCACATGGATTCGCATGAGACAGAGACCACCAGTCACTACCTCTTGGAGTAATAAGGGACCCTAGGTCCTGGGCATGAGGAAATCTAGAAATGATGGTCAGGCCAAGGTCACGTTGACATTATGCAGGAGAATAGCTTGACTAGGACCTTTAACCCCCAGTACCTTGTATGTTGGTGTCAGTGCCTTTTTATTGACTAGGTGGTCCGACCTAAAGATACTTCTATCAGTGTGGCCCTAAAGTTAGTGAAGTGTCACAGGCCTCTGAACAGTTTGGAGTGGTGATGAGGTAGGACACAGACTGTCCTTGCCACCGTGATTGGTGACCAGACACAGACACCATGATACCAAAATATTGGCTACTATTATCCAAACGAACACCGCCCCTCATTCATACAAGCTGTCTTGACATTGCAGTGTGAATGGAACCATCTGCAGTACCACTACAACGCTGTCGAGAGATGTGTCCGTTAGCCTCCAGAGCGTCCTCCTTCCTTGCAATATAAATCCTTGGACTCTGGGCCCTCCTCTCTAGGTATCCGGGCCGTGACTTGCAATCCCACTATTCCCCCCCCTGCAAGTAATATCTCACCTTCCCCAAGAAGTCTCTAATCCTGCGCTCCTTTAAATTCAGGAGGAGGCGGAAGAAAAAAAAGAAGCAAATATTCCTTTAAGTGAATAGCTTTTATTAGTGTTCCTTGGGGCTTCAGCATTCCTTCAAGGTAGAATCATCTTTTACATGAGAGACTGTAATAAACTGCATCCACCATTTCTCTGCGTGTCCCAACAACAGTTTTATAGGAAGCTACAATTATAATGTGGTAATTACAGTAGCGGTAGGCGCGTTACCCGCATCCAGTGATAGAGCACATTAGAATTATGCGCCCCCGGCCCCTGTCATTAGGTTAGTGGATAGAGTAAATACATTGACTGTGCTATCGTATGAGATCACGCTACTTGTAGCTCCTCATTGACCTGAACTAACGAGGGGCACGCGGTCCTACATCTAATATCACAAAGTAAAACCCTCACACATCAGGTTAGCTTATGTCTTTGCTGTACACATAAGGTCTCCCCCCAGATCCCACGTCTGCTCAGAGTATGTTATATTTGGAGGCAACACAGAGTCCCTTACTAACTCGCGGATGGGTTGTTGGATGAGGGTTTTGATGAGGGTTTGTTACACAACCTCACAGATGTTTTGGTCACATAGTTGGTGGCATCAGAGGTAAATAGATAAGTGAATTACAAAATTTTACATAACCTCCAATCACTGGCCTCTCTTCTGTCCCATGACTGTACACACAACATGGTTTTGTAGCATCTCTAATGTAAATTTCCCATATTATGCTCATGTGTCACTATAGTCTTCCCCAGGATCTACCCACTCATATGATGCCGAGACTCAAGCGGTTTTCACTTTATACAGAAACAATTGTCAGTGAGGTTCTGTGCGAGGGTAAAAGTGGATCATATAGTGGGGCATAGTTGCTGCTCATTGGGGGCCCCAGTATCAAGAGATGGGGGCATGTTGTGGCCCCAAATCATGAAGTAGAATGTCTACCAAGTACTGGTCTTCCAGCTATTCCTCTAGTAGGTGGGGCACAACGACCCCCCGTTCTGGTGATCCGTGGGGGTAAACGTCACTTGCATCCCCACTGATAGAAAGTTAGCCATATCCGGGGTACAGACTACCCATAAATGTTTGGCAGTGACATTGTGGGGAACACCAAATTTCTGAGGCACAATTGTACCATAACAGCACATCTTTCATTTTCATAAGCACTTGAGAAATTAAGCAGCGGGCTGTGATTGGATTCTATGGGCAACAAAGCCAGTCCCTCCCTTCACGGTCTAATACTACTGACCTAATTCTGGATTTGTAACTACCACGTGTGTTTTATAAGTATTTATAAGATGTATTTCCTAAACGCTTACTTTTAGCAAAAACATGGGCAAAAAAATTTATATTTTTCCTGAATATGCAATAATAAACTGCAATTTGAACCAAATTAGTGGAATATATCTGAAAATTGCATTAAATACTACAGACTTCCTGCGAGATACCGAGAGTAGTAGGAAGGAACGACGTGCGTCCAAATTGTGACTTGTGACTAACCTGTACATCTGTACAGAAAGTTTTATATCCCCTATATGCCACAGAAACACTTGTGAAGGATGAGAGAAAACAATCGAATCTGGAGACTTGTGTCTGTGATGTAGATGTCATAGAGAGACGGTCTGATAGCATTTGGACATGAATCAGTTCTGCTTTGTTGTTACTGAAACACGCCAGCCATGCCGAAGGTTCGTGTCTGGTAATTGCAGCTCATCCGAGCAGCCCTGTAATGGGAATTAATCATAATATCTCTACCTTTACTGGAGTCATGGAAATGTAAACTGGCTTCTACCTTTTTCAGATACATCAGGATCAAGGGCAACCCCACAACCAATCTGCGAAGCCCCTTCCACCCCTTGCCCACCATCTGTGTCATTCTTATTGATTGACTTGTGTTCATATGAATATTTAACTAAGATCAAAAATAACACAAGAACAGGGGGTCCTATTCTCAGTAATTGATCCTCGTGTTATAAGGATAACAGCTTAAGGAACCTTCCATCACCGATCGCCTATTAAGGGTTTTCCTCCACGCAAAAAGTGTAGGCCCCTATTCAGGAATGGGCCTAACTGCTGCTTCAGTGGGGTCTCAGTGCTGAGACGGGTCGGACACCCCTCATCAGATTAATGGAGCAGATGCGTCAGTTCGAGTGAGGGCCAGGTGATGGAGATCTGGTGAAGCCGCGGCACGTGGCCAATTCCGTCAGCTCATAGGGATTAATGGACCAGAACGGTTCGCATGGCTGTCCTCTTCTCCATTAATCTGACGGAAGCGACGAGGGGTTTTCCTCGCATCTAGGGGGTCTCAGCCTGAGACCCCCACTGATCAGCAAGTTAGCTTTCCCGTGGATAGTGCCGTAACTTTTCTTTGTGGAAAACCCCTTTAAATTGAGATAGGTGGTCCGGTTCATCTAATCTTAGTAGACTTGCCTTTTTTAGGCTCTATCCCGTATCCTTATAATTTTTATTCCAAGCATTTCCTCCAGCTTAACGAAGAGCCTGACGCACCTCCTCCGAAACAGGTTTCTGCCACTTGGCAGTAGCTCCGGTTTATTGTTCCATTATGGTCCTACTTCTAACTCTGATCCCTAGATAGATTAGGTCACTACTCGCCCTATAGTGAAGGGTCTCCATGGTCCTCTCTGTAGGTCTATCCAATACCCCAAACTTGGTCCTAGCTAATTATGAGTCTACCATGCTCCATGGTCCCCTAGCGATAGGTTACTATCTCATGGTCCCCTACCTAGATTGGTCTACCTCCATACTGGTCCCGCTAGCTAGATTATAGGAGTCGTACGCCTAGTCTCCATGGTCCTCTAGCTAGATTAAGAGGATCTACCGCCTAGCTCCATTGTCCCTACGCTAGATTATAGACGGTCTACCCTGACTACTGGGTCCCGCTAGCTAGATTTATAGAGGTCTACCTCCTAGGTCCATGGTCCTGCTATAGACTAATTTATCAGGCACCAATCGTATAGGGCTACTCCTAGCTCCATGGTCCCTAGCAATTATATACGTCTACCCTAGCTCCATGGTTCCCCTAGCTACACATTATAGTCTATACTTCCACCTCCATGGTCCTCCCTATCTAGATAGAGGGATCTACCCTACATCCATGTCCTCTAGCTAGATTATATGGTATTACTCCTTAGCGTCATGGTCCTCTAAGCTAGATTGAATTACACTCCTAGCGTGATGGTCCCTACTATTATAGAAAGGTTCTACTCCTAGCGCCATGGTCCTCTAAGCTAGATTATGAGTCTACCCTCTTTAGTGTATGGTCCCTCTGCTCAGATTATAAGTCTACTCCTACGTCCGTGGTCCTCTAGACTAGATTACTGAAGTCTACTCCATAGCTCCTATGGTCCTCGTAGCTAGATTCTAGGAGACCGGTCTAGGCCTCTAGCTGACGGAACCATCAAGTAGTCCTCTAGCTCTATGCCCTAGCTAATTATAGAGGTCTACTCCTAGCTCCATGGGTCGGCCCTAGCTAGATTTATAGAGGTCTACTCTCCTAGCTCCATGGTCCCTCTAGGTAGATATATAGGTCTACTCCTAGCGTCCACTGGTCCTCTACTAGATTATAGAGGTCGACTCCACTAGCTCCATGGTCCCTAGCTAGATTATAGATGTCTACTCCTAGCTCCTAGGATCCACCTATCGTCGAATTAGAGTTCTAAATTCCTAATGCAGGATCGGAGTTTTCCTCTACTCTTGATTATATAGGTCACTCCTAGCTCCATGGTCCCCGTAGCTAGATTCTAGAGGTCTACTACTCCTAGCTCCATGGTCCCCTAGCTAGATTAATAAGGTCTACTCCTAGCGCCATGTCCTCTAAGCTAGTTGTGGAATTACTCTTAGGTCTTGGTCCTCTAGCTAGATTACGGAGTCTACTCCTGAGGATTCTATGGTACCTCTGCTAGATTATGGAAGTCACTCCTAGCGTCTTTGGTCCCCCTAGGCTAATTATCTATGGTCTACGTCCTAGCTCCTGGCCCCTAGCTAGATTATGGTAAGTCTACTCCTAGTTCTATGGTCCTCTATCTAGATTATGGAAATTTTACTCTTAGCTCGTATGGTCCTCTAGAGCTCGTACTCCCTCTACTCTAACTAGTCTACTCCTAGGATCCATGGTCCTCTAGCTAGATTACGGAAGTCTACTCCTATGTTCTATGGTCCTTTAGCTAATTAGGGAAGTCTACTCCAATCTATGGAAGTCACTCTGCTCTATGGTCCCTAGCTGGATTATAGAGGTCTACTCCTAGCTCCATGGTCCCCTACTAATTGTCGATGTCTACTCCTAGCTCCATGGGCCACTAGCTAGATATAGGTCTACTCCTAGCTCCAGGGTCCGCCTAGCTAGATTATTAGGTCTACTCGTAGCCCCATGGTCCCCTAGACTTAAATTAACTAGGCTACTTCTACTCCAGTGGGTCCCCCAGCTAGATTATAGAGTCTACTCCTTCCTAGTCTCCATGGCCCGCCTAGCTAGATTAATAGAGTCTACTCCGTAGCTACTGGTCGCCTAGCTAAGATTAAGAGGTCTAACCCCTAGCTCCATGGTCCCTCTAGCTAGATTATAGGGTCTACTCCTAGCTCCATGGTCCCCAAGCTCGATTATAGACGTTCTACGTCCTAGTCTCGTATGGTCCCCCTAGCAATCTATAGAGGTCTACTCCCTAGCTCCATGGTCATCCCGCCCCTAAGCTATAATTAAGAGAGGTCTACTCCTAGCTACAATGGTCCCCCTAGTCTAGAGTATGGAAGTCTAGCTCCTAGGTCTTGTTCCTCTAGCTAGATTATGGAAAAAATGTACTTCTTAAGGGGTCTCTGGTCCCTCTAGATTCTAAACTCCTCTAATCTATCTAACGTAAGTATACTTCCTAGGTCTATGGTCTCTAGGGCTATATTACGAGTCTACTCCAAGCTAAGCTGGAAGTCTACTTCTATGTCTATGGCGCCCTAGCTGGATTATAGAGTCTACTCCTAGCTCCATGTCCCCCTTAGCTAGATTGTAAGGTCTACTCCTAGCTCCATGGTCCCCTAGCTAGATTTTAGTAGGGTCGACTCCCTAGCCTCCCATGGTCCCTACTAGCTAGATTATAGAGTCGTTCTCCTAGCTCCGATGGTCCTCTATCTAGATTATAGAGTCTACTCTAGTCTTCCATGGTCCCCTCACTAGATTATAGAGGCTTCTACTCTCCTAGCTCCAGGTCCTCTACTAGATTATAAATTTACTCTTAGGTCTATGGTCCTCTAGCCAAGATTACGAAGCTACTCCCTAGGTCTATGGTCCTCAGCAAGATTTCGTCAAGGTCTACTCCTAGGTCGTAATGGTCCTCTAGCTAGATTAACGGAAGTCTACTCAAGCAAATGGAAGTCTACTTGCTAGCTCCATGATCCTCTAGCCAGGTTATAATAAATAATAATAATTTTTTATTTATGACCTACTATAGGCATCCATAATCTAATCCCAACGCGACCATTGAGTTTTTGAAGTGTGGTGAGGAAACCAATGCAGTCAATAACATTGGGCAGAAAACCAGGAGAAGGGGGTCTGGGTTGGGTGCATGCATTAATGTGGAATGACGACAAGGGGGGAGGGGGCCTCACAAAAGGAAGTGGGGTGGACTGTGAAGCGAGACAACAGTGTCGACCATACACAGCAAAGTGCTGTCACGTCTGTATGTGTCAACTCTCGTGATAGGGCCTCCAGTGCCATGTAGAAATGACAAGCGTTTTCTACTACTCCACTCTTACTCTTAACTGACTATAGAGTAGAAGGTAATTTTCCTAAAACACAAGTCCTGCCGAAATTTTGAGGCTTCTTTACCAACTTCCATAAAAATCATGCTCCTGGTCCTTCATTTCAAGTCCTTTCCAATGTGATGTCGGACCTCAACCTTAGATATTGTCCGCCCTCCTGAGTTTATGGCACATTATATTTTTTCTGTTTATGGTGATATTAATGGGATTGTACCTGTTTTAATATACTTTCTGTTGGGCACCCAGGAAAACCCAGGAATAAGTAAGCGATGTAAGGGACGCATTCTAACATTATAACCTAGTCCATCCATGTAATTCTAATATAAAGCCTCTAGACGCATTCTTGAAGCGCTCTGCTCTTTCCTGCTGTGCTCACACGGTCTTACAGCTCGGCTATTTTCATCAGTAGTCTCAGAATCTAATACGGTAAAGAACCTTGTCGCCCCTGTGATAACTTTTTTTTTCTCCAGACAAACGAGAGGGGTCCCCTTGACTTTTGATGTGATTTAACCAGAACAACTTAGGGAACATTTATCTTTTATATACATTAGCTTCTACCTCCTTAGTTGGTCTCTTTTCAAGACTAAATACATCTAATTCCTTTGAATCTGTGTTCTCGTAACTAAACCAAATACAAAAGGGACAATAGGGAATAAGAGTCAAAATTTACCCAACACATGCATCTTCAGTCCAAACCTTATGGGCAGCCCTTAGGCTTACTCTAGGCCTTGTTAACGTCTGCACCCTCCAGCACCCCTACAGAAGCGATAGGTTCCCTTAACCTATCAAACCCTAATACTTTTGGAAGTATGATCCCTTATCTATGTCACCATATTGTTGTGTCTATAAGCACTATTAAGGGCGGTTTGGGACAACACATGCCCCTATCATGTTCCCTATAATTATAGACATGAGACGATTGTGCCAGCTTTTTTTGTTTTTTTTTTTTTGCTCACCCGGCAGCGTGTAATAAGGTCTGAGCGCCGCAGCCTCTTATCATTTCTTGTCTTTAGACGAAAACATAACACGACCTTTGCCCCTGTTGAGATCAATGTCCTTATTTTTATCTAGGGTAAAAAAAAAATTCTAAGGCATCTCTCATGGGGAACATGCGGTCTAGTGTAGTCATCTGCTCGATACTGCCCCCTATGGGAGTTGTACGAAAAACTGATAGACAGCATGGGTTGTCTCTGTTATGGAACGGGTCGTGCTGAACACTTGTATAGATTATTTGTCGACACTTTTTATAGGGGCAGGGGATATACCCTATCATGGGGTCTCTGGTTTAGGGATTCATGGTGGGATACACTTATTCTATTCCTTAGGACAACAGTATGGTGTCTAATACGTGCAGTAGAACCAATGATATGTGAGAGCTGGGGTTAGAGTAGTTGAAGGATATCTTATACCACCCTCATAAAATAAGTGATACCCTGATTGCACAAGGTCAGGATTAGAGTTTATCTCCATCACAGCCATTTAAATCACCCCATAGAATGCTGCAGTCACTTCACAGGCAGCATCAAAGTGTTTTTCAGAGAAGGATTGAACTCTTGCATAAAACCCTCTTTAATCCGGGATGACAAGGTCACCAGGACCCACACCCCCTCCCCACAAGTGGCAATTTCTGGGGAAGACTTGTCTTATAGTTCCTGTGAGCGGCAGGACTTTATAGACGGCACGTATGTTTTCTATTGACAGTATAAGACAGCATTTCATAGATCTCCGCACCATGACTGTGGTAATCGTCTTATATTTCTTTCCATAGACCTCCTTCCTGTAAAAAATTCAGCATGTCATTAACTAATGAACTGAAGTGCTCAGGGGGTGTTTACCAGAGCCCTTCCGTGTTGTAGTTTCACAGGCCTGTTAACTGTGCAAAAGAAGCACCGCCATCTCCCACTCTTCCTGTTAGATTACTCAGGCAAATGAGGGTTAGGTCCTTATGGAGCTTAGAGGAGGGTAAGACTGCTCCTGCACAGTGTAACAGCCTGTGAAGCCAGGGCATAGAGAAGCCCCATCATTATCATTTATAAAAGTTGATTTTAGTAAGAAGGAGGCCATGGAAAGAAATAGGAAATTAACACAGTCACAGCGTCCTGAGCCCTAAACTTAAGCAAAGCCTCCATGGCCAAGCTCCGCCTCGCATACAATCTATATTGCGGTGGAAAAAAGAGATCTCTGGAGTTTACCTATACATGCTGAGCTTAAATCGGGGTTTTCCCACAAGAAGGTTATATGGGCCTAATTTAGTGTATCAGGGGAAATCGTCAGGAGTGCATCCCAACGGTGACAAGAAACCGTGGGTTACCAAGGTAACCTCTGTTGGACCCTCTTTGCTCCCCTGAGGCCAGCATGACCTTTCTGCTCCATTTATCGCTATGGAGCCGACGGAGGTGCCTCATTCTCTTGGAGCTGTAGGGGTCTCATCTGGGATGAGGGCGCCTAACATTCTTGGTGGAAAACGCCTTTAATGATGAACTAGGCCCGTGTTCCTTGGGGGATCCCTCAGTGTATGTGGGCTTTATTATACAGGGCAGTGATCCTTTAGGCACATTAAAGGAATCAAGACGACACCTGGTTGTCCACAAGTCATATTTACATATAGTGGAGAGTTTGTGTTAAAGTTGTGGCCACATTGTGGTGGTAATGTTCGGTGCGGATTCAGCCTTCATATGCGTGAGTTTCCCCCAAACCACTGGAACAGGCAAGGTGGTCCCTCAAGGAATTTGGGGCCACATACTGAAGGATTTTGTTTTTCACTCCCATTACCAAGAGACACATTAAGTATACCATCCCACAACGATCACATAGTTTACTTCTTATTCTAGAGCAATTTTGTACAGTTCTAAAGGATCACAATTGTGGGCGTTACCCATTTTTTACAGCGGCTCATGGGCTGCTGCCGGATCTTGACACACCGCTTGTTGCCCCCCTCCCCAATGATTCACTGGGGAAGTGTGTGTGCCATCCATTCTGACAGCTGTTCCCTCTATATGATATAATGGAGCTGTAGTCAGATGATAGCTGTTCCCTCTATATGATATAATGGAGCAGCAGTCAGATGACAGCTGTTGCCTCTATATCAGTGGTGGCGAACCTATGGCACGGGTGCCAGAGGCGGCACTCGGACCCCTCTAGGCCATCACCCCAGCATGAAGTTCACCAGACAGGACTGAAAGAATCTTCCTACAATGATAGGCGACTTTGCCTTCCTCCTTTCAGCTGTGTTTGTGTCCTTAGGAGGCTGAACGATTAAAAGTTGTCAAAGAACAAGGAGAAATAAATTACTGCTTAAATTGCTGTGCTGGCACTTTACAATAAATAAGCGGCTTTTGGTGGAAGTTTGGGCACTCAGGCTCTAAAAGGTTCGCCATCACTGCTCTATATGATGTAGTGGAGCAGCAGTCAGATGATAGCTGTTCCCTCTATATGATGTAGTGGAGCAGCAGTCAGATGCTTTTCTCCTGCTCTTGGTCCTGCTACTGCTGAAGCCAGTCCTGAGTTCTCATTTCCTCCCGTCTGACCTACTATTTTCTCGGCAGCCACTAATCTTTCCAAAATCCCCAGGTCCTGATTTTGTTATTCTATACTGTTCCTTCTTCTGCCTCCTACAGTGGTTGAAGTTTGGACTCTGAACTGCCAGCCAATAACGAAATCTAATCAGCTATTGCTTCAATGATTCTGCTGCCAGCCACCTTAAAGAGAACCTGTCAGGCAAATTAGCCCCCAGATCTAAATATATTTCCATAAACTGTAATTAGAAAGCATTGCTCCTATCCCTGCTTTGTCTCCGGCTACTCTACGCCCCAGTAGCCTCTTTCAGATATTTGCATATGAGGTGATAAAAAATTTAAAAAGTTACAGGCCACTCAAGGATTAGCCCTAAAAAAGGGCTCCCATGTCATTCATTAGTTGAACCTGCCACCGGATCTACCTTAATAAGTAGATCCGAGATGGTAGGTTTCCTTTAAACAATCAGTTCCTAAAGCTCTATGCAAATGACCTAAGAGAGGTCCAATGAGTCATTATCATATTCAGCTGTCCAGCTTATTAATGAGTGGGAGGCACAGCCACACCCCTAGTGCTTGACTGACAGCCTGTATAATGAAGTGACACTCCTGGTGCTGGCTCCTCTATGTGCTTCCTGGTGCTGGCGCCCCCTGCAGCCTGTGTGTGTATGAGATACTCCTATACACATGACTGACAGCCTGTATAATGGTGTGACACTCTTGGTGCTGGTCCTCTATGTGCTTCCTGGTGCTGGCGCACCCTGCATCTTGTGTGTGTTTGTATTCCACGCTCAGATGCAAGCCATTAAGCGGTAACTTGTGGTAGCTGATGTCTGCGTCTTACACATGTGTATGCAGAACATGTCAGGTCTTGTGTAGCCGATATCTATGTCTCACACATGTGTATAGCATAAACAAGTCGGTATTGTATAATCTGATGTCTGTGTCTCACACATGTGTATACCAGAACATGTCAGGTACTTTTTGTAGCTGATGGCTGTGGTGTCTCTCAACATGTGTATAGCGAACATGTCATTACTTGTGTACCCATGGTCTGTGTCCAAATGTTGTAGTCATACATGTCATGTACTTGGGTGACCAATGTCCTGTGTCTCTCACTGTGTATAGCAGAACATGGTCAGAGTTAAGGAAACACGAGAGAGCCAAATGGGTGCGCTTGTCCCAAAATAATAGATGGATCTTCAAAATTTCACATATTTATTGGAATAAATCTTGTGAATTTTAAAATTCTCACTCTACTTATTTTGGTATACCAGCGCACCCATTTGGCCTCTCTCTCGTTTTCCTTAACTCTGACCCATTTACTGCTAACGGTGGGCCCCCCGGGCACCGGTTCTTGAGAGAGCCTAGGACATGAGGCGAACCTTTAGAGACGAGGTGTGCCCAACTACAAACAAAGACCCACTTATTTTCGCAAAGTGCCACTACAGAAATTTAATTTTTTGATTTCCTATCCTTCTTGTCAGTTTTCATGATACCAGCGCCCAGAGACACATTAAGCAGAAAATAGTCCCTAGTTACAGCTGTCCTTTAAATAGTCTGTGCCACAGCAAGTCCTGGGCTGCAGGAAGATACCTTGAGTCATCTCTGTGTTGAAGGCTGATTGCCCACAGAAAGGGCCTCTGAGTGCCACCATCTGTGCACCAGTGCCATAGGTTAGCCATCCCTGTTATGAGGGAACAGCTGTCATGTGACTTCTGCTTTCTTCTGGTGGTCATCTAGAAGCCTACACAACAGGCTGAGCAGATGATTATTTAAGAACCTAACATCCAGATAAAGGAAATATTGGGGCCAAGAAATTCCAGTGAATTAAATTATATCCGCAGTTGCTCATTATAAAATATTGCCAGTAATTTTCTTTCTGTAAATCATTACATTTTAAGACCCGAAAGTGAGTTGGTACCAGGCGCTGGGCACAGAGAGAACGCCATCCTAATCCTAACCCGTAATTACCTGTGCCCTCATTCCTCTCATTCTGCTGCAGAAGGTCCACATCTGGCTTCCAGGTCAGGATACATTTGTTTGTGTAAGTTTGGGGCCTCCCCCTGCAAGGGGCGACGGGACCTGACAACCCCTGAGAGGGGAAGATTGGGGGTCCACATGATGAGCTCGGGGAGCACATGGAACAGGTGACATGTAAAAGGGTTCAGACTTAGATATAGGGTTTACGAATTACAATGAGTTTTCTGCTGCGCGAGGCCTTCGGGACAAAGCTGAATCTTTTTTGTGGTCCATTCTGCCACCGAACCACAATTGGCTTTTGACTTCTCCCAGGGATTGTACATGATTCGCAGGACAAGAGCCACCAGTCACTACTCTTGGAGTAATAAGGGACACGCTGGTCTGGGCAGGAGGAAATCTAGAAATGAGGTACAGGCCAAGGTCACGTTGACATTATGAGGAAACTAGCTGACTAGGACCTTTAACCCCCAGTACCTTTACTGTTGGGTGCAGGTGCTTTTTATTGACTAGGTCCGACCTAAAGATACTTCTACTATGTGGCCTATAGTTAGTGAAGTGTCACAGGACCTGCAGACAGTTTGGAGTGGTTGGAGTGAGAGGTAGGAACCAGCGTCCTTGCCACACCGTGATTGGTGACAGACACAGACACCATGATACCAAAATATGGCTACTATATTCCAAACAACACCGCCCTCATTCAACAAGCCTGTATCTGACATTGCAGTGTGAATGGAACTCATCTGCAGTACCACATACAACCTGCGAGAATGTGTCCGTTAGCTCCAGAGCGTCTCCTTCCTTGCAATGTAAATACTGGGACTCCTGGGCCCTCTCTCTAGGCCGGGCCGTTGACTGCAATCCCTCTATTCCCCCCCTGCAATTATCTCACCATTCCCAAAGAAAGTCTCTAATCCTGACTCCTTTAAATTCAGAGGAGGCGGAAGAAAAAGAATAGAAGCAAATGATTCCTTTAAGTGAAATCTTTATTAGTTCCTTGGGGCTCAGCATTCCTTCAGGTAGAATCATCCCTTTACATGAGATAGACTGTAATAAACTGCATCCAATTCTCTTCTGCGGTGTCCCAACACAGTTTTTATAGGAAGCTACAATTATAATGTGGTAATTACAGTGCGCGGTAGAGCCCTCCCTTGATAGAGCACATTATAATTAGCGCCCACCGGCCCCTGTCATTAGGTTAGTGATAGAGTAAATACATTGACTGTGCTACTCTAATGAGATCACCGACTTTGTACTCACTCATGACCTGAAACTAACGAGGGGCAACGCGGTCACGGACAAATATCACAAAGTACAAACCCTCAGCACATCAGTATCTTATGTCTTTGCTGTAAACTAAGGATTCCCCCCATGATCCCACTTTGCTCAGAGTATGTATTTTTGGAGGCAACACAAAGTCCCATGACTAATCTGCGGATGGGTTTTGTGATGAGGTTTTGATGAGGGTTTGTTAACACAACCTCACAGATGTTTTGGTCATAGTTTGGTGGCATCAGAGGGGTAAATAGATAATGAATTACAAAATTTACATAACCCCCAATCACTGGCCTCTCTGTCCCATGATGTACCACACAATGGTTTTGTGAGCATCTTCTAATGTAAATTTCCCATATTAGTCTCATGTGATGACTATATCATCTCTCTTCCCAGGATCTACCCATCATATGATGCCGAGACTCAAATGCAGGTTTCACTTTTATTACAGAAACAATTGTCAGTGAGTGGTTCTGTGCGAGGGTAAAAGTGGGACATATAGTGGGGCATAAGTTGCTGCTCATGGGGGGCCCCAGTATCAAGAGAATGGGGGTCATTTGTGCCCCAAATCAATGAAGTAGAAGGTCTACCAGTACGGTATTACAGCTATGGTCCTCAGTAGGGGCACAACGCCCCCCTTCTGGTGATCCGTGGGGGATAAATCACTATGATCCCCACTGATCGAAAGTTAGTCCATATCCTGGGGTACCAGACTACCCATTAAATGTTTGGAGCAGTGCATTGTGGGGGGACACAATTTCTGAGCACAATTGTACCATAACAGCACAGCTTTCATTTTCATAAGCACATTGAAAATTAAAGCGGTGCTGTGATTGGATGTCTATGGTCAACAAAGCCAGTCCCTCCTTACACTGTCTTATACTACTGAGCCTTAATTCTGGATTGTGTGAACATAACCACGAGTGTGTATAAGTCATTATTAACGATGTATTTCCACTAAAACGCTTACTTTTAGCAAAACATGGCAAAAAAATTTATAATTTTTCTGAATATGCAATAATAAACTGCAATTTGAACCAAATTGTGTGAATATATCTGAAAATGCATTAAATACTACAGAACTTCCTGCAGATACCGAGAGTAGAGGAAGGAACGACGTGACGTCCATATTGTGACTTGTGACTAACTGTACAATCTAAGTAAAAGATTTTATCCCCTTACTGCCCACAGACACTTGTGAAGGAAGAGAGAAAACAAAATCAGATCTGGAGACTTGTGGTCTGTGATGTAGATGTCATAGAGAGACGGTCTGATAGCATTGGACATGATCAGTCTGCTTTGTTTACTGAAACAGCGCCACCCATGTCGAAAGGTTGTGTCGGTATTGCAGCTCAGTCCTATGCAGCCCTGTAAGGGAATTAATCAGATATCTGCTACCTTTACTGGAGTCATGGATGTAAACTGGCTTCTACCTTTTTCAGATAAACATCAGGATCAAGGGAACCCCACAACTCAATCTGCAGAAGCCCCTTCACCCCATGCCCACTACCTGTGTCTTCTTATGATTGACTTGTGTTTTCATATGAAATATTTAACTATATCAAAAATAACACAAGAACGGGGGTCCTATTCTCAGTAATTGATCCCGTGTGATAAGGATAAAACAGCTTAAAGGAACCTACCATCACAGATCGCCCTATTAAGGGGTTTTCCCACGCAGAAAAGTTGGCCCCTATTCACGGAATGGGCCGAACTGCTGCTCAGTGGGGGTCTCAGTGCTAAGACGGTCGGACCCCTCATCAGATTAATGGAGCAGAGCCGTGCATGGTCGAGTGAGGGCCAGGTGATGGAGATTGGTGAGCTCGCGGCACTTGGCAAATTCCATCAGCTCCATAGGGATTAATGGACCAGAACGGTCATGGCTGGCCATCTTGCTCCATTAATCTGACGAAGCGACGAGGGGTTTTCCGCGATCTAAGGGGGTCTCAGCACTGAGACCCCCACTGATCAGCAAGTTAGGCCTTTCCCATGGATAAGGCCTAACTTTTCTTTGTGGGGAAAACCCCTTTAAAGTTGATATGGTGGCCGGTTCATCTAATCTATAGTAGGATTGCCCTTTTTAGGGCTAATTCTTTAGTCCCCCGTATCATTTATAATTTTTAATTGCCAAGCCATCTTCAGCGCACAGCTACGAAGAGCTGAGCGCACTCGTCTGCGAAGACAGGTTCTGCGCATGTGCAGTAGCTCCGGCTTTATGGTCTCCTAGCTAGATTATGGAAGTCTACTCCTAAGTCCATGGTCCCCTAGCTAGATTATAGAGGTCTACTCCTAGCTCATGGCCCCCTAGCTAGATTATAGAGGTGTACTCCTAGCTCCATGGTCCCCTAGCTAGATTATAGAGGTCTACCCCAAGCTCCTTGGTCCCCTAGCTAGATTATAGAGGTCTACTCTTAGCTCCATGGTCCCCTAGCGAGATATAAGGTGTACTCCTATGCTCATGGTCCCCTAGCTAAGATTATAGAGGTCTACCCTCCTAGCTCAGGTCCCCCTAGCTAGATTATAGAGGTACTCCTACTCCATGGTCCTCCTAGCTAGATTATAGAGAGTCTACTCCCTAGCTCCATGTCCCCTACCTAGATTATAAGGGTCTACTCCTAGCTCCATGGTCCCTAGCTAGATTATAAGCGTCTACTCCTAGTCCATGGTCCCTAGCTAATTAGGAGGTCTACTCTTACTCTATGGTCACCTATCTAGATATAGAGGGTCTACTCCTAGCTCCATGGTCCCTAGCTAGATTATAGACGTCTACTCTTAGCTCTATGGTCCCCTAGCTACAATTATAGTATATACTTCCGAGCTCCATGGTCCCCCTATCTAGATTATGGAAGTCTACTCCTAACTCCATGTCCTCTAGCTAGATTATGGTATTACTCTTAGGTCTATGGTCCTCTAGCTAATTCGGAAGTCTACTCCTAGTTCCATGGTCCCCTATTAGATTATATAGGTCGACTCTAGCCCATGTCCTCTAGCTCGATTATGGAATTTACTCTTAGGTGTATGGTCCCTCTCTAGCTAGATTATGAAGTCTACTCCTAGGTCTTGGTCCTCTAGCTAGATTCTGAAGTCGACCCATAGCTATGGTCCTCTAGCTAGATTACGGAAGTCTACTCCTAGGTCTAGGGTCCTCTAGCTAGAGTTACGGAAGTCCTACTCCAAGCTATGAAGTCTACTTCTAGCTCCTATGGCCCCTAGCTAGATTATAGAGGTCTACTCCTAGCTCCATGGTCCCCTAGCTAGATTTTAGAAGGTCTACTCCTAGCTACCATGGTCCCCTAGTTAGATTATAGGTCTACTCCTAGGTCTTGGTCCTCTAGCTAGATTACGGAAGTCTACACATAGGTCTATGGTCCTCTGCTAGATTACGAAGTTCACTCCTAGGTCTATGTGTCCTCTAGTCTAGATTACTGAATGTCTACGCATAGGTCTATGGTCCTCTAGCTAGATTACGGAAGTCTACACTAGTCTATGGTCCTCTAGCTAGATTACGGAAGTCTACACTAGGTCCTATGGTCCTCTAGCTAGATACGGAGTCTACTCCTAGGTCTATGCTTTCCTTTCCCTAGCTAGATTACGGAAGTCTACTCCTAGGTCTATGGTCCTCTAGCTAGATTCTGGAGTCTACTCCAATATAATGGAAGTCTACTCTCTGCTCTATGGAACTCTAGCTAGTTATGGAAGTCTATTCCTAGCTCCATGGTCCTCTACGGTTATATCATAATAATAATAATTCTTTATATTTATAGCCCTACTATAGCACCTAATCTGTTTTTGGAGTGTGGAGGGAAACCAACGCAATCATTGGAGAGAACATAGAAACTCCTTTGGCAGATGTTGACCTGGATTGGGACTTGAACACAGGAATCCGCCTGCACGGCTGTAGTGTTTAAAGACTTGAGCTACCGTGCATGGAAATCTAACTACTCCACTCTTCCACTACCTGACTCAAGTATGTAAAGTAACAAAGTCCTGCCAATTTTTTAGGCCTTGGTTACCAAACTCTCATAAAAAAATCATGGCTTCCTGGTCTTCATTTCAAGTCCACTTCCAATTTGATGCGGACCTCCTCCTTCAGATTGACAGGCGGTCCCCTACTTAGGACACCGACTTACAACACAGACAACCCATATTTTACAGACGGACCCCTCAAGCCCCACTGTGACCTCTTGGTGACAGCTCTCTTGATGCGTTACTATAGTAATGATCACTGTAAGTGTCTTGTATGAAGATTTTATTGATAATCCTTGGTCCAATTACGCAAAAGATTTGAAACTCCATTGTCACTGGGACAAAAGAAAAAAAATTTGTCTAGAGAACTTCTAAAAAAAAAATTATAAATATACGTTTTCGACTACATACAAATAACTTAAGAAAAACCCGACCGATCTTGTATTATCCGGGGACTGGCCTGGTATATCGCAGCCCTCCTGGTTTATTGTTCGTTATATTTTTTCCTGTTTATTGTGATTATGGCATTGTACTGTCTTTTATAACTTTATCTGTTGTGGCAAACAAGGAAACCATGGAGTAACGGAGAGTAAGGAACACAATTCTCATTATAACATTTCATCAATGTAATTCATATAAGGAAGCCATCTAGGACCAGGTTGGACCTATGGCACGGTGCCAGAGGCGCCACTCAAGATCCCTTTCTGTGGGCAAACCTGGACCATCACCCCGCCACCAGACACAGACTCAAGAATCTTCTTGCAGTTTCCAAGCACTTAACATATGCTGCTCCAGTCCAATTTGAATACTGACTTTCACTACTTGGGACTGTAGGAAAGAGGAGAATTAACATGGTCAAATTATTTTGGAGGACCTCCCTGCTGGCCCTATGATTTTCCTCTGTCAGAGGGACCTGAAAAATCTAAATGATGAAATTTTCCATCTTTTCTACTGTGGTTGCTGTCCTCAGAGGCCAAATAGAAAGTTGTTGAACGGAAGCATAAGTTACTGCTTTGATTTTGGTTGCACCACCCATCGCGATAATAACAGGGTTTTGGTGTAAGTTTGGGCACTCGGCCTCTAAACAGGTTCGCCAGTCAGTGATCTAGAACACTCTTGAGCTCTCTGCTTCCCTGCTGTGCCTTGGCTCCTTACATCTGGGGCTATTTCACCAGATTCACAGATCTTACGGTAAAAAAGTTTTGTCGGCCTTCGGTGATAAAAGATAGTGCCCCCTTGCTTTTTGATGTATTTAAAACCTGGAACAACTTACTTGAACATTTCTATATTTATATACATTATTCATGCCTTCCCCTTAGTTTGCCTCTTTTCAAGACTAATACATCTAATTCTGGAATCTTTGCTCGTAACTAAATCCGGCATACAGCAAGGGACAATAGAGAATGGAGTCAAATATACCCAAATATGCATATTAGGTCCCACCTATGGGCACCCTTGGGCTCCTAGGCCTGTTATGTCTTCCTCCTCAGCACCCCCTACAGAAGTCATAGGTTCCCTCTTAACAATCAAACCAATACTTTATGATATTGACCTATCTGGTCACCACATTGTTGTTATATAAACGTAGTAAGGGCGGTTTGGAGACAACAAATGCCCTATCATTGTTCCCTATATTATAACATGAGAGCAGATTGTGCCCCTCTCCCGCAGCGTGTATATGCCTGAGCGCCGAATCCTCTATCACTGGTAATTTATGACAGAAAACATACACGACCTTTGCCCTGGTTTGGGATAACGTTCCTTATTTTATCCAGGGTGAAAAAAAAAGAATTTTCTAAAAGGCATCTCTCATGAATGCGGTCTAGTGTAGGCATCTGCTCTATACTTCACCCTATGGTGGAGATTGTCAATAACAACTGATGAGACAGCAGTGTGTTGTCTCTGTTGGAAAGGGGAGTGCTGAACACTTGTAGATGGATTATGTGTGACACTTTTATAGGGGCAGAGGGAATAACTATCCTGGGGTCGCTGTTTAGGGTCATGTGGAGCATTATTCATTCCTAATACGCAGTACTGTTAACCAATGATATGTCCAGCTGGGGTTAAAGTAGTTTAGGATTGGTATACTTATTAAACAGCCATCATAAAATACGTGATACCCTGATGCAAAGGTCAGGTTAACGTTATTTCGTACTCCAGCCATTTAACCCCCGTAGATGCTGCAGTCATTCCAACAGCACATCAGTGGGTGTTTCAAAGGGCTGAGAAGCACTTTGATAAACTCTATTGCCCTCTTTATCATGGGATATCACGGCAACCAGGGGGGGGACCCAAGGATCCCCCCCCTCTTCATTTCTGAAGATTGTCTTAGGGTCCTGTGGTGCCAGGACGTTATATGACTGCGTAATGAATAAGACAGCATTCAGTCCCATGACAATAGGTAAGTAAATCCAATATCCAAATAAACGTAATAAACAAGGGGGTTGATTGAGAAGCGGGGTAAAAAAGAAGGAAGGGGAGAAAAACAGAGCGGAACTGGAAATGGAAGAGAAGACAGGGCTTAAGGGGTAAAGAGTGAGAGGTGCGAGGCGAGGGGTAGAAGGACTTTTCATCTCCCACTAAACAAATGGAAAAAACAGGCAAATATGAAATATCCAAAAATCTGCCAAACAATACAACTGGCCTGCAATAACAATAGAGCAATAGAAAAAAACTTGTAAAAAGGAGCCCCTTGCGAAGCAGTGAAACAGCTTTTTAAAGGGTTTTTACAGGAAATCTACTAAACCAAAAATCCATCAGGATAATGATGACATCCGCTAGATCCAGGAACCGTGACTGTGGATATCTTCTATAGTTGGTGTATCCACCATCCTTCTTCTACATCAATTGTAAAATTATGCTAATGAGCCTGAGGGCTCCGGGGGTTTTTACCAGAGCCCCTCGTGCTGGTAGTTTCACAGCTGTTTTACCCTGTTCAAGATGCACAGTGCAAAGAAGCACCTCCATCTTCCACTGTTGCTTTGGGATAACATTAGGAAGAATGGAGGCTCGGTCCTGAGGAGCATAGAGGGAGGGGAAGGCATGCTCCTGCACAGTGTAACAGCCTGTAAACCAGGGCATAGATGAGCCCCCCATAATTAGCATAATTATAATAGTATTTTAGAATGAAGGAGGCCATGGAAAGGAATATAAGATGATTACCACAGGCACAGTGTCTGGATCTATGACTATGTGTCCCTGGTTTATCATGATGGATTTTTAAGGTAGATTTCCTTTAATTGTACTATAGATTTAATGTTCCTGCAAGGTGAACCATGTCCAAATAAAGCCCTAAACTTAAAGGAAAATCTAACCATTTGATTTCATCATATGAACCAGAACCATACCTTGCCATTCTGTAGCTACACTGATACAGCAACAATATCTTGTTTTTCTCCCTGAGCTGAGTGGTTTTTTTATTTAAAAAGGGCTGGGGATAGGGCCTACGATGCTTTCGGGGAAACCCCTTTAAGGAGACACGAGGTCAGAGATGGCAAACCTTTGAGAGCCAAGTGCCCAACTACGACCGAAACCCAAATATCTTTTGCAAAGTGGCCGATTCGACAATTAAACTGTAACTTAGACTCCCGCTCTGTTACATGTTTAAATGTATAGCCTGAGACACCAATACAGTAGAAGAAGGAGAAGACTTCTGAATTCCATTGTAGCTTGCCTTCTAGGTTTCTGGGCTGCCCGGACTGCATGATCCTTACCCTGTCTGGCGAACTCTGCGTTGGGTGAGGCGCAAGTGCCCACAGAAAGTGCTTCCTGAGTGCCACCCGGAGAAGGAAGAAATCTGCACCGTGCCATAGGTTCTCCATCACTGAACTAGGGTCGTGTCCGTGGGGATCCTCATTGGATGGGGCTTATTATACCGCAGGTGATCTTAGGCACAATTAAAAGTAAGCAGCGGACACCTGGTTTCACAAAGTCATATACGATATAGTGGTTGAGTTTTGTTTAAGTGGTGGCAATTGGTGGTAAATGTTTCGATGGGATGACAGCCTCATATGTGGGTTTCCCCCCAGAACCACTAGAACAGGCAAGGTGGTCCTCAGGAATTTCGGGGGCAGATTTTGTGAGCACTCCCATTACCAGACATACAATAGAGGGGAGCTGCAGGGGGACACTTTCGAGGTGGATCCTACTGGTGGGGAATAATAAAAGAGGAGTTGCTGGGTCAAACTAGAGGGGAGCTTCGGGGGGTCAAAATAAAGGGGGACTTGGGGGCCCTTAATACGGGGACTACTATGTGACAGAGCTGGGGGAACACAATTTTAGGGAGAATGAGACACTAATGGCGAAACTGTGTGTGATGGAATACATGTGCCAAAAGAGCCTCTTCATACACCTACAACCTCTTATAAAAAAAAGGAAACCTTTTTGAAACAAATTATTTTCACCAGGTATGGTCTGAGAGTTAATCCTTGATCTTGCGTGCAACAGTTACACTTAACCCAAAAAATTATTTGCAAACTGTTTTAAAATATCGTTCAATTAACATATACTACAGTTACATTTGGCTAAGTACTTCTTCACCCCTCTTCGGTTGGTAGTTGCCGAGTCACATTGAAAAGTCCACACTCAATCTTCCATGGCTTCACTGAGACTCAGGCGCCAGTGAGTCTATTCTAACTAGGCTCTCGATTTCTCAGTGAAGCCATGGAGTAATAGAGTTGGAGCTTTTCAATGTGACTACGGCATACTACACCGAAAGGGGTGAAGTACTTATACCAAATGTACGTTCGTATATGTTATTGAACGATAAAACATTTTGGCAAAATCATTTTTGTGGTCTAAAGGTAAGCTGTTGCACGGGAATACTAGGAGTGTGAAGACTCGAACATAGCCCCAGTGTACACACTTAAGAAAAAGAAGGAGCTACTATATTCTAAAAGTTTAATATGATCTTGGCCTACTCAACTTTGTATTTGGACACTACAACACGTGGTGAGGGTGGTCTCACCACTTCAAAGAAAAAAAAGGGTGTTTTTTTGTTTTTTTTTTTTTTAGTCAGTGACTAAGCCTAGAAGTTGCATCTCGAGCAGGGATAGGTAACAATCGGCGGGTCCAGATATTAATTCTTTATTTACATAGCGCTGCACAAAGTTTCCAAATCGGTCTCTGTCCCCAATGGGGCTTACAATCTATCATCCTACAGCATTTTTTGGGGAGTGGAGAAACCGGACCAGGAGAAACCCCCACTCGTTCGCGTAAATACTCAAACCCTTTGCAGATGTTGAGCCGGACATTACCGCCGTCCCCAGCCTGCAAGGCTGTATGCTGACGCACTAGCCCACCATGCCTGCCCTATACAGATCTTGCCTAGTGACTTATTTTCGTTTCAGCGGCTTATATTGGATATTTTACACTCACCAATATCTTGGGTTTTGTAAACTCTCTATACGGTGCCCAATAAATAACCGCACAGGAGCCAATTACATTAAACTGTTATTATTTCATGGAGCTGATTTGAAACCACAGGCTGGTCATGTGGGCAGTATGGGAGTGTGATGACTTGTATGCTGACAAGACCATATATTAGTTATAACTCCCCCTATAGCAATGACGCTGTGACTAAGCTCTTACCTAAAGCGAGTGCAATCTGGTGTGAAGTAATTTTCCGACCGCAAACCACTGATCACTTGGAATGAACTAAACCCGTTATTTCAGATCGGAGGCCTATATTCAGGGAGACGACCCAAGGGCCAATAATGCCCTCTACAGGGCGCTTCACCGCTCAGCCAGGACCACTGGTAGTGTCAATAGAAAATAGATAACACTGATAAAACGCCTTAAAAAACAGATTGTAATTTATTCCGCTGTCTCTGTTTACAGAGCAGCTGAGTACTGGTTTCTGTGGGACAAATTTTAACTTGGTTGGTGTCACCCATTTATTTCATACTCCTTGATTATATAAATCTGAGGTACCCCTGACTGAGGTGCGTCATGAAGGTGCAGCAGAGGTGTCAAGCCAAGTGTCGCCTCTGTAGTCTCTTTTTTCTGAGCACCGCTCAAATCTCTGTAACGCACCCAAGTTTGTTGCCTCTTTGTAAATAAACCTTTGCTGACATGATTCTGTCATCACTGCTGGGGAAACTTCGCCAGCAACCACCTAGAATAGGAATTATAATTACAGGTGTATATTATTTATCACCCTGACTAAACCCAAACGGAGCAAACACCCACTTGAAATTAGGAGAGGACAGAAGGGGTTAACAATGGATTACATTGTTAGGGTCCGGCTCCTGTGAGTTACCTGTAGAAACCAGTCCGGGCAATTTTGTGTCCCCTGGAGTCTCCTGGAATGCTATGGCAAGCGTGCCCCGGGGGCGGCGGGCTCCTGACTGTGCTACATACCGGCTGCTGTGGAGCGGGGTATGTGTGTGCGGCCCAGGGAGGATTACATATGTACATATGTGTCAGGGTAACCTTAGATGTGGTTCCATGTTACCAATTATTTGACTATCCTGACCCTATCTAAGCATATGGAGTATCCTGTCATTCATGGCATAGATATAACGTGTACCCCAAATGGCATGAAGGTGGGTCCCCTTCAGACCCTCTATTGATTGAACAGTCCTCTCTTGCTGAGTGGTACTTCTCTAGATTGGTGGGTCAAACTGTTACCTGTTTCACTATAGGTCTCAAGGTTCTCTCCCATTACACTGTGAACTGTGAAAGATGGGTACAAATGAAATCAGATTAGATAGATATGAGATAGATAGATAGATAGATAGATGATAGATAATAGATAGATAGATAGGAGTGATATATAGATAGGAGTAGATAGATAGATAGATAGATACAAAAAGAAAGTCCAAGCAGCACAAACCTTCAGAGAAAAAGAAAAAGAAAATTGGGGTGCAGGCAACCTAGGACTCGGGCCTCAGGTCCTCCAGTATAGTAATATAACAAGCGGCATCACTCCGTTGTAGATAAAGGTAAAAAAGTGTCTTTATTCCATAGTGGAGCAACTTGACAAGCTACGTTTCGACGCTGCAAGTAGCCTTGCTCTAGCCATTCAAACGTGAAATGGGTGCCATATATCAATACAACAGGTGAATCACATACAAATTGGATACTCCACCATTTTTGTATAACTTTATATAATGCATATTAACATAGTCAAATTGCATATCGGAACTTTAAACATAGTGCTCACGTAAAAATACATGTATATGTTGTGATAGACATTAAAATTTGTGTTATATATAACAAACACTTTAATTAGTGACACAGATTAGTCCAACCATTGGTCTTGTCTTGTAAAGGTGCTCAAGTGCTTCTGTATTGACATCAATGCTTCCCAGTTGTTGCACGTTTCGACCTTCCTGATCATTCAACAAGTCACTCTCCGATACAATTTAAAAAATTTCTTGAAAAAATTTTTTTGACAAAAAGGAAAAAAAGGAAGACAATGCTACATGGACTCAAGTGATCGCCAAATGTCGCATCAAAATATTTCGCACGGGACAGACACCTATGCGCCTGGTTCTGCGCATGTGTATTATGCCCCAGCAAGAGCGTCTGGTGCTATGGAGACAAAAAGTGAAAATTTATCAATAAACAATAGATGTTTTGGAAGCAATATTCTGCAATTTACATACGTAAAGAGTCCACTATTTCAGCCATAATCAATATATACCTGTATTTTACATTGTGCACATGTTTTTTATGTTCGCCGATATGCAATTGACTATGTAATAGCATTATATCACAAGTTATACAAAATGGTGGAGTTCCCATTGTCATGTGATCACCTGTTGTATTTTAAATATGGCCACCATTTTCACTGTTTGAATGGCTTGAGAAGGCTCTTGCAAGCCCTAACGTCGCTGTCCACAGTTGGCCACTATGGATAAAGAACTTTTTTACTTTTTATCTATCAGCTGATTGCGCCCGCTTTCTTTGATACTATTACTGGAGGGACCTAGAGGCCCGGTCCTGGTTGCCTGCCCCCAATTTTCTTTTTCTTTTTCTCTGAAGGTTGTGCTGCTTGGACTTTCTTTTTGTATTTTTTGGCTCTAAAAGCGTGCACCCTAGAACTTTTTTCTTTGTTTCTTCTTTTTCAATCAGAAATCACATGACGTCTAAACCTATAACCCATAGCTATGGAGTCCAGAGTTTTTGCTTACACACTGATGCGGACGGCGAAAGGCTTTCTACATGGCCTAACGGTATTCCACGTTCCCTCACTAACCTGGGAACGGCTGAACTCATACGTAATCTGAAAGCGGCCAAAGACTCACCGCGTACAGTTGCATCTCATCACAACTCAAGAATCACTGCTTGGACTAATCTTCTGAGATGACACACCATGAATTCGATTTTGACCACAGATATTATAAAACTGTTTTTTTTCTACGGTTCAGACGCATGTGACAACTGGCAAATCTGAACAAGAACTTACCAGCGAATAATGGATTTGGGCTATTACTTGGGAGAAACGACACTTGAATTTAGACGCCCTCAACCACCCAGTACACGATCCGATCGCACCGCAAGACTCCCTAGATCGCACACTTTTCAGAAGCGACATCTGAGAAACATGCTCAGTTTTCCGTCTCATTGATCACGTGCCACCTCCTATACGTGGTGGTGATATAGTACTATTCTAAAAAGCCTGAGTTACATTGGATCGATACCCTGGACACACTGATACCATAGGTCTCATGTGGATTTAAACTTTGGTCCCTATTATCCGTTGATCCAGCTTTAGTTCCTTTTGTATAGTCCATCATCATAGTAGCATGATAACTTTCTGTGTTATAATAATTTTTGACCTTATAAATTTCTTTTTTTTTTCTTTTCGAATATGAGCCTAGCCCAATGTCTCCTCCCCGTGGAAGCCTCCCTACACAACTCCCAATATATTCTTTTGTTATTTGGTACTTCAAGAGCGTCAATTGATGCCCGTTCATAGCAATTTTCAAGTGCTATGGTAAACGTATTTCCAATCCCTTCTTATATTTTGTATAGTTTTGTTCTTTCATAGTTTACGGTTGGTGTTCAGCCAAGGACCACACTGTCTTTGTATACGTACAGTCAAAAACTTAGGGGTGGTATGCCGTCTGCCCCGTTTATTATTAGGGTATCTTCACAAGGTCGTCCCTTATATTGCGAGTTTATACAGTCGTTGGTGAATCAATATCAACGTGAATCCAACTTGGTTTGTTATCACAGCATTGGGGGCCTGATTTATGGCTGAACATCGTTTACTTTTCTTTAGTAAATTTGCATGAATATTGCATTCCAAACTCATCTATGTTTTATCTGTAAATTTTCATTTTTGGTTTCCATAGCCCAGACCTCTTGCGGGGCATAAATACACCATGCGCAGAACCAGGCGCATCGTGTGTTCCCACCGTGTCGACTATTTTTTATATTATGCGCCCATTTTGGCGCTCCACTTGCGTTCCATGTAGCAATTTTCTTCTTCCTTTTTTCCCTTTTTTTCTCAAAAAAATTTTTTCAAATAAATTTTTTTTTACAGGTATCGGAGTACATTGTTGCTGATACCAGGGAAGGTCGACACGTGGCACAACTGGGAATCATTGCTGTCAAACACAGAAGCACTTGAGCACCTTTACACAGCCAAGGCCAATGGTTGGACGAATCTGTGTCCCTAATAAAGCCTGTTTGTTATATATGCCCACAATTTTAATGTCTATCACCTACATATACTGTTTTTACATTGTTCACTATGTTTAGAATTTTTCACGATCATGCAATTTGACTATGTAATATGTTATATCCAGTTATAACAAAAATGGTGGGAGTATCCCCAATTGTGTCATGTGATTTCACCTGTTGTATTTAATATGGCCCACCATTTCCCTGTTTGAATGGCTTGAGAAGGCTCTTGCAGAGCCGAAACGTCGCTGTGTCAACAGTTTGCTCACTATTGGATAAAGTCACTTTTACTTTTAAATCTAAACGGAGTGCTGCCTCTTTCTTTATAACGCGATAGATAGATAGATAGGATAGATAGATTGCGATAGATACTAGATCATGCACGATAGATCGCTAGATAATAGATCTGAGAAAAATCGATAAAACAAAAATATCCGTAATCGCTCGATATAGCCTTCGGCGATCGCTCGCTCGATGGCTCGGTCTGCGCTAGCTCCTCCATCGGCGCTCTGCTAGCTATGCGACTAGCTCGCTCTCCGCTCGCTCTGCGGCTCTGCTCGCTCCTGTGCGCTCGCTTGCTCTCTAGCTACCTCGCAGTCCACAGGCATCACTGTTGCAGTCCGTTCACGGGTGCTAGCTATCAGAATGGTATCGACTCCTCCATATATAAACAAAGGAAAAGAGCAGCCCTCCCAGATCTTTGATTAAAAAACTGGTCGTTTATTCAATGTGGTCGCGAGCGACGTTCGGCTCGCTTGAGCCTTCTCAAGCCAAATCATCAGTGTATTACATGGCCATATATACAAACACTTATTAGTCCACGTGATTAAATGGCTCCTCCCCTTACATGCTATAGCCAATAAAGTGGTGGTCGTAATAATCCGTGATATTCATACATATGCTCTTACAATAAAGTGCAAATGCTGTATTCACAAATTATTGTGCCGACATTTTGTTTAATAATTACAAAATTGTGACAATAGTAGACCATCTAACGTCTACATGATTCCAGTTTAAGTTGCATCGATTAAAAACCACCTCCTCCGGTGGGTAGACGTACCCCCGTAATGTTTCAAATCCTCCCTTCCATCTTCACTCGAATGTCCGCTAAGGTGCACTGTTTCCGCATGCATATAGCTGGAACGAATCTTTGGAACGCAAACCCTGGTGTCCGGCCATCACTTCGCGTTCAGGTGCCGGATGTACCTCCACCGTTTGCCTTGGTACGTATGCGCTTATCATTTCGCAAACCCCAAGCGCTTATCTGCGAATCTCATGGTATATCTATGTACAAGGATCCTTATAGATCCATAGGAACATCATGGTTGCACACATTGGTTTTCAATGAATACAGTGTCTCAATATAAGGAGGGTTTATTCAAACAGTGTCGAAGGGTCGTGTTAGCCACTTTTCATTGTTCCCAATTTTATGCCTCCCTTTGTAGCTTAATACCACTCCTGAGGCAACTGTAAGGACAAAATTAACCTCTACTTGAACACATATTGTGGCCCATATAATACAAAACTGGTGATCATGCATATAAGGCATGAATATGGTGCACACCTTTCGGCGTAAAAGGAAATAGAGTGATCCCGTCGGGGAATAGAACACAATAGGCCGTCATAAAGCTTAAGAAACTCTTTGTATTTCATTATCTGAAAGAAAGAAGAAGAGATTTTATTTTATATAGTATACATACCTAATATACCCAATTAATGATTATTTGCGATCAACCTCCGGGGCCGTAGAACTCAGATCCAATGGGACCCTCGCAGCCTCCCATTCCCTAAATTGGCATTTATTTGTATATCTTCTACATTCAATCCATTTGGTTTTAGTGGCATTGAGCGTAAGAATCATTGTAACTCCCGTCTTTTTTAATAGCGTTCCCTCTCACCAACCTCGTCTTAAAGCTGGAATTCGCATTAACCTTAAACGTAGGTGTCTTTCGGTGTGACCAGCTTCATGGAATGTTTTTGTGAACCGGAGTCCCTCGCGACCTGACCTTATCGTGTACCTGTGTTTTTGAAACGTATTTTAACAGCTAGGGTTTTGTTTCACCACATAAATCAGCCCGCATGGCAATACAAGATGTAAATGACATAGAACTGTCGCAATTTAAAAAGTGGTTTGATGGTGATTAACACCCTTATTGTGTGAAGTTTCGTCCCCTTGTCCTCAATTTCAATTAATACAGTTCAACCGGGGTAACAGCCGCGTCGGCTGCTTCCTGTTAGTGTAACTGTCCTGCCCGGTTTTGGGATGGGCCTACCTCAGATCTCACTAATCTTTCCGAATACTTTGAGATGAGACCTGCTGTACGAGAAGAGAGGAGGATTTCAAGCTCTAGGATCGTTCTGTCACTTCCTAATAGTTTGGACCAATGGCTTTCTGATGATTCCTGCTATTGCATCACTCTTATCACTGTAAGGTGCTCCCAAAAGGGTACTCTTTGAATACTTTCTCTTTCTTTTTCCTTAAGTATAAACCTCTCTTGTCTGTTTTCTTGTCTTGTGTAAATTGTGTGCAATTACAGTATCTGGGTACCCCCGTCTTTTAAATTTATGAGCCATTTTGTGCATGTTGTTCGTCAATTTTGTCGGGTCACTGGTTATTCTTTTAACTCTCAGCATTTGGCTATACGGCAAGGATTTAATGGTACTTCGGGGATGGTTGCTCTCGTATCTTACTAGAGTATTCCTGTCCGTTGGCTTAGTATAGATGTCTGTATCAAAGTGATTGTCTTGTCTGGTTACCAATACATCTAGAAATTGGAGGGAGGTCTCAGAGGATACAACTGTAAACTTGATGGTCCTGTCTATGGTGTTCAGAAAGGTATGGAACTCCTCTAATTGAAATTGTGTGCCTGTCCATAAGAGAAGACCACGTCTAGAAACCTCACCACTCCAGCAGTGCTCGAGAGTGGGAGTCAAGACAATGTTCTCCTCCAGATGTCTCATTACGATATTGGCGTATGTGGGCGCATATTAGCGCCCATGGCCACTCCTACTTTCTGAAGAAAAATCATCTCTGAATAGAGAATAATTGTTTCTGAGACAGATCTAGTAATGTTCATCATCAATTGTTTTGTATCTTGAGACAATTGTTTTAATGCCACAGCAACCCTCGCACTGCTTCTAGACCCTTTCGTGTTAATTGAGTTATAAAGAAACAACTCAAAAGAGACTACAAGCACCCTATCGGTTTCAAATGTTTTACTCTACTGCATTATTTGTAATAAATCGCCGTGTCCCTTATGTATGACATTCCACTAGTTGCCAAATCTCTCAGTGCCTTTTCCGAACTGGCGGCATATTGGAAAGATAGACCATTCCCCTGACACATTGGCCTTCCGGGGGTAATTAGGACTTATGGATTTTTGGTGTAAACGTAAAAACAGGGGTAGTAGGATGTTCTATTATAAGGTATTTGTATAGATCTTCATCTATAATTTTTCTACCTAACGCATCATCCAAAATCTGTTTAATCTTTTTACATAAAGAAAATTTTGGATCAGAAGGGATTTTTTCATAAGTATTCATCGCATAGAGTTTGTCTCAAGATCTCTGCAGGTATGAGCTGGTATCCATGACGACGACTGCTCTCGCCTTTATCGGCTTGCCTTTGATGTAATTCCGTTAATTTCACCCCCTGGCAGGCCAATTGTGTCAGGGACTGGGTCTATCTTTTCCAATATTGCTACATTTTTGGACAAGGCACTGAGAGATTTGGCAACATGGAAGTCCATACATAGGGACACTTCGATTTTATTAACAAATATGCAGTAATACATCTTGGCACACCGATGGGGCTTTTAGTCTCTTTTGACGTAGTTTCTTTATACACTTCAATTAACCACGAAATGGGTCTAGAAGCAGTTCGCGGGTTGCTTGGCACTAAACAATTGTCTCTAGATACACAACAATTGATTATGACATTACTAGATTTTGTCCTCAGAAACAATTATTTCTTATTCAGAGATGATTTTTTTCTTCAGAAAGTAGGAGTGGCCATGGGCGCTAATATGGCGCCCACATACGCCAATATCGTAATGAGACATCTGGAGGAGAACATTGTCTATGCCTCCCCACTCTTCGAGCACTGCTTGGAGTGGTGGAGGTTTATAGACGATGTCTTCCTCTTATGGGACTCACACAATTTCAATAGAGTTTCCATACCTTTCTGAACACGCATAGACCGGACCATCAAGTTTTACATTTGATCCTCTTTGAGACCTCCCTCCAATTTCTAGATGTATTGGTAACCAGACAAGACAATCACTTTGATACAGACATCTATACTAAGCCAACGGACAGGAATACTCTAGTAAGAACGAAGAGCACAAAAAAACAGAATCCCCAATTACCATTAAATCCTTGCGTATAGCCAAAATGCTGAAGTTAAAGAAAACAGTGCCCGACGAAATTGAACGAACAACATGCACAAAATGGCTCAAAATTTAAAGACGGGGGTACCCAGATACTGTAATTGCACACAATTTACACAAGACAGAAACAAGAACAAGAGAGGTTCTACTTAAGGATAAAAGAAAGAGAACCGAATTCAAAATTACCTTTTTGTGAGCACTTTACAGTGGATCAGAGTGATGGACAGGAATCATCCGAAAGCATTGGTCCAACTATTAGAAGTGACGACGCTCCTAGAGCTTGAAAATCCTCCTCTCTTCTCGTACCGCAGGTCTCAAAGTATTCAGACTGATTAGTGAATCTGATGTAGGCCCATCCAAAACGTGCAGACAGTTATCACTAACAGAACAGCCGACGCGCTGTTCCCCTGTTGTAACTGTATTCATTGTATTGATGGACAAGGGGCCGACTTTCACCATCAGGTGTTCAATACTAACATCAAACACTTTTTACGTGCGACAGTTCATATGTAATTTCCATCTTGTAAGTCCCATGCGGGCTGATTTATGTTGGTGAAACCACCCTAGCTTTTAACTACGTTTCAACCACACAGGTCACGATAAGGTCAGGTCGAGGGACCTCCCGGGTTCCCACATTTCCATGAAGCTGGTCCCCACAGAAAGACACCTAGTTTTAGGTTAATTGACATATTCCAGCTTAAGACGTGGTGGTGATAGGGAACCTATTAAAAAGACCGGGAGTACAATGATCTTTACGCTCAATGCCAAAACCATAATGGATTGAATGTAGATTCCAAACTAATGCGAATTAGGGAAGGAGGCCTGCCGGGTCCCATTGGATCCTGCAGTTCCTCCGCGGCCCCGGATGTTTTACCAAATAATCATAATGGTGTATATATGTATTATTCAAATATACACTAAAATATCTTCTTCATTCTTTCAGATAATTAATTAAATGGGGATTCTTACGTTATTGACGCCTCGGTTGTTTCTATTTTCCCCGACTGGATCACTCATCTTTACGCTGTAAGGGTGCACATATTAATGCCTTATATGCCTGATCACCATTTTTGTATTATATGGGCCACATTGGGTCAGTAAAAAAATAACGCTCCATTATATCATATAGAGGGAACAGCTGTCATCTGACTACAGCTTCATTACTTCTTATAGAGGGAACAGCTGTCATGTGACTGCTGCTCTCTTCTGGGTGGTCATCTAGAAGCCTACACAGAGGCGAGCAGGATGATTATTTAAGAACATAACATCCAAGATAAAGGAAATATTGGGGCCAAGAAGATTTCAGTGAAGTAAATATAATCCGCAGTGACTCATTATAAAATATTGCCAGTAATTTTCTGTAAATCATTACATTTTAAGACCCGAAAGTGAGTTGGTACCAGGCGCTGGGCACAGAGAGAACGCCATCCTAATCCTAACCTCGTAAATTACCTGTAGCCCTCATTCCTGCTGCGGAGGAGGATCACACATCTGGCTTCCAGGTCAGGAATACATTTGTTTGTGTAAGTTTGGGGCCTCCTCCTGCAAAGGGGCGACGGGACTGACAACCCCTGAGAGGGGAAGATTGGGGGTCACACATTATGAGGAGCACATGGAACAGGTGACATGTAAAAGGGTCAGGACTTAGATAGAGGGTTTACGAAGTTACAATGAGGTTTTCTGCGGCGAGGCCTTCGGGACAAAGCTGATTCTTTTTTGTGGTCCCATTCTGCCACCGAACCACATTGGCTTTTGACTTCTCCCAGGGGATGTACATGGATTCGCATGGACAGAGCCACCAGGTCACTACCTCTTGGAGTAATAAGGGACACGCTGAGGTCTGGGCAGGAGGAAATCTAGAAATGAGGTACAGGCCAAAGGTCACGGTTGACATTATGGGGAACTAGCTGACTAGGATCTTTAACCCCCAGGACCTTTACTGTTGGGTGCAGGTGCCTTTTATGGACTAGAGTCGACCTAAAGATACTTCTACTATTGGCCTATAAAGTTAGTGAAGTGTCACAGGACCTGGCAGACAGTTGGAGTGGTTGGAGTGAGGAGGTAGGAACCAGCGTCCTTGCCCACCGGGATTGGTGACAGACACAGACAGCCATGATTACCAAAATATGGCTACTATATTCCAGAAACAGCACCACCCTCATTCAACAGGCTGTATCTCACATTGCAGTGTGAATGGAACTCATCTGCAGTACCACATACAACCTGCGGAGATGTGTCCGTTAGCTCCAGAGCCGTCTCCTTCCTGCAATAGGAAATACTGGGACTCCTGGGCCCTCTCTCTAGGCCGGGCCCGTGACTGCAATCCCTCTATTCCCCCCTGCAAGTATCTCACCATTCCCAAAAGAAAGTCTCTAATCCTGAACGATCCTTTAAATTCAGGAGGAGGCGGAAGAAAAGAATAGAAAGCAAATGATTCCTTTAAGTGGAATCTTTATTAGGTTCCTTGGGGCTCAGCATTCCGTCAGGTAGAATCATCCCTTTACATGAGATGAGATGTAGTAAACTGCATCCAATTTCTCTGCGGTGTCCCAACAACAGTTTATAGGAAGCTACAATTATAATGTGGTAATTATAGTACGCGGTAGAGCCATCCATTACAGCGCACATTATAATTAGCGCCCCCGGCCCCTGTCATTAGGTGAGTGGTAGAGTAAATACATTGACTGTTCTATCTGTAATGAGATCACACGACTTGTACTACTCATTACCTGGAAAACTAACGAGGGGCAACGCGGTCAGGACAAAAATATCACAAAGTAACAAACCCTCAGCACATCAGTATCTTATGTCTTTGCTGTAAAACTAAGGGTTCCCCCCATGATCCACACTTTATGCTCAGTGTATGTATATTTTGGAGGCAACACAAAGCCCATGACTAACCCTGCGGAGGGGTTGTGATGAGGGGTTTGTAACACAACCTCACAGATGTTTTGGTCAATAGTTGGTGGCATCAGAGGGGTAAATAGATAATGAAATTCCAAATTTAAATAACCCCAATCACTGGCCTCTCTGGTCCCATGATGTACACACACAATGGTTTTGTGAGCATCTACTAATGTAAATTTCCCATATTAGTCTCATGTGATGACTATATCTTCCCAGGATCTACCCATCATATGATGCCGAGACTCAAACACAGGTTTCACTTTTATTACAGAAACAAATGTCAGTGAGTGGTTCTGTGCGAGGGTAAAAGTGGGACATATAGTGGGGCATAGGATACAAGATAAATTGCTGCTCGGTGGGGTCAAGAGAATCAAGAGAATGGGGGTCAGTTGTGCCCCAATTTAATGAAGTGGAAGGTCTACCAATTACTGGTCTCAGCTATGTCCATCAGCAGGGGGGGCACAACAGACCCCCATGCTGGTGATCCATGGGGGGTACCATCACTAAGATCCCCACTGATCAGCAAATTATCCCATATCCAGGGTCCAGACTACCCCATTAAATGTTTAGCAGGTGCATTGTGGACACATTTCTGAGGCACAAGGTTGTACCAATAACAGCACAGCTTTCATTTTCCAAACGCACTATGAGAAATAAAAGCTGCGCTGTGATTGGATGCTATGGGCAACAAAGCCAGTCCTCCCTTTACACTGTCTTATATACTACTGAGCCTTATTCTGGATTGTGTGAACATAACCCGAGTGTGTATAAGTCATATTACGATGTATTTCCACTAAAACGCTTACTTTTAGCAAAAACATGGCAAAAAAATGTAATATTTTTCCTGAATATGCAATAATAAACTGCAATTTGACCAAATTGTGTGAATATATCTGAAAAAGTGCATTAAATACTACAGAACTTCCTGCGAGATACCGAGAGTAGAGGAAGGAACGACGTGACTTCCATATTGTGACTTGTGACTAACTGTACAATCTGTAAGAAAGATTTTATCCCCTTACTGACCACAAGACACTTGTGAAAGGAAGAGAGAAAAACAAAATCAGATCTGGAGACTTGTGGTCTATGATGTAGATGTCATAGGGAGACGGTCTGATAAGCATTGGACATGATCAGGATCTGCTTTGTTTTACTGAAACAGCGCCACCCATGTCGAAAGGTTGTGTCTGGTATTGCAGCTCAGTCCGAAGCAGCCCTGTGAAGGGGAATTAATCAGAAATATCTGCTACCTCTACTGGAAGTCATGGATGTAAACTGGCTCTACCTGTTTCAGATAACCATCAGGATCAAGGGAACACCAACAACACAATCTGCAGAAGCCCCTTCCCACCAGTGCCCACCTACCTGTGTCTTGTGATTAGACTTGTGTTTTCATATGAAATATTTATACTAATATCAAAAAAATAACACAAGAACAGGGGGTCCTATTCCCAGTAATTGATCCTGTGGATAAGGATAAAACAGCTTAAAGGAAACCTACCACCACAGATCTACCTATTAAAGGGGTTTTCCCACGCAGAAAAGTTATGCCCCTTTTCATGGAATAGGGCCGAACTTGCTGCTCAGTGGGGGTCTAAGTGCTGAGACGGTCGGACCCCTCATCAGATTAATGGAGCAGAATGCCGTGCATGGTCGAGTGAAGGGCCAAGGTGATGGAGATCGGTGAGCGCGGCACTTGGCAAATTCCATCAGCTCCATAGGGATTAATGGAGCAGAACGGTCATGCGCGGCTGTCTGCTCCATTAATCTGACGGAGCGACGAGGGGTTTCCGCGATCTAAGGGGGTCTCAGCACTGAGACCCCCACTGATCAGCAAGTTAGGCCTTTCCCGTGGATAAGGCCTAACTTTTCTTTGTGGGAAAACCCCTTTAAAGTTGACACAGTGGTCGGTTCATCTAATCTGTAGTAGGATTGCCATTTTTAGGGCCCCGTATCATTTTTAATTGCCAAGCCTTCAGCTCACAGCTACGAAGAGCTGAGCGCACTCGTCCTCGAAGACAGGTTCTGCGCATGTGCAGTAGCTCCGGTTTTATGGTCTCCTAGCTAGATTATAGAGGTCTACTCCTAGCTCCATGGTCCTCTAGCTAGATTATAGAGGTCTACCCCTAGCTCCATGGTCCCCTAGCTAGATTATAGAGGTCTACTCCTGCTAACATGGGGTCCCCTAGCTAGATTATAGAGGTCTACTCCTAGCTCCATGGCCCCTAGCTAGATTATAGAGGTCTACTCCTAGCTCCATGGTCCTCTAGCTAGATATAGGGTCTACCCCAGCTCCAGGTCCCCTAGCTAGATTATAGAGGTCTACTCCTTAGCTCATGGTCCTCTATCTAATGTATAGAGGGTCTACCCCTAGCTCCATGGTCCTAGCTAGATTATAAGGTCTACTCCTAGCTCCATGGTCCTCTAGCTAGATTATAAGGTCACTCCTAGCTATGGTCCTCTAGCTAGATTATAGAGGTATCTACTACCTAGCTCCATGGTCCTCTAGCTAGATTATAGAGGTCTACCCTACTCCATGGTCCCCTAGCTAGATTATAAGGTCTACTTCCTACTCCATGGTCCTATAGACTAGATTATAGAGGTCTACTCCTAGCTCCATGGTCCCCTAGCTAGATTATAGAGGTCTACTCCTAGCTCCATGGTCCTCTAGCTAGATTATAGAGATCTACTCCTAGCTCTATGGTCCTCTAGCTAGATTATAGAGGTCTACTCCTAGCTCCATGGTCCCCTAGCTAGATTATAGAGGTCTACTCCTAGCTCCATGGTCCCCTAGCTAATTAGGAGGTCTACCACCTTACTCTATGGTCACCTATCTAGATATAGAGGGCTAACTCCTAGCTCCATGGTCCCCTAGCTAGATTATATACGTCTACTCTTAGCTCTATGGTTCCCTAGCTACCACATTATAGTCATATACTCCGAGCTCCATGGTCCCCCTATCTAGATTATGGGAAGTCTACTCCTAAGTCATGTCCTCTGCTAGATTATGGTATTACTCTTAGGTCCTATGGTCCTCTAGCTAATGTCGGAGTCTACTCCTAGTTATGGTCCCCTAGTGTTAGATTATATGGTTCACTCTAGCCCATGGTCCTCTAGCGTGATTTATGGAAATTTACTCTTAGGTGTATGGTCCCTCTCTAGCTAGATTACTGGAAGTCTACTCCTAGGTCTTGGTCCCTCTAGCTAGATTACTGAAGTCACCCATAGTCTATGGTCCTCTAGCTAGATTCACGGAAGTCTACTCCTAGGTCTAGGGTCCTCTAGCTAGATTACGAAGTCTACTCCAAGCTATGAAGTTACTTCTAGCTCTATTGCCCCCTAGCTAGATTATAGAGGTCTACTCCTAGCTCCATGGTCCCCTAGCTAGATTTTAGAGGTCTACTCCTAGCTCACATGGTCCCCCTAGTTAGATATATAGGTCTACTCCTATTCCTATGGTCCTCTAGCTAGATTACGGAAGTCTACACATAGGTCTATGTTCCTCTGCTAGATTACGAAAGTCTACTCCTAGGGTCTATGGTCCTCTACTAGATGACTGAAATCTACCATAGGTATATGGTCCTCTAGCTAGTATACGGAAGTCTACACTAGGTCTTGGTCCTCTAGCTAGATTACGGAAGTCTACACTAGGTCCTATGGTCCTCTAGACTAGATTACGGAAGTCTACTCCTAGGTCATGGTCCTCTAGCTAGATTACGGAAGTTCTACTCCTAGGTCTATGGTCCTCTAGCTAGATTCTGGAGTCTACTCCAATAAATGGAAGTCTACTTCTAGCTCTATGGAACTCTAGCTAGATTATGGAAGTCTATTCCTAGCTCCATGGTCCTCTAGCGAGTTATAATAAATAATAATAATTCTTTATGTATATATATACCTACTATAGCACCTAATCTGTTTTGGAGTGTGGAGGGAAACCACCGCAATCATGAGAAACATAGAAACTCTTTGCAGATGTTGACCTGGATGGGACTTGAACACAGGAATCCGCATGCACGGCTGTAGTGTTAAAGACTGAGCTACCGTCATGGAAATCTACTACTCCACTCTTCCACTAACCTGACTTAGAGTATGAAAGTACACAAAGTCCTGCCGAAATTTTTAGGCCTTGGTTACCAAACTCTCATAAAAATCATGGCTCCTGGTCTTCATTTCAAGTCCTTCCAATTTGATGCGGACCTCACTCCTTAGATTACAGGCGGTCCCCTACTTAGACACCCGACTTACAGACAACGACAACCCATATTTACAGACGGACCCCTCAGCCCCTGTGACCTCTGTGAGCTCTCTTATGCTTACTATAGTAATGATCAGCTGTAGTGTCTGTATGAAAGATTTTATTGATAATCCTTGGTCCAATTACAGCAAAATTGAAACTCCAATTGTCACTGGGACAAAAGAAAAAAAATTTGTCTAGAAACTTCAATTATAAATATACGTTTCGACTTACATACAAATCAACTTAAGAAAAAACCCGGACCGATCTTGTATGTAATCCGGGGACTGCCTGGTAATCCAGCCCTCCTGAGTTTATTGTTCGATTATATTTTTCTGTTTATTGTGATTATGAATTGTACTGTCTTATACTATCTGTTGGGCAAACCAAGAAAACCATGGAAGTAAGGAAGTAAGGGAACACAATTCTACATTATAACATGGTCATCAATGTAATTCAATATAAGAAGCTCTAGACCAGTGTTGGCGAACCTATGGCACGGGTGCCAGAGCGGCACTCAGCCCTTCTGTGGGCACCTGGACCATCACCCCAGCGCACCAGACAAGACTCAAAATCTTCTTGCAGTTCCAAGCACCTTAAAAGTGCTGCTCCAGTCCAATTTGAATACTGACTTCACTACTTGGGACTGTAGGAAGAGGGAATAACATGGTCAAATTATTTGGAGGACCTCCTGCTGGCCCTATGATTTTCTCTGTCAGAGGGACACTGAAAGAATCTAATGATGAAAATTTTCCATCTTTTCTACTGTGTTTGCTGTCCTCAGAGGCCAATAGAAAGTGTTGAACGGAAGCATAAGTTACTGCTTTTATTTTGTTGGCACCTCGCGATAATAAGCAGGGTTTGGTTGTAGTTGGGCACTCGGCTCTAAAGTTTCGCCACAGTGATCTAGACACCTTGAAGCTCTCTGCTTCCTCCCTGCTGTGCCTTGGCTCCTCATCGGGGCTATTTCACAGATTCACAGATCTTACGTAAAAAAATTTTGTCGGCCTCTGGTGAGTAAAGAGAGTGCCCCCTTGACTTTTTGATGTGATTTAAACCTGGAACAACTTATGAACATTTCTATATTTATATACATTAGTCATGCCTCCCTTAGTTGCTCTCTTTTCAAGACTAAATACATCTAATTCTTGAATCTTTTCTCGTAACTAAAATCCCAATACAAAGGGACAATAGAGAATGGAGTCAAAATTAACCCAAATATGCATATTAGTCCCAACCTTATGGCACCCTTGGCTCCTAGGCCTTGTTATGTCTCCTCCTCAGCACCCCTACAGAAGCGATAGGTTCCCTTTAACTAATCAAACCTAATACTTTGTGAATATGATCCCTTATCTGATGTCACCACATTGTTGTTATATAAGACGATAAGGGCGGTTTGGACAACAAATGCCCCTATCATTGTTCCCTATAATTATAGACATGAGAGCAGATTGTGGCCCTCTCTCCGGCAGCGTGTAATAGCTCTGAGCGCCGAAGCCTCTATCACTGGTATTTGACAAAAACATACACGACCTTTGCCCTGTTTGGGATAACGTTCCTTATTTTATCAGGGTAAAAAAAAAATTCTAAGGCATCTCTCATGAATGCGGTCTAGTGTAGGCATCTGCTCTATACTGCCCCTATGGTGGAGATTGTAAAAAACTGATGAGACAGCATGTGGTTGTCTCTGTTATGGAAAGGGGAGTGCTGAACACTTGTAATGGATTATGTGTGACACTTTTATAGGGGCAGAGGGAATACTATCATGGGGTCGCTGTTTAGGGTCATGTGGGCATTATTCATTCCTAATACGCAGTATCTGTATAACCAATGATATGTGAGCTGGGGTTAAGTAGTTAGGATGGTATACTTATAACACCATCATAAAATAGTGATACCCTGATGCAAAGGTCAGGATTAACGTTATTCTCTCCAGCCATTTAACCCCCATAGATGCTGCAGTCACTTCCAACAGCAGCATCAAAGTGGTTTTCAAAGGCTGAACACTTTGCATAAAACCCTCTTTATCATGGGATACAGGCAACCAGGGACCCAAATCCCCCCCCCTGCAATTTCTGAAACTTGTCTTAGGTCCTGTGGTGCAGGACTTTATGACTGCGTAATGAATAAAGACAGCATTCAGTCCCAGACAATGGTAGTAATCCATTCATAAACTAATAACTTATTAGACGGGTGTAAAAAAGAAGGAACGGGAAAACAGACGAACTGAAAGTGATTAGAGGCAGGTGCTTTAAGAGCATTCGGTAAAGAGTGTTCAGCAGGTGCCTGTAAAGGCGAGGAAAGGACCATCTCCCACTCTGGAAAAAACAGGCAAATAGTTGAAAATCCAAAAATAGCTGCCAAAAAATAAAAACTGGCCTGCAATAACAATAGCAGCAATGAAGAAAAAAACTTGTGAAAAAGGAGCCCCTGCGAAGCAGTGAAACATGCTTTATGTAAAGGGTTTTTAAGGAAATCTACAAACCAAATCCATATGGTAATGAGGTGACATGCGCTAGATCCAAGGAACCGTGACTGTGGTATCTTCTTATAGTTGGTGTATCACCTCATCCTTCTACAATCAATTTGTAAAATTATGCTAATGAGCCTGAGGGCTCAGGTGGGTTTTACAGAGCCCCCGTGCTGTAGTTTCACAGGCTGTTAACACCTGTGCTCAAGATCACAGGCAAAGAAGCACCTCCTCTTCACTGTTGCTTTGGGATAGCTCTTAGGAGAAGGAGGGGAGGTTCCTGAGAGCATTGAGGGAGGGGAAGGCATGCTCCTGCAAGTGTAACTGCCTGTAAAAACCCAGATAGAGTGAGCCCCCCATAATTAGCATAATTATAAAAGGATTTTAGAATGAAGGAGGCCTGGAAAGGAAGTAAGGAGATTCACACAGTCACAGTGTAGGATCATGATAGTTGTCCTTGCGTTTATCATGTGGATTGTTTAAGGTAGATTGCTTTAATTCTACCTATAGATTTTAATGTCCTGCAAGGTGAACATGTCCAAATAAAGCCCTAACTTAAAGGAAATCTACCATTTGATTTCATGCATATGAACCAAACATACCTTGCACATTACTGTAGCTACACTGATACAGACAAAATAGCTTGTTGATACTCCTGAGCTGAGTGGTTTTTTATTTAAAAAGGGCTGGGGAAGGGCCTACGATCTTCGGGGAAACCCCTTTAAGGATGAAACTAGGTCAGAGATGGCCAAACTTTGAGATGCCAAGTGCCCAAACTACGACCGAAACCCAAATATCTTTTGCAAAGTGCCGATTGACATATTAAACGTAAACTATGACTCCCTGCTCTGTTACAGTTTAAATGTATAGGCACTGAGACACCAATACAGTAGAAGAAGGAGAGACTTCGGAATTATTGTTTATAGCTTGCCTCTAGGGCTTCTGGGCTGCCCGGACTGCATGATCCTTGAGCCCTGTCGGCGAACTCTGCGTTGGGGTGATGGCGAAGTGCCCACAGAAAGGCTTCCTGAGTGCCACCCGGTCGGCACCGTGCCATAGGGTTCGTCATCACTGAACTAGGGTGTGTCCGGGGGATCCTCATTGATGGGGTTATTATGAGTATCTAGAGCAGTATTTTAGCACAATAAGGACAGCGGACACTGGTGGGTTCACAAGTATATACGATATGTGGTTGAGTTGTGTATAAGTTGGTGGCAATTGGTGGTAAATGTTCGATGGATGAACAGCCTACATATGGGGTTTCCCCAGACCACTAGAACAGGAAGGTGGTCCCAGGAATTTGGGGGCAGATTTTGGAGCACTCCCTTTACCCGACATACAAAAGAGGGGAGTGCAGGGGGACATTTCGAGGTGGATCTACGTGGTGGGGAAAATAAAAGGAGGAGTTGCTGGGTAAGAAAGGGGGCTAAGAGGGCTGACGCCTTCGAAAGATCGGGGTCAAAAAACATAAGAGGGGGACTGTGGGGGCCCTTAATACGAGGGACTATATGTGACAGGGAGTGGGGGAACACAATGTGAGGGAGCAATGAGACCACTAATGGCGAAACTGGTGTGTGATGGAATAATGGGCCAAAAGAGCCTCTTCATACACCTACAACCTCTTATAAAAAGAAACCTTTAAATTATTTCACCAGTATGGTCTGAGAGGTTAATAACCTTGACTTGCGTCAACGTTACACTTTAACCACCCAAAAAAATTATTTGCAAAACTGTTTTAATACGTTCAATAACATATACGACAGTACATTTGCATAAGTACTTCTTACCACTCTTCGGTTTGTGTAGTTGCCGTAGTCACATGAAAAGTCCACACTCACAAATCTTCCATGGCTTCACTGAGACATCAAGGCGCCAGGATGAGTATAGTCTCAACAGGCCTCGATGTTCTCAGTGAAGCCATCGGAGATAGAGTTGGACTTTTCAATGTGACTAACGGCATACTACAACCGAGAAGGGGTGATAGTACTTATACCAAATGTACGTCGATATGTTATGAACGATAAAAAACAGTTTTGGCAAAATATTTTGTGGTCTAAAGTGTAAGCTGTTGCACGTGGAATACTAGGATTGTGAAGACTCGAACATAGCCCCAGTGTACACACTTAAGAAAAAAGAAGGAGCTACATATTTCTAAAAGTTTAATATTGATCTTGGCCTACTCAACTTTGTATTGGACACTACACGTGGGATCTCAATTAAGAAAAAAGGGTGGGTTGTAAATTTTGTTTTTTTTTTTAGTCAGTGACTTTACAGCCTAGAAGTTGCATCTGAGCAAGTTGATAGGTAAACAATCGTGCAGAGGTCCAGATAATAATTCTTTATTGACATAGCGCTGCACAAAGTTTCCAAATCGGTCCGTCCCCAATGGGGCGTACAATTAATCATCTACCAGCATTTTTGTGAGTGGGAGGGAAAACCGGAGGAACCAGGAGAAACCCCACGTCGTTTAAGCAAAACTACAAACCCTTTGCAGATGTTGAGCCTGGGACATGATACTCGCGTCCCCAGCCTGCAAGGCTGTATGCTAACACTAAGCCACCATGCTGCCCATTATACAGATCTGCATAGTGACTTATTTCTCGTTCACCGGCTTATATGTGGAATGTTACACACCATATCTTGGGGTTTTGTAAACTCTCTATACGTGGCCCAAGTAAAATAACCGACAGGAGCCAAGTTACATAAACTGTTATTATTCATGGAGCTGATTTAAAAACACACAGGCTGGTCATGTGGGCCAGTATGGGAGTGTGATGACTTGGTGCTGACAAGACCATATATACAGTATAACGCCCCCTATAGCAATGACGCTGTGACTAAGGCCTCTTACCCACAAGCAAGTGCAATCTGTGTAAAGTGATTTCCTAACCCAAACCACTGATCACTGGAATGAACTATACCCGTTATTTCAGATCAGAGGCCTAATATTCAGGGAGCGACCTCCAAAGGACCAATAATGCCCTCTACAGGGCGCTCCCGCTAGGCCAGGACCTCTGGTTTTCAATAGAACATAGAACAACACTATAACACCTTAAGCTGTATTAACGCCTTATAAAAGATGTAAGTTTTTCTGTTTACAGAGCAGTCTGAGGACTTGTTTTCTGTGGGACAAATTGTACTTGGTGGTGGCACCATTTCATACTCTTTATTATATAAATCTGCGGTGACCTCCTGACTGAGGTGCGTCATGAAAGGGCAGCAGAGGTCAGCCAAGTGTCAGCCTCTTCTAGTCATCTGTCGCCTCGTGTAAGTTTTCTGAGCACTGCTCAAATCTCTGTAACCACCAAGTTTGTTGCCTCTTTGTAAATAAACTTTTGCTGACATGATTCTGTCATCACCGAGTGGGGAAACTACTCCAGCACCATATAGAATAAGGTAATTATAATTAAAGGTGTATATTATTTATCACCCTGACTAAACCCAAACGTAGCGAACTCCCACTTTGATATTAGGAGAGGACAGAAGGGGTTAACAGATGGATTATTGTTAGGGCCCGGCTCCTGTGAGTTACCTGTAGAACCAGTCGGGCAATGTTTGTGTCCCCGGAGGCTCCTGGAATGCTATGGCAGCGTGCCCGGGGGCGGCCGGGCTCCTGGCTGTGACTACATACAGGCTGCATTGTGGAGCGGGGAATGTGTGTGCGGCCTGCGGAGGATTACTATATGTACATATGTGTCATGGTAACACTATAGATGTGGTTACCAGTAATAACCAATTGTTTGACTATCCTGAGCTATATCTATAACGTATGGAGTGCCTGTCATTCATTTGCAACATCTCCCACCGGGGCCTAGCCTTTTCTCGGGGCCTGGAGTCACCCGGGGCCCGCAGTACCTGAGTGGCTGGCGGTTGCGGCCTAGGCACGCTAGTGTCACGGTGCTTGGTATGGGGAACCGGAGGGCTGTCCTACAGACTGGCAGGTCTCCAGCAGGTGGTGTTGGCAAGAAATGATGAGGGAGAGGCTGCTATTATCTCCATCTAAGAAACGTACCGATTCCAGTAGGATACCGTTTGTGTCTACGTACAGTGAACAGAGCAACACCATTGCCAGCATTATACGTAGACATTGGAGCAAACTATCTGGAAGCCCTTCCCCTGTGCCAGAGTTTCATAATCCACCCCTCTTCTCATACCGTAGGTCCCAATCAATTAGGGATCGGTTGGTTAAGTCCGATGTAGGTCCATCAAGAATGAGTAAACAGATGGGCATTTTTGGCCAAATGAACAAGGGCTCATTTCCCTGCCGCAATTGTATCAATTGTAAACAAATGAACAAAGGGGCTGTCTTCCATCACAACAATGTACAATATCGTGTGAAACACTATCTCAATTGCAGCAGCAATTTTGTAATCTATATGCTGAATTGTCCCTGTGGGTTGATATATACTGGAGAAATCACTCTAGAATTCAAGATCAGATTCAACCAGCATCGCTACACAATCCGTAGTGGGAGATGGGACCTACCTGTGCCCAAACATTTTGTAGAGAAGGGTCACTCTGCTGTTTGTAATTTCTACACTAGATAGATAGATAGATAGATATGGGATAGATAGATAGATAGATAGATAGATAGATAGATAGATAGATAGGAGATAGATAGATAGATAGATAGATATGGGATAGATAGATAGATAGATAGATAGATAGATAGATAGATAGATAGATAGATATGGGATAGATAGATATGGGATAGATAGATAGATAGATAGATAGGAGATAGATAGATAGATAGATAGATAGATAGATAGATAGATAGGAGATAGGAGATAGATAGATAGGAGATAGATAGATATGAGATAGATAGATAGATAGATAGATAGATAGATAGATAGATATGAGATAGATAGATAGCTATGGGATAGATAGATAGATAGATAGATAGATAGATAGATAGATAGGCGATAAATAGATAGATAGATAGATAGATAGATAATACATAGATAGATAGATAGGCGATATTTGATAGATAAATAGATAGTTATATAGATAGTGTATACAGTGTATAAAGATAATGTAAATGGTAAACTCCACTTATACTTGGACCCTGTCCATAAACATCCAGCTCTGCTGGTGTTTACTACACACACAAATGTTACACCGAAGGGCCTATGCCTAGCACTGCCTGCAGTTTATTGTGTTCAAAACTGATGGTAGATTCCCTTTAAGGATGACGAATACTGGGGCAGATTTACTTACCCGGCCCATTCGCGATCCAGCGGCACGTTCTCTGAACAGGATTTGGGTCCGGACGGGATTTATGAAGGTAGTTCCTCCGCCGTCCACCAGGTGGCGCTGCTGCGCTGAAAATCATCTGAACGCGCCGGAATACACCGAGCTGGACCAGGTGAAGGTAAGTGCTTCCCAAGCGACACATTTTCGGTTTTTAAATGCGGTGGTTTTTCCGAATCTCTCAGGTTTTCGTTCGGCCACGCCCCCGATTTCCGTCGCGTGCATGCCGGCGCCGATGCGCCACAATCCGATCGCGTACGCCAAAATCCCGGGGCAATTCAGGTACAATCGGCGCAAATCGGAAATATTCGGGCAACACGTCGGGAAAACGCGAATCGGGCCCTTAGTAAATGACCCCCAATGTTTTCAATGTGCTGCCCCCTGTGGACACTAAAGAATATAACATGTGACTCCTGAAGCACCAGATTTGCTTTGTGTAAGTAAAAAATACAATTGTCCAGCGAGGGAGGGAAATTATGTGAAGGACAATGGCGGCTCGGTTACAGGTTACAGTATTATAGAGTCTATTCCCTGTAGCGTACAAGGGAGGGGGATGTAATACACAGCCAGAGCTGCCAGTCACCTGATTCCCCAAATCCGCCCCTGTGCCAGTGAATAGAGAGGGATCCCCACCCAGACGCTATTCATCAGCCTGGCTCCATGTAAGTACTAGACGTCTCCTCGATGCTACATGTATCATATATATACACAATGCTCCATGTATCTGTACAACACAGGATCACAGAGTATTTTCTGATCAAAGTTTTTGTGGAATGATGACCGCACCCCTGTGGGCACCTCCCTTATCTCCACATACTGCTGACCCTACACAGATACTGTATTAACCCTACTAGCGGGGAGATCTAGAAGTATTATATGCTTTCTGTGGCAACAAGAGCAAATTTTAAAAATTTTATTTATCCCATTTATTCCTGTTTATGTATATTTTTTGTAGTTTTCTTTTAACTTTGCAGCTAGGAAATAAAATATTACGTATAGGGAAACAATCAGTAAGTTGTATTATAGAAAGAACACATGAAGAAACCATTGTCAGGCCGCGCACTATGGCGCAAAGCTAAAAATCGAAATAAAAAATAGCAAATCGCTATTGGTGGGGAATAAAAAGAGAATTTATGACTTATATACAACCTGCAGGTTACTTTCTGTGGGACATAAAAATGGGGTAACAATCAGCAAGTTGTTCCTTCTGCCGTACGGCAAAGATCCACCGGCTCCTCACTTTATGCAGTAACCAAACTTTGCAAACAAGCAGCAAGTTACTATCAGTGCAGTATAGTATAAAAGATGTAGAGACAATCAGCAAAGTCCTCTAGAGAAGAATAAAACACTATGGAAACAATCAGCAGGATGCTCACTGGCAGCAGATTCTTATGTCACCCATTAGGACCTACCCTAAGTTTCTGATATCATCTGTGGAAAACTGCTTGTAGTCTTTCAGGTGTTGTGGATGCATTGGGGCTTATTTACTAAGGGTCCCGTGGCTGCGTTTCCGTCTGGTTTTCCGACGTTTTCAAGGTCCGCACCGCTGGGACAGGGATTTAGATTGGAATTGTGGCGTACACGATCGGATTTTGGCGCATTGGTGCCGGCTTTCATGCGACAGAAATCGGGGAGCGGGCCGCCGGACAATCCGTCCGATTTGGAAAGAGCACGGGATTCAACTTTAAAATTGTGTCCTATCCAATGCACTTACATGCACCAGGAAGAAGATGGTGTACTCCGGCGGACCTGAGCGGGGAAGCGACACATGCAAGAAATCGGGCGCACAATGTTAGTGAACGCGGCACAGTACATTCTCGGATCGGGAAACGCGCAGGACCGGGTAAGTAAATGTGCCTGTTGGTTTTCCCCTTTCAACAGGGATGTTGACTTTACTGCGACATGGTCTCAGAAAGCTGCCTCTTAGAGTAGTCCCTGTGTAGATGGCACAGGCACTGGGTGGTCAAGAAATGCAGGTGGGGTTAGGCAAGGAATAATCAATAGTCAGGCTGAGGTCAATGGATGTTCTATTGGACTGAAGGGAACCTGTCATGAAGACTTAGACTCATAAGCTGTCACCAGCTTGTCATGGAGGAAGAAGAGGGTCCTACTCAGGTGTCCCCTTCTGCATAATGATCTATAGTTGAATCAGTGCTTCATCATAAATGACCTTCACCTGCCGCCACCATGACTTATCATGTCATGTCCATCTACCTGGACTACGGGACATCAAGTCAGGAGAGGACAACCCAGTATGACTTTATGCTGCCCCATGACTCCTTATACATAACTTGATTTAGTATCCTACTTTATAACAGGTTGGTGGTAAATTGTTGGTCTAAATCCTTAAGGAGGACAGCACAGAGCTGTGGTCAAGACTCACTAGCATTCTCATAGGGGAACGGCAGGTCAGGACAAGTTATAGGTACATAGATCAATAATCACATTCCTTCAATTCTTGGTCTACCCATATAGATAAGTACCTGCGGAGACATTGTGAGCTGCTCATGATGTCCTCCATAACACTTGCTAGAGTAGTACATTGCCATTCAGCAGGAGGAAGTGAAAGTGATAATGTCCCTGAGGACTGTAACATTGCGGTGTATTGGTGTATTACAGGCGGAGGGCGGTATGTAAAGGTATGTTTGTCATCCTGGATGGAGCCTTTCTGCCAACCAGCGCTTCAGCTACTTCCACATTCTTTGACATTTTTCCATTGAAGAGCAAAGGGCTGTCCACTCCCATCGTTCCTCGCTACGGGACAGGCTCTGTGCTTGTTTAAGAACAGCCAAAACCAGTTATTCACTTTCAATAAAAAGTCAGATCCTGGGCTGCTGCAAACTTCTGTCTGAACACCACCAGGAATCTTCACTAACTTCACCCAAAAAAACTTGTGTATATTCCAGACTGAACCTTGAGGAGCAATGACGTTGACTCAAGAAATCCTAAGTTCTCTCCACCTGGCAGATAAGGTGAGTCATCATGAGATTTAGAGACACATTTCGACTCTACTTCTAAGGTCACGGAAGGCAACGGAGACCTGTGTTGGAGAATGAGCTGCCACAATTTCTGATTCTGATTGGAGATATGTTTTGGCACCGGGGTCTACAGAGATGTCAGACTCTACTCATAGTGTAGAACCAGGGTGGGCCATTGGGGACATGCACCAGAAGATGAGATCTCCTTCACCTCAGTATATTTTATTGCTGGCCATCAGAGCAGTGCTGGAGGTCATTGTAGGGCTTGTCCTTCTTGATAAACAAGTGGTCACAAGTGGTCAATCTTCTCCAGCTGGTAGAGCAGGTCTGTCTACAAAAGAAATGATCAGGGGTCTGTCAGTTGGGTTGATATTTTTGTTGATAGTCCCACTACTTTGATGGTGTGAGGGGGTTTCTTTGGCTATTGTCATGATGGATATTCCAAGCCTTATCTGCTTAGTATCTGAGATACTTTGCACCAGTTTCTATAATCTGGGGATTACTGTATGAAAAACTGACTTTAGGATACTGAAGAAAGGTCATCTTGGGTGGGCAGAACATACAACTTGTTGATAATAATGGACAAGCCACCAAGCATTGATCATGTTGGGTTGGATTTTTATCCTGAAGTTGGCTATATCTTCTTCCAAAGTGAGTCTTTGACATGATTGACATAAAGTTTTGTTTGATTTTGGAAAGCCCGGGATCCTGCTTTATCAACCAAATGCATAAAAAATGCCTTATAGAGTGGAGAATCTCAAAGGTTCCCTACAAACCTTCTTAAACCCTTCAGAAGGCCACACAAGGATTAGGTTTTATTGGGTTTTCTTCGTCAAAGTCTAGAGAGAGCCCATCTTTCATCGGAGTCTTCCATCACTAGAGTCTAAAACTAAGAAATAACATGACATTTAGGTCTTCAGTTTCATTCACTGAATATGTGACCTTCTGCCTGAAGTGAAAGGCCCATCCTTGAATTCCAGTGAGCAGATACCACATATCTTATCCTATGGCTTTATACTATTTTAGTTTTTATACATAGCGTATATACTCGAGTATAAGCCGACCCAAGTATAGCCGAGGCCCCTAATTTTACCACAAAAACCTGGTAAAACCTATATTGTTACCATCAGATCTATGAGCAGCAGATCATCTGGGTCCCATTGATGTAGTGTGAATCCTGTAAGATTTTGTATATTTAGTTTCACTATTGATATATTTTTTATGGGAATGGATGTGGTTTGGGATAAGATATAGAATATTTGGCCACAGGAGCTCCAAAACATTATGGACCTGCAGCAGGGGCTCCATGGATGGACCTCATTATAAGAACATGGTGTCATGTGGCAGTTTTTATACAGACGGTCCCCTACTTAAGGACACCCCTAGACGACCCCTAGTTACAGACAGACCCCTATGACCTCTGGTGAAGTCTCTGACTGTTACTATAGTCCCAGACTGCAATGATCAGCTGTAAGGTGTGTGTAATGAAGATTTATTGATCATCCTTGGTCCCAGTACAGCAAAAAATGTTTAAACTCCAATTGTTTTTGGGGCAATTTTTTTTTCTGGATCTACAATAATAAAATATATAGTTTTGACTTGCATACAAATTTAACTTAAGAACAAACCTCCGGACCCTATCTTGTACGTAACCCCGGAACTGCCCGTACTTAAATGTACTTTATTACAAAATATTTCTGAATGTTGAGGTGATTTTTTAATGTCAGTCACCTAGACTGGTATATACCGTTCATTATCCCACTCCGGGAATGGGGTATTACCTGTTTCTTGTCTGTCTTGTTGTACTTGTTCTTGCTCAGTTTTGTCAATGGTCACTAATAATAGTCGCACACAATCCTAGCTCTTCCAGTAAGCAATGTCATCCACATTCTTTTCTATTCTTATTTCACAATTTGCTCATTTGTTCATCCTGAGCACCCTGGTTCATGCCTAGAAGGACATAGCTGTACTTGACAATGAGAAGCCACTAATGTTGGCCTGTGAGAGCGTGTCTTTGGTCCATTGCAAAGTGGATTTTGTTATAGTAAGTGAGAGAATAGAGGCTACAAGGAGACCCACATGTCAGATGGAGAAAGTTTTGAGCCATGAGATAGTGGCCCTCGCTGCAAAGAGCTATCCTTAGAAATAGGATTTAGACCCTAACCAGCGGTCCGGTCCAAGTCTTCCTAGAATGTAACAAGTTCATCAGTTATCTTCAGTTCCTCTGTAAAAATGTTACGGCCTTAGGCTGCATGTACACGACCGTATGGGGGACGTATGTACGGCATAGATGGCAACGGCCGCACGGAGCGATAGGATGCTGCACACGTGTGGCGCCGTACCGCTTCGTACACGGGAAAAAGATAGGACATGTCCTATCTGCCCGTACAAAGTGCATTGCTATGGAGAGGGGGTCACCCCCATTTTGCAACCCCCCCCCCATACGGCCTCATACTGTATAATTTCAACTTTGTGGCCCCCATACAGTTTAATGCCCCCTCAGTGCTCTGCCAAAATTATGTGTAAAATACCCCCTAGGTGCCCCCCATACTGTTTATACTGCTTATAATTCCCCCTTTCCTTTACCTCCCCCCATTACTAATTCATCCTTTTATTATCCTCTTATAATCCACCCCCCCCCCTTTACAATGTGGCCCTGCCATTTTCTCAAAAACAAAACAACTAATACTTACCTCCCCTGGTTCCCTTGTAGCACTTGTGCTTCCTCTCCTTCTCTAAGCAATTCTCAACAGAGCTGGCACCAGGACATCATCACCCCCGAGGATGTAGATAGAGTTCATTTGAGGACTGTCCTTCCGCTACCCAGGACAGTGGGACAGACCCCGAAATCTAGGACTGTCCTGCTAAATCCGGGATGGCTGAGAAGTGTGCAGGAGGCTTTGAGGAGCTATTTGATGGGGCCTGTATACTCCATATATCAAATATACCTAATATCATACTATATATGGTATATAGGGAGAGGGAACACTAAAGTCATACAGGATTTGCTGTCCTTGGTAAAACAAAAAGGGGCTCTAATGAGAGGTGTAGATTGTAGTCTCTGTCTTTTTGCAAAAATATTATATTTGGGTGGGATTTAGATGCTATGGACCCCTCTCTTCAGTATGAGGATTGTACTTAGTGGGGGGGCTTATGTTGTTCCTTCTGCTCCTTCTGATAAATTATTCACAGCGCCCCCCGGAGGAGCACCTGACGCCTTTTCACATCCGTCATTGTGTATATTCATCCTTTTCACATCCGTAATAATTGTATTATGTGTCACAAAGCAGCAGTAAGCGAGGAGACAATGGCAGCTATTCCTGTCCCACCAGGAAACAGATTGTCCGTATCATTGTCAGCGCACAGAGCTTTATTAATACAGACCTGGCTGTACGGCCACCGCCTGCAGAGCCGCGGCTTCCTCAGCATTGTGATACGTCTTAGTTACAGATCTGAAAAATTCAATCTAACTCAAACCTTCGTGTCCCATAATTAAACACCTTTGTCCTGTGCCCTGTTGGTTCAGATGGGGACGTCGGTGCCTCTGATGGGTGAAAGGTCAATATGGCAGGTGACCTTTCCAGCGACACTATAACTCCCAATGTGGTTATCAACTACACCTTTTAGTAGCCATTGGGGGTCATTTACTAAGAGCCCGATTCACGTTTTCCCGACATGTTACCCGAATATTTCCGATTTGCAGCGATTTTCCCTGTATTGTCCCGGGATTTTGGCGCACCCGATCGGATTGTGGCGCATCGGCGGCGTCATGCACGCAACGGAAATCGTTTACTCATTTACTCAGGGTCCGCGTCCCGCACGATTTCCGATGTGTGCCACATATAGAAGGGTTTTTTGGCACACGCGATCGGATTTTGGCGCATCGGGGATTCAACATTCAAATTTGTGTCGCAAGCCAAGCACTTACATGCACCAAGAAGAAGAAAGTGAACTCCGGTGGACCTGAGCGGGGAAGCGACACATGCAGGATATCGGGCGCACGATCTACGTGCATCGTGGCACAGTGCAGGATCGTCGGGGAACACACCTCGGACAGCTAAGTAAATGTGCCCCGATGTTCCAGAAAACTGATTTAACTTGAGGCTACACCCTTTAATCCCTGTGTAGATATCCACCAGGTACCTACCTCGAGTATCAATTTAGTATCAATTTAGTTGCAGCTGAAGACATATGAATGTGTGACACCAAAGGGAGAGGCAGAGATATAGACAGAGAACAGGCCAAGGTCAGGTAATTTTTGTAGGGACACAAGGAGACTAAAGAACATTTCTTGTGGAATTGATGGAGAATGCAGGACATGTGCTGGCTCTCTGAGAAGATGGCAGGGCACGATCTAGCACTCGGACCAGTGACTACATGGTGGGGATGGAGCTTGCCAGCTTTACACTTTGCTTTGCATATGTTCCCAGAATCCTCCCCTTTAAGCAGTCAATGTTAAAATGAATTATTTTCCATCTTTAAACCTATATGTTTATACACCTCAGCCCCCCGAGAACTAATCCACGTCTTTTCTGACATCTCCTCCAGCTTTCCGCTTGGGATACACTCGGCACCATAAAACCTTTTAAGAATTTTGATCCAGAGTCTGATGTGGACAGAATTAATGAAATACTGACTGAGAAAGGTAAGTTATAGACTTTCATATAAATGTCTTAATACGACCATGAACTACCTGTACCATTCCATTTTAGTACCTAGAACATGTTTAATTATTAATGCGCCCCCCATATTAGTAACCATCACAGTGCCCCCTATAAAAGTACCCTTCACAATACTTCATGTTACTTCATCATAGTACCCTTCACTGTTCCCCCTATACCAGTACTCTTCACAATATGCACACTAAAATACCATAACTCCTCCTATCATATTATACCCTTCACTGTTCCCCCTCCCCCATACTCTTCTCATGGGCCCCCTATATCATACCCTTCCAAGTGCCCACCCTATAAAATCATTCCCTTTAAAAAAACAAGTGCTACCCCTATCTGTATCCTATGTAAGTACCCCCAGATCCCCCCGTTACCAGTACCCTTAATAGCACCCCCTATGTCCCCACCCTTTCACAGTGCCCCCCTATTCAGTAACCTCATTCCAATTCCCCCATTATAAGTACCTTCAATCCCCTAGATAGACCCATATACCATACCAGTACCTTAGAAAATTCGCACCACTTTATGCATACGCTCAACAGTGGCCCCTCTATATGAGTACCCTTTATGTACAGTACCCCCCTACCATAGCCGTTACCAGAAAAAGAGCCCCTTTTGCCCTACCCTTCACAGGTGCCCCCTTTCCATAACTGTATACTAGTCATTCCCACTTGTTTTCTTGGCAGGTGTATGATTTTTGTGATATTGTCATCTATTGTCGTAATCGTTGTGACAAAGATTGCTAGGCGAATAGGTCTCTGTCCTTTTTGGTGGATAGAATAACAGCTCATTATCGTATTTTTTCTGTCGTTCAATGTCGCACGTAGATTTTTCTAATTGTTATTTTAAGGTATCCCGGCGGTGGCAATTGAGAAATTCATTTTTAATATTCTTGTTGATATTTACGTCTTCTGATGATATTCTTTTGACCGCTAAATTGCTTTAAAAAGGCAAGAGCTCGACGCATGGGGCGTGGATGATTGGCTTTGATCGTAGAATGGTAGTTTCTGTCGTCGGTTTAGTGTATAGAGATCTGGTGGGACTACCTTGGTTAGTAGCTAATGACCTGGACTGACCAGGATTGTACCATATCTGTGAATGACCAACCGTGATATTTGATGGATACGTCTTAGAATCAATTGTATTCGAATACTCATTGATATTTGCTAAGAACGCTTGCCTGGGTGGTAGGCAGTCGCAGATGAGAACAGGCATCATCTATGTACCCTCCCCACCTCAAAACATGGTCGAAAGTGGTGGGATACATAGATCAAGTCGCCTCCCTAGGGGCGGTCATACCATATTCGCATAACTGGGGCCATTGGCTGGGGGCGCTCCATTGCGACCCTTTTACGCTCGTATTAGATAATGCCTTACGCAAAAAGGAAGTATTGTTGTAAAGTACTGACTTCAAGTAGTTTCGAATACCCCAATCTCTTGTGTCTTGTAGCTAGATGTCGCAGAAATCTTTGCGGCATCCACACCAACGTTATCCTCCGCTGGATGACATAATTGAATATATAAGATACTACGGTCAAAAGTAGACTAATATAGTAGTAGACAAACAATCGATCTTGGTGTGCTGTGTAGTTAGGCCGGATTCTCCCACGAGAGCCTCGACCAACAAGAAGAAATAAAAGAGCTTAGCAGTGGTAAATATGCTCCCTATAAATTTTGTCTGTGTCATGAAACTATGATTAACAGAGGTTTTGTCATTTGTCGGCTTGTACCATACACCAATTGGTTTCGAACTAGATGTCGATATTGGAAACTTCGTACGCAATCTTAAACCTCACAACTGGTTCGCCCACAATAGGTTCAGGGTGGGGGGGGGGGGGGTTCATCTTCCGATAAAACATATCTTTAGACCCAAACATTGGTTTACACATCCTCAAAGTAATTTCACATCACATCCAACCCTACAGGTACCCTCAAGCCTATTGATGGCATTTGTCCAGCTGCGTTAACATGATTATAGCAATGTTTTTCGGGAAACACAGGGTAAACTCTGTCTCATCCTAACATGAAACTGAAGATGGCAATAATGGCCTTAAACCACAGCTGCCTGCACTGACGAGCGACATCAATCATTAAACGCCTCCTGATAAGGTGGTGCTGTCGTCGTCTATGGTTTACAAAACATACTATTCTCTGATATTCGTCGGTGGCGTCAAGTTGGTGATGACTGGCACAATATAAACGGAGTTTCCCAGGACTCCCAACTTTGAAATCTGGGACGTATGATACTCAGCATCTATCCTCGATATGGTCCCCTGCATCTGTTCATTCAGTGAGTATAATGCAGCAGTATCTCACTATTGAAGTAACCCGCAGTGACACGCATCATATACTTTGAGACCCTCCAAAATCCACAGAACCCCCATCAACCTATCCACCCAGGGCGACCCTGATTCGTTTCTGGCAATGACTCAATTTTTTCTCACTATCACTGGCTTCTTAGATGCGGGTCGCTCCCCCAATATGCTATGCAAGGCAGTTCGTCTACAATAGCATGGACTATCCTGCTGATTTCTCGCAGCAAAGCTAGCACAGCACCGCATCGTGATTGTTTTCTACTCTCTTTATCTCTTTTGACGTATATCCTTATATAAAGCTTTGCAAATTAGTCATTCAGGCTTGGATTACGTGTTTTGAGATTCTGCGACATATCATAGCTACAACAGAATCACTTAGAGGATTGATTTGATTCTGAAACTACTTGAAGTATTATCTTTACGAAACAACTACTAATGGAGGGGAAATAAAAAAATTCCTCTTTTGTGGAGGATTTCTATATAGCAGCTTAAAGGTCGGCATGGGCCGCGCAGCATAAGGCCAACTCCGCATAGTTGCTATATATGTGTTTATGAACGCGCTCTGGGGAGGACTTGATCTATGGTATCTCCCAGCCACGTTCGCATTTTGGAGGTGGTGGAGTACATAGATGTGTGTTCCTCCTCTGGACCCTGCTCTCCTCCCAGATGTCTTTCTTGATTCCATGAGTATTTGAATTGCAATTGATTCTGACATCAAATTCACGGGGTGGCGCGGTGTTAGTTCCACAGATAATGGTACGAATTCTGATGTCGGGGCAGGGTCTATACGTCCTAACCCAAGGATCCCCACGGATGCATATACAGCTATACCAGACCGACCAGAAACACTCTTCTATCTACGTAGCTGAAGCGAAATCATCCACGCGCCCTCATGGTGCGAGTCGTTGCCTTTAAGGTACCATTTTTAAGGGTTCAAAAGAATACGCTGCCGATTACGGCTAAATTTCACAAGAATTTCAACATTATGGTTTCCAAATTCGCAGTCGCTGGGATACGCGCTACAAATAACCATTAATGACTAAATCGGACATTGCACACAGAAAAATCCGATATGAGCGGTTATCTTCCACGCAAAAAGAGCAGAGCTATTGTCTGAGAATTCCTTTGTCACAACGTATTTAACGACAATAGTGAATGAAAAAAAAAAAACAACAAAAAAATACAATCAACAATACTCACCAAAAATCATACGCAATACACTGGCGTGCATATTGGTCGCTAGGCGACCGTCGCGGATTTCCCGCTTATACAATAATTTTGCACGTACTGTCATACAGACGCTCTAAAAAAATTATAGATTGCGTTCTGGTTAGAATCAGACGCTAGGTCCCCGCTTAGGTCAATCCATTATCAATAACATCATCAGTGGACGGGGCATTAAAAAAGGGTTGTTTCCCCTCGGCCATTGTGTCAATTGTTCACATGTCATTAAAAGTGCGTACACATTCACGCACCATAAACACTATCCTAATTCGCATAAAACATTACTTGGATTGTTCTATATGCGTATATACAATTGTCTCTGCACCGTGTAACCTTGTATATATGGTGCCACCTCGTATTTTAAAACCAGGTTCACACAGAGCACCGATATCGATATACGCAAACGAAGATTAGATGCTCCCGGTGTCAGGCTTAGCTGTTTTCTGAAAAAGGCATAAGGAGTCCCATCTTAAATTGCCAGTTAATTGACCATAAGCCCGGCTCCTAGGAGAGGAGGCAAGCAGGGGTAATCTATGCTAATAAAAAGGGAACTTGAATGGATCAGCTCGTGCTCCCACAGCTAACAAACACCCTGTGGTTAAATCATTGAATTCAATGTAACTATATTCTAATGTTTCTATTGCGGTTCTGTCGGTATGCCTTCACTCGCTGGCATGATATTCCATGTTATAAGTTTATTTGTCTCGGGAGGAGGACCCGCGCTCAGCTTTTTATGTATTTTGTATTCAATATGTAATTATTTTTCATCTCACGCTCGGCTTCATCTTAGATGCCTCTCTGCACACCGATTGTTCGCCATTCGTCCTCAATCTTCACGTGTATTTCTGCACAATTGATGACTAATGTACATTCCCTACTCCTTCCTTCAGTTCTTTTGTAAATGGCATATTTTACTAATTTGGGTTATGGCCATAACGCCCCAATTCAACCTGTCCGCAGCTTATGCTTGCGGGTGATGGGACGATAAGTGATGGTTCAGGGTCAAAAGAAGCTGCTAATTTCGCGCTCCTGAGTGCTTCTTATAGTCCGCCTCTGTTCCACACTGACTATGTATGCTTGTCGATAGTGTGAGCCCGACCTATACGCGGGTCCAGTTTTCCTAAATCACTTACCTGTTTTTCCTACTGGTAAAAGAGCAATTTGGCCTGGTCTCCGATCGGCTCGCTGCAACAAAAATGTCCGCGCGCAGCCATGCATGTCTTGATCAAGTTGCGCATGCGGGCTAAACTGGCCCCAAATGCTGGGGTCCGGCGTAGCCTCGCCTCCTACCACTTGATGGCACGCTGGCAACTGTCTCGTTATCTCTGGACAAGTTGGCGCAACTCCCCTCGTAGATCCCTGGGGAGAACAGTGATCAACAAGGAGACGGTACATTGTACAGACGTTTTTGTATACACTCGTTTCGCGATTGGGTCTCTTCTATTGACGATGGGGGACGGTCTCTTGCATCCAGAATGCACATTATGTTTTTAAAGTTTAACACACTGGTATACCACCAATCCTTAATTTAATCTACATTCATATATTATGTTTACTCTACTTGTAGACATAGACATGGTTCGTTTTTGTATAATATATTGTATATGCTCCTATATTTCACAAATCAATGTTGTTTAACCAATCAAATTGGTTGGGCTATATATATGCAAATGCTGGTCTACTTGTTTGTATGCTGAAAAAGGTTGATCTAGCCACGCGAATACGTTGGCAACCTTGAATAATAGGCACCGCAGCTGTGATCACCACCGAGTGCTGCTGCTTTCTCTTTAATATAATCAAAATCTCTTTCCACGGCATTGGTCGAATCCTGGCTACCCGGCTACAGAGGTTGTGGGCGGGGGGGGCTGAAATCTCACTTCCTGATATTAGATAGATAGATAGATGATACTAGATAGATCAGATCTGGGAAGCTAGCTAGTATAGATAGATCTCTCGATCGCTCGCTCTCGCTCGTATCGCTACGGCTCTCTCGCATCTGCGCTCGATAGATAGATACGCTCTGGATCGTTCGCTCGATCGCTTGCTCGCTCTGCTCTCGCTCGCTGATCGTCTGGCGATCGTCGCTGCTCGCTCTTCGCTCGCTCGCTTCGCGCTCGATCGCTTGCTTCGCTCGCTGTTGCCGTCTCCGCTCGCTGGTGTCGCTAGATAGATAGCATCGCTCGCTCCGGGCGATAGCTCTCGCTCCTCCATCGTATCTTCCTTCTCGCTCGTGTCTACCCTGTCTACAGCTATGTCCCTGTGCACTCCCTTCTCCTCCTGGCCACTGTCCCATTTCCCCTCCCGCAGGAAAATCTTATGTATTCCGCTCACAGCCAGAAGAGGTTGCCGTGATAAAATGGAGTATGGTCCAATTTATATAGTATGTCGCAAAGAAAAGTAGCGCAAAAGATTTATGCAGGTTTCCTAATTTATTTGCAGGCCTGAAGAGCTTTCTTACTCTTTTCTCTTCTTTCTGCTTACAGTGCACAAGCACCGCGGCCCGCCCTCCCCTCCCCCTCTGCTAAGATTAGGAGATTATCATGGTTTTTTGGTTGGCGCCACTCTAGCAGTCAGTCATCTCAGATGCAGAGGGGAGGTCGTTGAATATTTCATTGGGCAAAGAGGCAGAAAGCTTCTTCCAGTCTGGAAAGACCTCCCAGAGCATTTAAAGAGGATGTAAAGGTGGTTTAAGCATTCACTTTTCCAAAGTCTCTGCTGGTGTTTACTACACAACATAGCAAATGTTACACTGAAGGGCTTATCTTATGCCTATGCTACTGTGCTCTGCAGAGTTTATTATTGTGTTCACAACTGATGGTAGATTGGCCTTTTAAGGATGACGAATACTGTTTTCAATGTGGCTGCACCGTCTGTGAACACTAACAGAATATACTGTGACTCCTTACTGGGCACCAGATTTTGCTTTGTGTACTTAACAATAGCTAACTTGTCCGCGATGGTAAGGAAAATTATGTGTGAAGGACTAGTTGCGGCTCGTGCAGGGTACACGTATTTTAGAGTCATTCGCCTGTAGTGTAGAAGGGGCGGGGATTAGTAATACAACAGCCGGGCTGGCCATCACTCACCTGATTCCCGCAAATCCGCGCCTTGCCGGTGAATACTAGGTGATTCTCCGCCACCGCCCTCGACGCTGTTTCACAGCCTGGCTCGCTATGTATGTACTATAGTCTCCCTCCTCCTCAGATGCTAGCGATGTATCATATATATACACCATGCTTCCGGATGTAAGTACTATGTCTCCTCATTCTATCATTATCATATATATCCACAGATGCGCCATGTATCATAACATCATACAGACAATGCTCCATGGTAGTACGATATCTGGCTTCATGCCAGGATGTATCTGTAGCACATCGTCAGGATCACAGGAGTATTTTATGATCAAAGTTTTTGTGTAATGATGACGCACCGCGCTGTAGGAACGCTCGCTCATATCGTCCATCATACTGGGGTCGACCCCATACCAGATACTGTATTCAAAACCTGGGGGGCCTAATAGCGGGAGATCTATGTAAGTATTAATATGCTCTTCGTGGGCATAACAAGTAGCTACAGAATTTTAAAATTTTTGTATTTATCCCATTTATTTCCTGTTTTATGTATATTCTTTGTATTTTCTTTAACAATACGATTTGCAGGCTTAGGAAATATAAATATTACGATAGGGAAACAATCAAGTCAGGTTGTATTATAGAAAGAACACCTGAAGGAAACGTCATTGTCCACTGGTCCGCGCACTATTTGCGTGCAGAAGCTCAAAATCAAAATAAAAAATAGCAAATCGCTATTGGTGGGGGATATATAAAGAGTAACTTTATGACTTTATATACAACCATGGCAAAGTTACTTCTGTGGGACTAAAATGGGGTCACATCTAGGCAAGTTGTTCGCATTCTGCCGTAACTGCTAAAGATCCCGGACCCGTCTCCTCACTTTATGGCAGTAACTAACATTCGGCAACAGCAGGTAGCTTCAGTTAATCAGTTAAAAGATTTGAGACTGATCAGCAAAGTCCTCATAGAGAGAATAAATCATATGAAACAATCATTCAGGATGCTCTACTGGCAAACAGATTCTTATTCCCGCATTAGACTACCCTTAGTTTCTGATATCATCTGCTGGAACACTGCTTTGTAGTCTTTAAAACAAGGTGTTGTGGATGCTTGGTGGGCCTTTATGTTTACTATGGTCCGCGTGCTGGCGTTCCGTCTGGTTTTCCGACTTTTCAAGGTCCTTCACCGCTGAGGAGCTAGGGATTTATATTGGAATTGTGTCGTATACTGATCGGTTGTGGCGCTATTGGTGCACGCTTTCTATGGGCGACAGAAATCGTGGTCGCGGGCTCGCCGGACAATGTGTCGCATTTGGAAAGAGCTGAGCGGTCAACCTTTAAAATTAGTGTCTCTATCCAAGTGCACTACGTGCACCATGCAAGAAGATGGTGTAAAAAAAACTTCTCCGGCGGACCTGAGCGGGAATGTGCAACTACATGCAGATTTTTGGGGGGGGGGTCCCGCACACTGTTAGTGAACGCCGGGTCATCAGTACACTTGTCTTTTCTCGATCGGAAACACGCCAGTACGGGTACTAATATGTCCCTCCCTGTTGGTTTTCCCCTTCAACAGGGGGGGTGATGTTGACTTTGCACTCGACATGTCTCAGAGCTGCCTCTAGAGTAGTCGCTGTGTAGTTGTCTAGGCAGGCACTGGGTGGTCTCAGCGGATATTGCATCATGGGGTTAGGCAAGGAATAGTGCAATAGTCTCTATCCGAAGGTCAATGTTAATGTCTATTGGTCTGAGGGAACTTGTTGATTGGTTGTTTCAAATAAAAACGATACAATCGCTTAAGGGGGCTATGCAAGAGCTGTGGTCCAGACTCCACGTAGCATCCTCATAGGGTGAACGGGCATGGTCGATGCAATTTATGGCTATCTAGATGCGAATAATCACTCCATTTCACTTCTTGGTCCACGCCTACTCTAGATACGTACTCTCGCGAGACATGTGAGCTGCTCATTGATGTGCGCTAACGCATAACCTTCTAGAGTAGTAGCTTGCCCATTCAGCAGGAGGAATGAAAGTGATAATGTCGCCTCGAGGACTGGTGCATTGCGGTGTATGGTGTCTTACAGGCGAGGCGGTATGTAAAAGGTATAGTTTGTCTTCCTGGATTTAGCGCTTTCGGCCAACGCCCGCTTCAGCTTACTTCGACATTCTTGACATTTTTTCATGAGGGGGATCCAAGGGGTCTGTCCAGTCGCCTATCGTTCTCGCTAGCTGGGACAACGCTCTGTGCTTGTTTAAGACATCTGTGTGTCAATACCAGTTATTCTACTTTCTATAATCAGATCCTGGGCTTGCTGCTAACTTCTGCTCTGACACCACCAGGAATCGTACTATACGTCAAACGCCAAAAACTTGTGTAGATTGCAGACTGAACCCTTGATAGCAATGACGTTGTACATCAGAAATCCTAAGTTGCTCTCCAATCCTGCAGATAGGTAGTCATCATGAGATTTAGAGACATACATTTCGACTTCTACTTCTAGTGTCACGGAAGGCAACGGAGACCTTGCTGTTTGGAGAATGAGTGCTGCCACAATTTCTGATTCTGAGTGGAGATTCTGTTTTGCTCCAGTCACATGGAGATGTCTGACTCTACTGCATAGGTGTGGACCAGGGTGGGGGGCCATGGGAGCCTGCACGCAGAAGATAGTACTCCTTCACTGCAGTATATTTTGTAATGGCAGGCGTCATCGGGGCTAGTGCTGGAGGTCATATATTTGGCGCTTGTCGCATTCTTGATACAGTGTCACAGTGGTCAATCTTCTAATCAGCGGGGTAGAGCATGTGTCTGTCTACAAAGAAATGATCATGGGTCTGTTAGTTGTGGTTGTGATATTTTTAGTTGTATAGTTCGCCAGCGTTAACTTTGAGGGTATATTGAGGGTTTCTTGGCTATTGTCAGGATGGATATTCAAGGGCCTTATCTCTTTGTATCTGAGTATTACTTTAGCTACCATTTAGTTTCTATAATACCTAGGGGATTCTGTATGAAAACTGACTTTAGGGATCAGCTGAGTAAGTCATCTTGGTTGGACAGAACTTATACACTTGTGATATGAATGGACAGGCCTACCAAGCATTGATCATGTGGTTTGATTTGTTATCTCTGAAAAGTTGGCTATAAATACTTCTTCCAAATGAAGCTCTTTGACATGATTGACATAAAGTTTTGTTGTTTTGGAAGTCCACGGGATGTCTTGCTTTTTTATCTAACGGCAATATGCATAAAAGCTGCCGTATAGAGTGGAGAAATCTGCAAAGGTTTCCCTAGGCAATCCTCTTAAACCGCTCTCAGGGCTCATCACGAATGATGAGGTTTTTATTGGTTTCTCTTTGTTCAAAGTGTGAGAGAGCCGTTTGTCATCTTTCATCGGGCTTCCATCGGCCTAGAAGTCTAAACTAAGAGAATAATGTGACACTGATAAGTCTTCTCAGCTTCTTCACTGAGTCTGGTGACCTTCTGCCTTGAATGGAAGCCCATACTTGATTCCAGTGAGGACAGATACCACATATTCTTATGCCTATGCTTGCTTTATACTAGTATGTTTTAATACATTCTATATAACTCGAGTATAAAGCCCGCGAGCCTCCTAAGTATGAGCCGAGGGCGACCTATATTTGACTACCACTAAAAACCTGGTCAAACCCTATTGTTACATTCATCCGATGTAATGAGCAGGCAGATCATCTGGGTCCCCATTGATATAGTGTGAATCTCTAAGATTTTGTGAATTTAGTTTCACCTATTGATATATTATTTATGGATATGATGTGGTGTTGGAGTTATATATAGAATATGTGGTTGGCCTGCATGATCTCTTCGGCAATCCATTAATGGCCTGTCAGCAGGGGCCTCCATGGAGGATGGACGCTCTATTATAAGTACATGGTTCATGTGGCATTTTACTTATAGCAGGCTGGATCACTCTGCCTACTTAAGGACTCAAAACCTTGACTTACGGAACCGTACCCCTAGTTACAAAGACGTACCCTATGAGCTCTGTGAAGTCTCTGGATGTTCTATAGTTCCAGACTCGGGCAAATTCAGCTAGTCAAGTGTCTGTCAATGAAGATTTATTGCTAATCGTCTGTCGCATTACGCAAAAAAAAATGTTTAAATCAATTGTTTTTGGGGGCAATTTATTTTTTTTTCTGGATTGCTCCCATAATAAAATATACAGTTTGACTTGCACATACAAATGTAACTTAATAATAATACCTTGCCCGAGCCTATCTTGAGCGTAAGCCCGGCTGCCTGTAACTAAATGTACTTTGATTACAAACATATTTCTGATTTGATTTGTTTTTATGTCATGTCAGCCTAGACGGTATTATACCGTTCATGTATCACACTCCGGAATGGGGTATTAACGTCTGTTTCTTGATCTGTCTGTGTATCTTGTTCTTGCTCGTATTTTGGTCAATGAATGTCATTATAATAGTTCGCCCACATCCTACTCTTATCTGTAAGCAATGTACATCCACATTCTTTCTATTCTTATTTCACATTTATAACTCGATTTGTTCATTCTGAGCACCCTGGTCATCGCTAGAAGGACATAGGCTGTATCTTGACAATGTGATGGTCTAGATAAGGGCCGACTAATGAGGCCTGGGGAGCGTGTCTATTGGTCCATTCGCAAATTGATTTGTATAGTAAGCGAAGAATAGAGGCTACAAGGAGACCCAGCGTGCGATTGGAGTAAGGTTTTGAAGCCAGGAGATAGTGGCCTCTGCGCTCGCAAAGAGGCTTCGCGTAGAAATAGGATTTAGGACTTCCTAGACTTGACTGCAAGGCAGAGGCTCCCCAAGACAACGCGGCGGGTCCGTCGGTGCCACGGTCTCAAGTCTTCCTAGAGATGTACAGTTCATCAGTTATGCTTCAGTTCGCTCTGTAAAAATGTACGGCGCTTAGGCTGCTATGTACAGCGACCTTATGGGGAGTCGTATGACGGCATAGATGGCAGACGGCGCGCAGGACGATCGGGATGCTGGGCACACGGTGTGGTGCCAGATAGCCGCTTGCATATACTGAAAAAGTATAGGACTGTCGCTATCTGCGGCGCGTACTTAAGTGCATTGCTATGAAGGGGTCACTCCCATTGTGTCCCACACACACCCGGCATACGGCCTCATACTGTATAATTTCAACTTGTGGCCCCCCATAGTCAGTTTGAATAATGCCCGCCCAGTGCTCTTGCCAAAATTATTTGTAAAATACACCCCCCTGAGGTGTGCTGCCCTATACTGTTTATATAACTGTTTATAATTCCCCCTTGCCTTTACCTTCCCCCATTCCTACTTCATCGCTCTTTTATTATTCGCTCTTATAATCCACCCCCTTCCGCCCTCCTTACATGTGGCCACTGGCCATTTCTCAAAACAAAACACTAATACTTACCTAATTCCCTGGTCCCTTAGCATCTGTGCTTCGCCTCCTTGTCTAAGCAATGCTCAAAGAGCTGGCACGCAGACATCATCCACCTCCTCGGCTGATGAGATAGAGTTCATTTTGAGGACTGTTCCTTCGGCTACGCATGGACATGAGTACAGACGCGCGAAATCTAGATCTGTCCTGCTAATTGCCGGATGGCTGAGAATGTGCAGGAGGCTTGAGGACTATTTGATGGGGAGGCGCTGTTACATCCATATCTCAATTATACCAATTCATACTATAATATGGATATAGGAAGGGATCATCTAAAGTCTATACAGTATTTGCTGTCGCATGTTAAGACAAAAGGGGCTCGGTAATTATAGGTGTAGATTGTAGTCTCTGTCTTTTTGGTCAAAATATTATACTTGGGGTGGGTGATTTAGATTGTTTCTATGGACCTCTCTCTTCAGTCTGAGGAATTGTACTCAGTGGGAGGGGTCTTATGCGTGTCCGTCTTCTGCCCTTCTGACTATATTATTCACATAGCGCCGCCCGGATGAGCACCTGACCCTTTTCACATCCGTCATTGTGTATATTGCATCTTTTCACATCCGTAATAATTGTATTATGTGTCCACAAGCAGCAGTTAACGAGGAGACAATGGCAGCTATTCCTGTCCCTACCAGGAAACTAAGTATTGTCCGTATCATTCTCAGCGGCAAGCAAGCTTATTCAATACAGGTACCTGGCTGTAGCGCTCTACCGCCTGCAGATCCTGCCGCGCTCCTCGACGCATTGGATACGTCGTTAGTTACGCGATGTCTAAGACATTCAATCTAACACTCAAACGGCTTCATGTCCGCATAATTAAACACCTTGTCCTGTGCCCTGTTGGTTCAGATCGGGACGGGTCGGTGTTCCCCCTGATGGGTGAAAGGTGAATATGGGTCTGGTGACCTTTCCATCACAACGAACTTCCCAAGATGTGGTTGATTCAACTAGCATATACCTTTAGTAGCTCTTTGGGGTCATTTTGCTAAGGGGCTCGCGATTTCCGGTTCCCGATCTGTTATACCGCAAACTATTTCCGTTTGCGCGATTTTCTCTCGTTTGCCCCGGGATTTTCGCGGCACTTATCGATTGGTGGCGGGCATCGGCACCGGCCCGGCATGCACGCATGCGATCGGAAATGTCGTTTACCACACTCCATTTACCTCAGGGTCGCGCGTCCCGCACGATTTCGCGATGTGTGCCACATATAGAAGGGTTTTTTGGGCACACATTGATCGGGATGTGGCGTCATCGCACCGGGCATGGCACGCACGGAAATCGTTGACTCATTTACTCAAGGGTCCGCGTCCCGCAATAGATTTCCGATGTGGCCATAACATATAGAAGGGTTTTTGGGACACAGCCCATTCGATTTTTGTCGCGAACAATCGGCGTCCGGCTTCAGCTCGTCAGAATATCGGGGGTGGGCCTTGTGATCGATCCGATGGATTCGGACTAAGTCGTACGGATTCAACATTCAAAGTTGTAATGCGGCAAGCCTAAGCACTTAACTATTCACCGGGGAAGAAGAAGGTGAACTCCTCGAGGCGACCTGATTGGCGTGGTAAGCGACATCATGCAGCGATTCGAGCGCTACGTATCTACGTCATTGTGGCACAGTGAAGGATTCGTCGGGGAAGGCGCACCAAATCGGCTCGGCTAAGTAAAATGTGTGCCCCCGATTTCGCAGTAAACTGAGTTAACTGAGCTACACACCGTTTAATCCTTGTTGATATCCTCGAGGTCTCGGTACCTACCTCGAGTAATCAATAGTATCAATTATAGTGTGCAGCTGAAGTACAATATGAATTTGTGACACCAAAGATTAGGCAAGATATAGACAGAACAGGCCAGTGCAGGTAATTTTTGTAGGACACAAGGAGGGACGAAAGGACGTTTTCGCCTGTGGAATTGATGGATGCCAGACATGTGCTGGGCTCTTTGAGAAGATGGTACTAGGGTCACGATTCTAGCACTCGTAGCGGGCAGTGACTACATTGTGGGGATGGGGAGGGCTTGCACAGCTTTACACTTTGCTTGCATTATGTTCCAGAATCCTTCCCCTTTAAAGACATCATGTTAAAATGATTATTCCATCTTTAACCTATATGTTTTATCCACCTCTAGCCCCCGGTGGAAGAACTATACCACGTCTTTCTGACATCTCTCTTCCTTCAGCTTTCGTACCGCTTGGGATAGGCACTCGTCGCCAATAAAACCTTTTAAGATATTTGATGCCAGAGTCGCGATGTGGACTAGATATTAATGAATACTGACATGAGAAAGGTAATTATTGACTTTCATATAAATGTCTTATACGACCATGAACTTACCTGTACTGGGCATTCCCATTTTAGTACCTATAACATGTTTAATATTAATGCGCCGCGGCATATTCTTAACCTTCACAGTGCCCCTGATAAAGTAACTCCTGCAGACATGCTTCGATGTTATTCATCATAGTACACTTCCTGTTTTTTCGCCGGGCCTATACCAGGTAACTGCTTCACAATACGCCTCTATCTAGTACGCCTTCACTGCTTCGCCCCGCCATCTCCAGTACTCTTCACGGTGGGCCCCGCTATACCAGTTACCGCTTCATAGTGCCCCCGTATATCCTTCCGCTCTTAAAGTGGCGCTATATACCTTTTCCCATTTATATAGTAGCCTCCTCCCGTTAGCCACGTAGAGCTTAATAGCAGCCCTCTATGTCACCACTCCTTCCAGTGCCCCGGCTTCCCTATATCAGTACCCTTTCACAATCCCACCATTATAATAGTACCCTTCATAGTGGCCCCTATATCAGTACTCTTCACCATTCTGCAGCGCATTATAATAGTACGCCATACACAGTGCCTCCTCTTATATTAGTACCTCTTTATATTAGGGCCCACCTCCCATACCAGTACCCCTTAGAAAGCCCCTTTTCCACTAACCGGCTGCACAGTGCCGCGTCCTTCCATAACATGTATATAGTCATTCCCATCCTGTTCTTTGCAGGTAACCGTGGCTCAACATCATCCTTACATAGTGACTAATCTACAACAATGAACGCAGAGACAAAATGTGTCTCAACTATATTCAAGTCAATTCACTGGACAGCTAAGCATGGTAGCTGTTACCATATTTTTTATAATATATCGACTATCTGTGAAGCAAGAATGGGGACTACAGAATTTTAGATTCATAATAGTTCAATAATCAATAACTGGTATATTGGGGCGGCTCCCTGGGCTCTCAGTTCGCCACATTAACAACCATCTCCTGATTACTTATTGCAAAATAATAGCTATTGTATTGTGGGGATAACGTTACCCTCGAAACACCCTCCAGGGTGTATATGGTAATTACGCTGTTTCACTTATCCATGGGTTTAACTATGGGTAGACCTTGTTCGTTTTTTTATGATCATATTTACTGTTGTACTCTCTTTTTCCCTTTATGATTGGCGGTTCATTCTAAACCTCTATACGGGCAGGAGGCCAGGTCCGTTGTTTTTAAAAAACGTAATAATAGAGGTTTATTTAGCGATTAATATGCATTGTCCCTCTGGGTTAATTTCCGCTCTTTCCGCATTTCTGGGATACATATGGATATTACACAGTGCGCTCCTTCCTTACGGACACCGCGCTTCTGACAACCGCATTAGTTATTCAGACGGACTCCCTCTGCGCCCTGTGCCCTCTGGTTAAGCGCTCTCTGCATGTTACTTAGTCCGCATGACTGCAATGATCCACTGTAAGATGTCTGTAAGCTGACGCTTTAGTGCTAATTCATTGTCCAATTAAACAAAAATTTACATGTCAGGTACTTGTGTAGCTGATGTCTGTGTCTCTCACATGTGTATAGCAGAACATGTCAGGTACCTGTGTAGCTGATGTCTGTGTCTCACACATGTCTATAGCAGAACATGTCAGGTACTTGTGTAGCTGATGCCTATGTCTCACACATGTGTATAGCAGAACATGTCAGGTACTTGTGTAGCTGATGTCTGTGTCTCTCACGCATGTGTATAGCAGAACATGTCAGGTACTTGTGTAGCTGAAGATGAATGTCGTGTCACACATGGGTATAGCAGAACATTGTCAGGTTCTCGTGTAGCTGAGTTCTGCGTCTACACATGTGTTATAGCAGAACATGTCAGGTACTTGTGTAGCCGATTATCATGTCTCACACATGTGTATAGCAAAACAAGTCAGGACTTGTGATAGTCTGATGGTCTGTGTCCACACATGTGTATACAGAACATGTAGGTCCTTTGTAGCTGAATGTCCTGGTGTCTCATCACATGTGTATAGCGAACATGTAGTTACTTGCGTACCTATGTCTGTAGCTCAACACATGTGCTTATAGCAGAAAAGAAAACAATCAGAACACAGAACATTGTTTCACGGGGGGCACTTCTTGTTGTGTAGTTAGATGATGTTGTCTTTTGTGTCGCAACATGTGTGTTTTATAGCAGAGCATTGTCTGGTGTCAGGGTACTTGTGGAGTCTGCTGGCTGAGTAGCTGATGATGGAGGGGTCTCTAATGTTGTATAGCAGAAAGAAAAATTGTTTCAGAAAGAACATAGCAGAACATTGCAGGTGCTTGTGTTTGCGGTTGTTGTTTTTGTTTTTGTTAGCTGATATTTTTTTTGTCTGTGTTCTTCAAACATGTGTTATAGCCGAACAACTGAACGAAAATGTCAGGGTACTTGTGGATGTCGTAAGTTGAGTGATTGGTCTGTTGTCCTCACACATTTCATGGGTATTTATTATTAAGCAGGAGAAAAAGGTCCCGTCAGGGGTACTTTGGTTTGTATTAGCTGCGTATGCGTCTCACACCATGTTGTTTTATAGCAGAAATTAAGAAAATGGTCAGGGCTAACTTTGTTTGTAGCTGATGTGTTGGCTGTGTGGGATTGTTTCTCTTTTTTGTCTCACACATGGGTCTATAGCAGAGAAACATCAGAAACAGTCAGAAGATTAGCAGAGACAGAAAGAGAACATTAAGCAAGGAACTGTCAGGGCTCTCCAGGCACTTGTGTTTTTGTGTCGCTTGATGTCTGTTGCTCACACATGTGTTATTTTTTTATTTTCTTTTTATAGCAGCAAGCGCAGAGCATGTTAAGGCATTGTGGTTTTTGTATGTAGCAGATTGTAGAGATGTTGGTCTCAAACATGTGTTATAGGCAGCAGAAAAGAACAGTCACCAAATCGCCAAATGGAGGGGGCGTTGTTTTGTTGGTGTATGTTATGTTGTTGTGTAGTTGTATGCAGCTGCCTGATTCAAAACTAGTGTCTTTATTATTCTATCCATTATCATATTTCCAAGGTTATAGAAAGTTAAGTTTATGCACAGGTTTAAGTTTTTGTAGTAGATTAGTTCTGAGTTTAGTGTTTTTAAGTTTACAAGTGAAAGTGTAAGTTTGTTTAAAGTTTTAAGTTTCTTACAAGTTTAATTAGTTGGTGAAATTCAATATGCTAATTTCAGGCCAGTTGGTGCCAGTTGGGTTTGCTGTGAACTCCATTGTCACTGGGGCAAAAGAAAAAAAAATTGTCTAAAACTTTCCATTATAAAAATATACATTTTGACTTAGCATACAAATTTACTTAAGAACAAACTCCAGACCCTATCTTGTAGTAACCCGGGACTGCTAACTAGAATTACACTAACCTAATATATGATGAAATCAAGGCAGCAGAAAACTAGGCAGACAAAACCAATGGACAGGGAACACCAAGGGTAGTCCACAGTATAAAAGTAGCCTAATATATAAGGGTGGTCCAATGGTACTTGGGTGGTCCAAATTGCAAGTCATTAACGTTTATAAGAGTGGTCCAAATATTACAAGGGTAGTCCAACACTACATGGGTGGTCCAACATTATAAGGGTAGTCCAACATTACAAGAGTCATCCAACATTACAAGAGTGGTCCAAATATTACAAGGGTAGTCCAACACTATAAGGGTGGTCCAACATTACAAGAGTGGTCCAAATATTACAAGGGTAGCCCAACACTATAAGGGTGGTCCAACATTACAAGAGTTGTCTAACATTACATTTGTGGTCTAACATTACAAAAGAGTCATCCAACATTACAAGGGTGGTCCAATATTACTCGGTTTCCGACTACAATGATGGTCCAACATTACAATGGGGGTTTCAAGTAAAATCAATGCTGCCACTTATGTTTTTCTCAGCTAGACTTGTATACCTTACTACGGAGATAACATAACTTCAAAAACACAAGACCGCTAAAGCCATTCACTGGTCTCATCGGTTCTCCTACTAAACACTGGACTACTTGATAAAAGGGTCTGAGATAAAGATGGTGGCCCCAGATATCAGGCACTTGGACATGAGCATCTGAACCTCTAGATACCAGGAAGGAGATTACTGACCACCGGAGTATCATGGAAGATGAATGTTTCATTGACTAGCTTGGTGTGGGCATTGGGCACATTTTGCTTTAAGAGCCACCATGTCCTATACTGCAATGTACACCAAGCACAAGTCACACAAGTGTAAAAAAAAATGTAATATTAAAAATAATATTTGATGTGCATCTTCATCCTTGTAGGACTTGGTGGAAGACATGAAGAAAGCTCTCTCAGGAGATCTTGAGAAGGTCATAGTTGGGCTCCTGAAGACTCCTGCAGCCTTTGATGCCCAAGAACTTAAATCAGCGATGAAGGTGAGAAGATCAGCTATGAATGATCTAATCCAACATATTTTAGGAGTATGTTAGAAGTTTCTTTAAGGATTAGGTTGGGTCTTCATCTTGACCATGTGGTGGAAGTAAGCTGCTGCTAGATGCCTCAGGTATAGGATTATCTTCTTTGAGAACAAAGGATTGGGAATGTTGGTCATTTGGCATCTCTTACACGACATGTCTCATGAAAAAGGGGTAGGATACCCCCACACACATTAGATTTGGTATGTTCCACCGACATTCACCCAATGTGTATGACGTTTCTATAGTACTGAGGACCTCACAGGGTGGTTGCATCAATATTGGCATCCCAATGATGAACTAAGAAAGGTCCAGAGGGATTCCCATAATTCTATCTTCTAATGCAGGGTTTAGGTACCGATGAAGCAACATTGACGGAAATCCTGTCCACAAGATCCAATGATCAGCTCAGAGAAATTCGGACATGTTACATGCAAGGTAAGTAGACAATACAAAGTTCAGCCTCGTAAATTATAATGTTTTCTTAAAGGCAATGGTATTTTGAAAAAAAAACTTACGGGAGGCGGTTCGTTCGCGAAGTGATGGGATTATAGAGCTTCCCTCTGATACCTGAATGTAGCAGAGGAGCTGTACATAGATAATATTCATGTGTATAATACTACTATGATGCCTAATCTAGGCCTCAGCCTAATGCAGTACAGTATAGATGTCACTGACTCAGAATGAGATGGCTCTGCTCATTCTGTCCCAGTCTATAAATGTCTACAGGAAGTTATGGATGTGTAGCCCCCTTCAGATCCCTGAAGGTAGTACAGTGGAGCTGTCATTGACATAGAATGAGATAACTCCGCTCATTCTCTCCCAGTCTATAAATGTCTACAGGAAGTGATGGGAGTATAAGACCTCCCTCAGATGCCTGATGGAAGCACAGACCTTATGGAAGTGTATAATATTAATATGATGCCTAATCTAGTCCTCAGCATAATGTAGTACAGTGAAGCTGTCAATGACTCAGAATGAGATGACTCTGCTCATTCTGTCCCACTATATAAATGTATACAGGAAGTTATGGATGTGTAGCACCCTTCAGATCCCTGAAGGTAGTTCAGTGGAGCTGTCATTGACAGAGAATGAGATAACTCTGCTCATTCTGTCCCAGTCTATAAATGTCTACAGGAAGTGATGGGAGTATAGGACCTCCCTCAGCTGCCTGATGGTAGCACAGAATGAGATTTCTCTGCTCATTCTGTCCCTGTCTATAAATGTCTGATGGGAGTATAAGACCTCCCTCAGTTGCCTGATGGTAGCTTAGACCTTATCGATGTGTATAATATTACAATGATGCCTAATCTAGGCCTCAGCCTCATGTAGTACAGTATAGCTGTCATTGACTCAGAATGAGAGGACTCTGCTCATTCTGTCCCACTATATAAATGTCTAAAGGAAGTGATGGATATAAAGATGCCTGGAGGTAGTACTGTGGAGCTGTCATTGACTTAGAATGAGATAACTCTGCTCATTCTGTCCCAGTCTATAAATGTTTTCAGTAAATAATAGGAGTTTAGCCCCCTCCCTCAGATTTCTGAAGGTAGCAGAGGGGCTGTACACAGACCTTATTGAGGTATATGATATAACTATGATGCCTAATCTAGTATAGCCTCATCTAGTATAGATGTCATTGACTTAGAATGAGATGACTCTGCTTATTCTGTCCCAGTCTACAAATCTCTACAAAAAAGTTTAACTCCCATTCCTCAGGTGCCTGAAGGTAGCAGATGGGCTGTACACAGACTTGTATTGATGTATAAAAAATTACTGATACCTACTTTAGGCCTCAACCTCATGTAATAGAGAGGATCTGTCATTGATTTTGAATGAGATGACTCTGCTCGTCTGTCCCAGTCTATGCTGCAGAGCTGATAACAGAATTAATATCCAAGATAATACATAAATAATGTGACATATGATGAGAAATTCATATTTTTGCTGAATATAATGGAAGATATCAGATCTTTTCAATGTTGTCAAAATGTAGCAGCTCTTGTGGGCTTCAGGACTACACGTGTTGATATCTACAGCACCTACACTCCCCATTTTGGCTGTTGAGGTCCTAAAACCTCTTATTTTGTCTCCAAAACAGAATATAAAGTCGAGCTGGAAAAGAATATAACTTCAGACACCAGTGAGCCGTTCACCGGACTCCTCCTAGCACTGGCCAAGGTGACAATACACACAGAGCAGTTATCAATGTTCTTACTGTATATGAGAATATTATTAATAATATATGTGTCCATTCCAGGGCAAGAGAGAAAGGGATTCTGGGATAATTGACTACGGCCTCATTGAGCAGGAGTCAAAGGTTGTATCCGACTTTGTATAGTTACAATGCTCCACCTAGTGGTAGAAATTGGTACAGGCTCATTTATTTAAAGGACATCTACCACCAGGATGAAGGATTGTAAACTAAGCACACTGACATACTGGTGTGTGCCCCGTCTGGTGGGATCTGCTCTTCTTTAAGCTACCTATGCCCTAGTTTTTAAGAAAAAGGCTTTAAAAATTATGCAAATGAGCCCGAGGGGCTCCAATTAACACCTATGGAGCCCAGAGCCCCTCAGGCTAATTTGCATAATTTTTGAACCCTTAAGGAAAAAAAACTAGGGCATACGAAGCTAAAATATGAGCAGATCCTGCCAGAGGGGGGCACACACCAGTATGTCAGTGTGCTTGGTTTACAATCCTTTATCCTGGTGGTAGACGTCCTTTAAAGGAGAATTCCACCTTTAATTGATGCATTTGATATTTGGATCAGATGCTGAGTGAACTCGGACCCAAGAACACACCCAACAGCGCCCATTGGATCAGTATTCTGACAGAACGCAACCATGGACACCTTAGGAGAGGTACGGTCCTAAAAATGGCTGCCTTGAAGGCATAATGATACAAGACATTGCTCACTTTCCTCACATTCACTATATCTAATCTTAGTGTTTGATCAGTTCAATAAATCGACATCGGTGGATATAGAGGAACATATAAAGAAGAATTTTAAAGGCGACTTCCAAAAAGGTCTATTGACATTAGGTAAGTTTAGAGTCACAACCCTACTAAGCTGTACACCATAGTTTCCCAGACTAAAGATATTCCAGGGGAAAGTACCACCCCCCTGATTAGTGGTACAGCTCCATTTTCTGTATAGTGGTTGGTTTGGGTAACTGCATCTCAATTGCCATTGCAATTATTGGGAGCAGAGCTGTAGTGACACAACCCTGCCACTACACTAAAAAGGGATCTGGACTTCAGTCACCTTCCCATGCTGCTTTTCTGCTGCCAGGATTGGCTGATCAATCGTGGTCCCATGTGTCAGACCCCCAGTAATCTGATATAAAAGACCAAACCTATGGATAGAAAATCAGTATTAATAAACTGCAAAACCCCTTTACCCCACTAAACTACTACCCCCCTCAGGTAGGGGATGTAATGTCCATTCTAGAATTCCCTCTTTCATGTGAAATGTCACCTCTTCCATCTCAACCATCACGCAAATATGACTCATTTTCACATGAGATGAGTCAAGTTTAGTGGTTGCAGGGGGTGTGTCACACCAGAAGCCTCCTATCTTCTGTTCTATAGCACCTACAAACATGCTTTTTGTGACATATTAAAGATAAGAATCTTGTCTTTCAGAACACATCCTATGGCTTTGTGATCTGCAGAACCAGGGATACCTGCAGCTAAAGATGTAGTTGGAAATGCAAGCTGCATATAAAGATCCAATTCCCGCCTATTTTATAGTTGCTTATATGTCCAGTTCTGTAGATCACAGAACAATAAGCTTGATGGTATCTGAAAGAAGAGATTCATACTTTTAATATGACTCAAAAATGTTTTGAGGTGCTATAGAACAAAAGATAGGGGACATCTGAACTGATACTACCCCTGTAAACAGCAAAATTGACTAATCTCATGTGAAAATAAGGGGAGAAGAGTCATATTTGCCTGAATTTGAGGGGAGATATTTCATAGGTAAATTGGTGAAATTTCATATAAAAGAGGGAATATTAGAAAGGACATTTCATCCCCTACCTGAGGGGGGTAGTAGTTTAGTGGAGTAAAATCTGGTGATAGGTTTCCTTTAAGGGGATTTAAGGAAAAAAACTTCTATCATTGTACAAATCTCATTAATGCAAGATCACTGTTTGCTGTAAGTGGATGGGAATATTTAAAAGTATATGTTAAGAGGCTGACAATACATCTGACGTCTTCGCTATTACACAGCGGAGGGTTTGTTACAGGGTGTAACAGATGCGTTGCAAGAATATGATCAGGACCGGTTGGCAGCAAATGGTTCTAACAACTAAAAGCAAGCAGAGATCTTGAAAAAGTTGATGAATAAAACATTTAAATACATGACAAACCGTCAGTACTTTAAATAACCTCTCGTGTGTTCTCCTCCTAGTGGCCGTGATTAAGGACACCCCACTTTACTTCGCAGACAAACTGTACAACTCTATGAAGGTAAAAAGACTTCTTTATTATTTCATGACCCTTGTATTAGGGGCTTTTTCATCATAACCTCCCCACAGCATTAGCATAGAGCGGGTTGTATGTAGTGTCCTATCTGCAGGCAGCATGTTATAGAGCAGGAGGAGCTGAGCACATTGTACATAGTGTCCTATCTGCAGGCAGCATGTTATAGAGCAGGAGGAGCTGAGTAGATTGTACATAGTGTCCTATCTGCAGGCAGCATGTTATAGAGCAGGTAGAGCTGAGCACATTGTACATAGTGTCCTATCTGCAGATAGCATGTTATAGAGCAGGAGGAACTAAGCACATTGTACAGTGTCCTATCTGCGGGCAGCATGTTATAGAGCAAGAAGAGCTGAGCTGGTTGTACATAGTGTCCAATCTGCAGGCAGAATGTTATAGAGCAGGAAGAGCTGAGCAAATTGTACATAGTGTCCTATCTGCAGGAAGCATGTTATAGAGCAGGAGGAGCTGAGCAGATTGTACATAGTGTCCTATCTGCAGGCAGAATGTTATAGAGCAGGAAGAGCTGAGCAGATTGTACATAGTGTCCTATCTGCAGGCAGCATGTTATAGAGCAGGAGGAGCTGAGCAGATTGTACAATGGGTCCTATTTGCAGCAGCCATTTATAGAGCGGGAGAAGCTAAGCAGATATAATTGGTGTCTTATGCTGCAAAAAGCAGGTTATAAGAGCAGGAGGGGCTTAGCAGTTTGTACATAGTTTCCTACTTGCAGGCAGCATGTTACTGAGCAGGAGAACTAAGGCACATTGTACATAGTGCCATCTGCGGCAGCATGTTATAGGCACGAAGAGCTGAGGCTGTTGTACATAGTGTCCTATCTCTGCAGGCAGAATTATAGAGCAGGTAGAGCTGGCAGATTGTACATGGTGTCCTATCTGCAGAAGCATGTTATAGAGCAGGAGAGCTGAGCAATGTACTAGGCCCTATCTGCAGGCAGAGAATGTTATAGAAGCAGGATGAGCTGAGCAGATTGTACTAGTGTCCTATCTGCGGGCCACATGTTATAGAGCAGAGGAACTGAGCAGTTGTACATAGTTCCCTATCTGCAGGCAGAATGTTACTAGAGCAGAGAGCTGAAGCAATTGTACATAGTCCTACTGCAGGCAGCATGTTATAGAGCAGAGGAGCAGAGCGGTTGTACATAGTGTACCTATCTGCAGGCAGAATGTTATAGAGCAGAAGCTGAGACAGATTGTACATACTGTCCTATCTCAGAGCATGTTATAAGAGCAGGAGGAGCTGAGATGGTTGTACATAGTGTCCTATCTGCAGGCAGTATGTGTTAAGCAGAGAGGACTGAGCAGATTGTACACGGTTCCTATGTGCAGCAGCATTTAAGAGCAGAAAAGCTAAGCAATTATACATTGTGTCCTATCTGCAAGCAGCAGGTTATAGAGCAGGAGGAGCTGAGCAGTTTGTGCATAGTGTCCGTTCTGCAGGCAGCATGTTTATAGAGCAGGAGGAGCTGAGACATTGTACATAGTGTCCATCTGCAGCAGCATGTTATAGAGCAGGGAGCTGAGCACATTGTACAAAGTGTCCTATCTGCAGGCAGCAGTTATGAGAGCAGGATGGACCTGAGCACACTTTTACTATGTCCTATCTGCAGGCAGCATGTATATAGCAGGAGGAGCTAGCACTTGTACATAGTGTCCTATTGCAGGCAGCATGTTATAGAGCGGAGGAGCTGACACATTGTAATAGTGTCCTATCTGCAGGCATGATGTTAGAGAGCAGGGAGCTGACAATAGTATGGTATCTGCAGCATGTAATAGACAGGAGACTGATGAGTAGTCCTAGTAGAGAATGAATAGCAGGAGAGTAGTATGTACATATTCGGCAGAGGAGATGAGGATTGTAACATCTTTTGCCTATGTTTTAATAAATTTGACAGATGTTACGGATTTTCCTCCCATCAGGGCTGGGACTAGTGCACAGCACTATTAACGTATCCTTATTCTCGGTAGTGAATCTCTTTCGTGGCATCGGTGGCTTACAAAGGAGTCTGGAAATCCCTCTATTCAGTCCATTCAGGTAACGTCTATTACACATTAACCTATTACACATTCCTCCCACAACAAACATCTATCACCCTATCAGATGGGTGCAATTCAAGGGCTGTATACCCGCACCACTAGGGGGTCATTTACTAAGGTGCCTGTCTTTCCCGACGTGTTTACCTGAATCATTTCCGATTTGGCGCCAATTTCCCTGAATTGCCCTGGGATTTTTTGGATGCACTGCGTTCGGATTTGTGCGCTCGGCGCTGCATGCACACACGAAATCGGGGGGCGTGGGTCGAAAACCCGACGGATTCGGAAAAATATCGCCACATAAAAAAAAAATGAGGAGCTTGCACTTACCTTCACTAGGAAGGCCGTGAACTCTGTCAGTTCCGATGCTCTCAGCGCAGCACGCATGGTGGAACTGGAACTGCCTTAATGAATCCGCCGGACAATCCACCGCAAGAACGCGCGCTGGATCGCGAAATGGATAAGAAAATCTGCCCCTATGTGTCCTGGTGTTACGGGTTAAAGGCCTATTGACTGAAATGCAGTACCGGATGCTTCCATTGACATGAGTGTGCTGTTTCAAAACAAAAAGGAGAAGCCTTGATCTTTTAAAAACCCTTTATTGGAGCCTTAATGTTTACAATGACCCTGATCTATTTACACAGTGTAAGCTAATGATGTAAAGTTACGTCAGCACTTCATAACACATTGCTATTTTATCATGCCTAATGAAGCCCCTTGGCTGCAAATGCTTTTAGGATTGGTAAAACTGGAGCCAACCTCACAAAATGAGGCCCTCGCGAGCAATTAAATAGACTACAGTTCTCAGATTGTGGAAAAGCAAGTAAAATACTACATAAATATCTTCTGTAATAGTAAGTAACATATACACATAGTATAGAAGAAGTACAAAAATGAATAAATAGTGCAACAGATGTCTTTGAAAAGCACAGCTCACCATGCAAAAAACAAGCCCCATACTGATAGCCATGATTCCCAAGTCAACATCTGCAAAGTTTGTATTTCACTCCGTATTTGCAATGGGTTCCTCCGGTTCCTCGGTTCTCCCTCCCACTCTCCAAACAACTGGTAGTTACATTGGATTGTGAGCCCCATTGGAATTATTATTATGAAACCGCATCAACAAAAATTCTGCTGCCTCTTGTGGAGCTGTTCTTTCGTTTCCTTTCCCTGCTGGATTCGCCGGATAGCCCCACCAATATGATATGAAGGTATGGTATGGAGGAACAGTACCAGAGAAGGTGTCCCTCTTATTCTTCATCAAACATCTCGGGACATGCAGTTTCCAATGTTTTCAAGAAACAAGCAATAGGGGCGATGAACCTTTATTCTAGAGCTGAGCCCCCAGTGGTGATAAGCTGTGACTTTATTCTGCAGATGGGGATGAATCTTCTGATAATGGCCGATCTAGCAGCCTGAGCAGCGAGCTTAGCTTCAGGGAGTATCTCCCAGTAACAAGACACTTATATGTTATATTATGTACGATACACACACTTCCTTTCAGAGTGATACCAAGGGGGTACCGCTCCGCTCTGCCTGCTGCTGTGCCGCAAAGATATATGAGATGTCGTGGCATTATATAACATATATGTTCCTAATGACAATCGTTTTGGCCACCATGATTCCCCCCGGCTGCCTCTCCTGTATAGTGACCTGTGACCCACCATTGTGCTACATTTCATACCTGTCTCAATAAATGTGTGCCTTTCATAAGGTGTCTTCTGTCATTCTCAGGGATTTTAGGGATATATCATACACACAGACTGTTATACCCCCACCATATAAGCCGCACATACACAGCACACCCACCATATCAACCCCTTATACACAGCACACCCCCACCATATCACCCCCTTATACACAGCCACCCCCATAATCAACCCCTTATACACAGCCCCCCACCATACAGCCCCCTTATACACACACACCCACCATATCAACCCCTTATACACAGCCACACCCACCATATCAACCATCATACAACCTTATACCACACAACCCGATCGACAAAGCACTATAGCCACACAACCACATACACAACCCCTTACATACACAGCCCCCCCCATATCACCTTAACCACCACCACTATCACCCGTACCAGCCCACCCACCATACTCAACCCTATACAACACACCCCCCCATATACACACCCCTTTACACCTTATCACAGCCCACCCACCATATCAACCCCTTTACACAGCAACCACCTCCCCCCTTAACAACACACACCCTCGCCTATACACACCAGCCCCCGAGCAACCCTTCCAGCACCACTATCAACCCCTTTAACAACCAGCCCCCCACCATATCAATCAACCCCTTATACACAGCCCACCCACCATATCAACCCCTAGGGGCCAGACACCACCAGCAACGGATACAGCACACCCACCATTATCACCCCGTATACAACAGCCCACCCACCATATCACCCTTAGTACACAGCCCACCCCCAGAGAACTTAACGACCCCCCTTAACCTAGCACAGCACAACACCCCACCATATACACAACCCCTTATACACAGCACACCCACCATAATCAACCCCTTATACACAGCACACCCACCAAATCAACCCCTTATAACGCACACCATCACACCCCATAACACACAACCCATCACCCTTTACACACAGCCCACCCACCCATATCAACCCCTTATACACAGCACACCCACCATATCAACCCCTTATACACACCAACACCCACCATATCAACCCCTTATACACAGCACACCCACCATATCAACCCCTTATACACAGCACACCCACCATATCAACCCCTTATACACCGCACCCAACACTCACAGATCCTCATACACTGCACCCCTATAGTATCAGACTCCATACACAAAATACCTTTATTGTATTACAGACTCTATCAGAATTATATCACTAACACTGATGTGCACTTTTTTATACTGTCAGGGTGCATTTACACGATGCGTTGCGTCATGTTTTTTGATATGTTTTTGGCGCATTCCATAGGCTTCAGCCTTGAGGTTACATTGCGTTTTAGTAAATGCAGTGGAAACGCAATGTAACCTCAGCATGTGATCTAGGCCGAAGCCTTTGGAATGCATCATTGTGTGAATGCGCCCTCACCCACTTGTTTCCTCCAGTCGTGTACACCACTCTCGTTACAATATGGCCACTGGTGGAGGGTCACGTGACCAGCTGTCTCCATGGATCGCATGATTCTCTTTTCGCCATGACTGGACTGAAAATTTGCAGTCACTAATGAAAAATTAACTCCATCATGTACCATGACTTTATATCGCAGTGTGGTTAGGATGTATGGAGATCTCATGAGCACAGGCCTGTCCATGCAGGGCAGGTGTCTGCTGTATTATACAGTTATGGGGGAGATTTAGCATCAAGTTTCTGAGGTAAAACTGTTCTAGTTGCTCATGGAAACCAATCAGAGCTCAGCTTTAATTTTATAAACAGCTGTGGGAAAGTGAAAGCTGAGCTCTGGTTGGTTGCAGTGGGCAACTAGACCAGTTCTGCTCTAAGAGACTTATGATAAATCTCCCCATGGTGCGTATCATGGCAGTAACCTTTTAGATGCCGTGGTCAAACCTGAACTGTATGCCTAAACTCTGGCGGTGCATCGGGCGCTTGCCATAACATCTGGACAACATTTCTTTTCTACAGAGATTTTTATTCATTTATTATTTATTTTTTTAGGAAATGTTACGGTTGAAGGAACAAAAAATCATAAACTCGGGTATAATTTATGAAAGCAACATATATACAACATAAGATTTCCATAACTTATAGCTAAAGAAACTGAATATATATGTTGTTACCCAAAAAAGTGTAATTTGTTCAGTATATGCACCCACAAGAATCTGTAACATTGGCCCAAAAGTCTTTCAGCGCACAATGGTCCAAATTTATCAATAGTGCAGAGTGCGGCAGATTATTCAAGATTTGCGCACGGTCGTCAATAATCTGGCGCTCCCTGCCCGCACCGATAATGCTTAAAACCAGGGTTTTTTTTGCTGCACTCAGTTTAACAGGCCACATTTTTGTCAAGTCGCTATAATAAATGTGTGGCACCGCTCGAATTGGCACCGGAACGTGCAGAACTGGCGCAGACACTTCATAAATACACGTGTCAGCAGTTTGTATGCTCTTTTCAGTGCAAAGTTCCCCCACCCAGTCATTTTATGGGTGCTCTTAGGTCTATCTGGTGACTGACACACTGTACAGAAAATTAATCCAAGCGGTGATCATCTCATGGGGGTCATTTATCTTATCTCTGTTTTGTCTTTTTTCCGTTTTCTACTTTGGTAATTTATCAATCTCACTTTTTACTTGTGTTTTCAGATCTCTTTTTGCAACATTTTTTACAAATGTCTCCAAATTGTCACACAAATGTCTCAAGTCACTTTCCATTTTCTTAGTTTTCCTTAGGTATGGCTTCGTCTGGAGTTTTTTTGCGGCAATAAATGTTGCAAATTTTACAACGTTTAGCACATCTGGAATAGAAGATAGATGTTGTACTAAACAAATGTCTGACGGCCTTCAGTGCACATTTCAAACAGTCCCCAAAAAGGCGCAAAAATTGCCTTGCGCCAAAAAAAAGTCTCAGAAAAGACAGAAGAAAAGGAAGAAAAATAAAGACAATGACCCCTATTGTGTTACATAGCAGGGGGTAAGAGAGCCGTGCTTCAGAGAAGATTTGTCACGAACATAGCAAATCCCAATATCAGAAAGAAGGGGCAGTACTGGAGGACAACAGTGGTGGCGCTATTGCAAACAATGCCCAAGTTCATGACCACGCCGGCCATGTTGAATGTGTGATTTCCGAAATTACAGATTGAATCGGTTGCGCAGCCTCGTAGTTTAGTGCCAAGACCTGGTCCCACTGGAAGGAGAAGAAAATAATGTAAAATTTTTACTAAAACATTCACATAGGATAAATATTTGGAAACATTTGGGCAACTCATTTTCAATATATTTATAGCAGATCTATGCATTCTTACAAATTAGCAGTGCAGAGTTCACCCGTCTGGTATCTTGCAGATCTCCCCAGGTACAAACACACTGTGGACCTTTGAACTCATCTTACAAGTGACAGATGTTCCTCAGACAGGTTCAGAGGTCAAATACACAAATAATCCCAGAGTACAAAGATAACGTGAAGAACACAACTTCAACCTCTAAAGTTATCAGAATGGAAAGTATGTCATCATTTGGCTGAAGGTTGTTTAAAGGGAAGATCCAAAGTCGGAAGTAAAAAAAATCATGAAAGAATTCTTATTACGATTTCCAGTCCTTTTGTGTCCTTTTACATGGAAACCATGTAAAAGTTTGCTGTTGACTGATCTTATTAACATGTAGTTATAAACAGTGTCGGACTGGGGTTCCTTGGGCCCACCAGATAAATTTTGCTGGGGGCCCACCCTCCATCAACTTCTAGAAAACAGACTCTAGAATCCTCCTCCAAATTGAGTTGTCTTCTGCTGTATCTCTGTACTCCATACAATGAAGTCATCATAAGATCTGTCAACAGCAACTCAACTGCTTGTTGACGGATTCAATATCTCCATATGATATTCCCATTTGTATGACACTTACCTGTGGCTAGCTCCACAGTAGCGCACTTTTTCTCATCTCCTTTGCAGTTAATGATACATTGGTCCTGAGATGATGAGGCGCACGTCTGGCAGCTCACTCCATTTGGCTGTAGGTTGCTGGAGGGCACTGCAAGAAAAAAGGATTGTCTACATTTTGAAGCCATAGTCAATGAATACTTGTCACAATCCAGAGCTATTTTACAGTTTTTGGAATGAAACAGCCATACTTTTCTAATCATGTGCAACCCCTTTAAGGACTAGGTAGGAGTGTGCCATAACCATGATATGATACCCACAGATGTCTATAGGCTTCACTGCATGCCTCTAATTTCACATGGCTCTGACATCTGCTCACAAACTACCCTTATGTATAGGAAGAGAACACAAGGCATACGTACACTTCAGCTCATCAGGCGTGCAGCCGTCAGTTTTGCAGCAGGATGTGGAGAGAATTGCCCTCCCTGTCGAGGTAATACTCCCAGATATTCCACATGTGTCGGCATTGGGTGCACACGATCGTCCAAACAGCAAGGTTTCTCCTGTATTTAGACAAAGGCATTAGGAAGGATTGTAACAAGAAAAATACTATCGGTGATTCAATGGGATCTAGACAGTTGTGTGTACAGAGAGCTCCCCCTTGTGGAGGCTGCAGGCGGACACAAACCTCACACTTATTTCTATGATACTGATAACTATATGCACTTTATGCACTATAAAGCTACATTCAGACGTTGTATGCCCGCTGTACAGTAGTAGCTCTCCCCCGCCCCTCTCCATAGGAATATACAGCGCACGGCGCCGTATCACGTAGAAAGATAGGACATGTCCTATCTTTCTATGGGCTACGGAGTGGTAGGGTGCCGCACGTGTGCTGCACCGTACCGCTCCCGTACGGTGAGCCCATAGAAGTGTATGGAGGGCTTATATCAGCCGTATATACAACAGCCCTATATACGTCCCCCATACACGTGTGTGAATGTAGCCTAATGCATTATACTATTTATTGAGCATAAATATGATGGATATGATGGGCATTGCCTCCTTTGGTGAGGGGAGTTAACAAAAAGCCTACACCTCAATATTTTCCTGAGTAAAACCACTCTTTTTAGTTTTCAAATTAACTCTTTACTAAGCAGTGCCATACTTGTCATCTGTGTTTGTCGTGTGATGGGTTACAGGGCACACAAGTCCATTATTTTTTCCACTTGTCTGCTAGAATGTGAGCAGTAGATCTAGGACCATTATTGCTGAACCTGATTATTATCAGAATGAAGTAATATTTAACTAGAGTTTATTCTTGTCCTGCTGACAGGGTTTCTGGAGTTGAAATAGTAAACATTAAAGGGGTGGTATCAAGTTTTAATGTACCACCGATCCATAAGATAGGGAATAAAGGTGGGTATTTCAACTGCCCTGGTAATACAGGGGAATGCCAGTGCCTCAGCAACTCCATACCAGTGGTACATCTGGGTTTGGGACAACCTGTACTAGTCAATGTTGTGCAGACCTGCGTTCCTTTTTATTCTGTGGGACTTCCAAAATCCAGAAGTTCCACTGGCATGGGGTATTTCTGCAGAGTGCCAAACTCAGCAGATTGGGAGTGGTAAACAGTCAGAACCCAAGCAATCATCTATTTAGCCCCTATCTTGTGGGTAGGGTTTTAAAGTAAAATTTGCCAAACAATCCCTTTAATGGATCTATGTGCCTATTTATAGTGTGCCCGGGTGCCCCTGTCTTTTGTCTGATGCTGCAGAGCAAATATGTTGTAGTTTAAGACTGTACAATCTAACTATTGGCTTAGTTTACTCCATAAAATGTGTCAAAATTAGAAAAATTTACTTGGGAAGGGGTGAACATTTAAGCAAGCAAAATCATTTGTTTTTCATAAAAGTGATTAGAAAGTGCCTAATATATTTGTTTTGCCCCAAATTAAACCCAAATTTTTGCCCATTTTGCTTAGTGCATATACTAAAAATGGTAATAATTGCCAAATACAGTGTCCACATCACATAACAGGAGAGTGTTATGACCCATGTGGGGGCAAACAGTAGTTTAATAAAATGGGTGCGTGATCAACCAGCAATCTGTTTCCAAAACATAACTGATCTACAGGACAAAATAAAGGATTAATAGAAGGAAAAGGTTTAGATAGAATAATTGTGAGTAATATTCTATCTGTGTACAGAGAAGGAGAATTGGAGCAGACTTAGGGACTTATTTTTAATTTTTTTTAATGTTTTACCACACATTAGGCCTTGTTAAAACTGTAAAAGAGTAAGACTGTCCTTGTTTCCTATGGCAACCAATCAGAGCTCAGCTTTGATTCTCTCAGAGCCCTTTAAGGAATGAAAGTTGAGCTGTGATTGGTTGCTCAATGTCTCCTCAGATTGCCTTACTCCATTGACAGTCCTGATCAATTCTGAGGGAGATAAACTAAAGTTCTCTAACAGTTAGATAGTCCTAAACTTCGACAAAATGTCAAAGATGATAAATCTGTGTGGTTACCCAAAGAACAAAACCCACCATTACTGAACGGGCTGTCATAGGCCCTGTAACACAGAACATGCACTCTGAGCCCATATTTGGTGCCTAAATCTATGAAAAAGTCATAGTACAAAGTGCAGCTTCACCTCCTTACTGGGTTATGTGATCTGTACACATCGTGGCCACTGTATGGTTGTATCATTTAGACATTATATAGAACAAAATAATAGGGAACATTGATAAAATGTGCTGCGCAGGATCCCATCTAACCTAAACTGCAGCATACACTTTAGATGAAGAATATTTGAGCCTCCAGCTATTCCTTCCTTCCCCTCCATACACATGCATCCTTGAAACACTTCCAAGGACGATCAGAGAAGCCATTTTTTAATCTAACAACCCACCTACAAGTTCAATTATCTTCCATATGTTATTCTATCGGAAGACTTACCTAGTGAGATGAGTCCAGACATACAGATCCCAACATCACAATCCTTTGTTGGTCCAGTGCAGGAACTTGCACTCGTGTTGAAGCACTCAACACATTTTAAAGAACATCCTATAAAATAAAAAGTAACATTGAGGATTATTCCCGTGTTACATCTGCAGTACTAGGTCACCACACACACATGTAGGTAGGTTATGATTGTAAGTGACACTTCTCTATTGCTCTCAGCTGGTTTCAGTGTCAGTCTTTACTGTAGCTTTGGCATTCTATACAGTATATCTATGCTACTGTTAGGAATATATTTTAGGGTGCTAAATGTTCTGGAGAATTCATGCTATAAACCTGAATCTAGCTACACGGTAATAGTAGGTTGTCCTAGATAAAATACTATTATAGTCACATATAAATGGAAGAATGGGGACTCATAGCTAGCTATCAGTCTCATACCCACATCACACACACCTGTGTTTTGTTGCTTATGTAGATTTTGTCACTTTGCCATATTATACTTGCGTATTAAACCTTACACATAGCACTTTTACCTTGTTTGCAATTGGACCTTTATTGTCTTCTGATTTTTTACACATGCTTTTTGCCCTAATCGTATCACATTGTAAAATGACCAATAGGTGGAGTCAAATTGGGCAAGAATTTTTTATGTAAGGAAAAAAGGGACCCGCTACACTAATGCCACGGTTTTATGAGGTCAAAGAGGAAGACAACGAGACTGTCTGAATGAAAGACAATAAAGGACACAAGCAATAAATGTACAAAGCAAAAGCCAAAGTAAAAACTGAAGCAACGTTAGCTAAAAAAAACACCCTTCATACATACCTCCCACTATATACCTGCCAGTTTTGTGCTAAAATGTTACATTTCATTGATTTTCTTAAGCGCTCCATTTTTATTTCTGCTAGGTCCAATCTAGCTACGGTATTTCAGTATCTCTCTCTCTCTCTCTCAAATATCTATCTACAATGGTTGGCGTTAGGGGTTGCAAATTGGCATTTGTCTGCATTTATTACTCATTTAATACCCCATGGTTGAATGCCTGGGTGAAGATGCTTATCATCTGTCTAGTTTTCTTTCTCCTATAATTAGTTTGTTTCCTATATATCTGTCTTACCATTTATCTATCTAGAATTTTGTCTATTAATCTATATATCTTCTATCTATGTGTTTGCGTGGGTTTCCTCCGGGTCCTCTGATTTCCTCCCACACTCCAAAACATACTGGTAGGTTGATTAAATTGTGAGCCCCATTGGGGACAGGGACTGAGTTGGCAAGCTCTGTGCAGCGCTGCGTAATCTGTGTGTGCTGTATAAATAAAAGGAATTATTATCTACCAATCTATCTCCATCTTTTGTCTATCCATCCATCAATCCATCTTCTATCTCTCTTCTACTGTACCTATCTCTCTTCTATCATCTATCTAGCTATCTATATGTAATCTACTGTATAGTTATGCATCTATAAATCTATCTATCATCCATTTATAAATCTATATAATGTTTTATATTTATTTTCCATCTCCCTCTCATCTGTCTATCTCCTATGGAATTCTCCTACAGTGGATACTTACCTGCTATTTCTGTGTAACTACACCTTTATCTACCTATCTACCTATCTATCTATCTATCTATCTATCTATCTATCTATCTATCTATCTATCTATCTATCTATCTTTCTCATATCTATCATCTCTCTATCCCATATCTATCTATCTATCTATCTATCTATCTATCTATCTATCTATCTATATGCTATAAACCTGAATCTAGCTACACGGTAATAGTAGGTTGTCCTAGATAAAATACTATTATAGTCACATATAAATGGAAGAATGGGGACTCATAGCTAGCTATCAGTCTCATACCCACATCGCACACGCCTGCGTTTTGTTGCTTATGTAGATTTTGTCACTTTGCCATATTATACTTGTGTATTAAACCTTACACATAGCACTTTTACCTTGTTTGCAATTGGACCTTTATTGTCTTCAGATTTTTTACGCATACTTTTTACCCTAATCATATCACATTGTAAAATGAACAATAGGTGGAGTCAAATTGGGCAAGAATTTTTTATATAAGGAAAAAAAGAACCCGCTACACTAATGCCACGGTTTTATGAGGTCAAAGAGGAAGACAACGAGACTGTCTGAATGAAAGACAATAAAGGACGCAAGCAATAAATGTACAAAGCAAAAGCCAAAGTAAAAACTGAAGCAACGTTAGCTTAAAAAAAACACCATCCTTCATACATACCTCCCACTACATACCTGCCGGCTGTATAACACTTCATTCTCAAGAAAGGTTTTGTACTAAAATGTTACATTTCATCGATTTTCTTAAGTGCTCCATTTCTATTTATGCTAGGTCCAATCTAGCTATCTCATTATCTGTCACTCATATCTATCTACAGGGCCGGCGTTAGGGGTGGCAAACTGGGCATTTGCCCTAAAGCAGCCCCCTGCATGTATTGCTCCTTTAATACCCCTTGGTTGAATGCCCGGGGGGATCTATCTATCTATCTATCTATCTATCTATCTATCTATCTATCTATCACTAAAATCTGCCAAACCCTGCACATAATGCACTTTGAGGATCATGTGTCATTTGTGCTGCTTTCTTCCTCTGTCTTTCCCATGTTACTAGTAGTTACTTGTATTTGTCTTGAGTTATTTATCAAACACGCTCGTAGGTGATGATACATTTGCACAAAATTTACAAAAATCATAGAAACTTTTGAAAATTGTTCAAACGCCAGCTAAAATTCTGCCCAGCTCACTTGATACACGCTTTCCAATGCCTATGTACTGCCTGTCATTTCACGTTCTTATAATTCCATGATATACCTGCATCAGAATGCCCAGGATGAGCAGTGCTATAGCTCCCGCCCAGTGCAAGTAAATCAGAGAGAACTTTTAACGAAAAGATGTTAAAAATAATAGTAAAACGGTGGCAGTTTTTGTAGCTGAAAACTCCAGGGGCCTCCCGGGAAAGTTCTTGCAGTGTGCCAGGAGAGTTCTGTTTTAGATAAAAAGGATTGAGGCCACCAACTCCGGGGAGAATAGACGTAGACGCTGACATTAGAGGAACACACACAAAAAACCCTCCAAAACAGCAGAAACTAAAAAAAGTAATAAAAGTGCAACATAATAGACATTTTTGTTTCTTACCTGGAGTAACAAGATTAAGGAGAACCCCGAGAGGTAGCAGCACAGAGAACATGGTGTCTATTAAGAAGCAATGATGTGCTGCAGAACTAGTGACACCTATGGGTGGGGCCTGAGGTGACACCCCTGTGACATTACCATGTGCACGCCTACTATGGAAAGCCAAGAGTGTAATTACTGCAGAAATTTCCATAAATCCAAAAAAAACTCCCAACTCAGTCTGGAAAGTGTTTTCTAGTTCTGGAACAGCAGCCAGGAAACTCCAGGTTATGGAAGTCATTACAGATCCTAGAGGGGAGGGGGGATGTACAATGTAGGGGACTTCACCACTAAATCATGAAAAGCTCTCTTTGTTTTGAAATTTCTCACCGGTTTCAAGGTCCTTACCTGCTGTTAGTGTCTTACTCTTGCTACATTTATTAAAGTTTGTTACAATGTGTCAGTGTTAGCAACGCAAATCAGAACTGAACATCTTTATCCTCTCCTGACTACATCGTAGTCTGTAGCCATGGTGACAAAGGTCTTCTAAGGAGGGTAGGTACAAAATGGTAAATTTTGTATAAGTAATTTTGGATAAATTAGAACAAAATGGTTATAACAAAGTAAATAAGGGAAAGGGGATTATCATATAAACACCTCCTCACCCATATAGCTCTTAAAGGGGTCAGACCACAAAAGACCTGGGTTTGCCCCAATAATAACTTATTTAATGCAAAAACAACCCATTTTTCTATGTAAATTACAATTGATTATCAAAAGATTGTTCCTGCCTACTATTGCTATTTAATACTTGTTATTCCGCCCCCTGCTGGGCGTTTTAATCCCTTTTAGAATGTCCTGCTAGTGCTAGTGGTCACACATGCTTAGATCATACAGAGACCACCCACGGGCACCCTAGAGAACTAAGGAGAAGGTGCACATGGAGATGCCGAATGCGGCTAAGCAATCAGTCTGCACCGCACACACATCCCAAGCTGAAGAAATTACCAGAGACTCGAAAAGTGTTTGCTTCCATATTATTGTTAAGACTGGAGCTCTGGATATTTGCATTTATACTTTAATTTTTTTTAGCAAGTGGCAGGAAAACAGTGTCCAATAGAAAACTCCTGCACTCACATTGTTATTATGTCCTGTCTGGGTTTATTGTGGTTAATTAAAGAAATATGACCCAACCTGCAAAAAACAAGACCACGTATGGTTACACTGGCAAAAAAAGTGCATGGATCTTGAAATGCATAAAAATTATGTTGAAGTTCAACTAAGCAAAATTAGAATGTAAAAATATCTATATATACATGTTTGCGGTCTCAATATAATTGTATTGAGCCATGGAAGAAAGGGAACATGGGCGCAATATTGAAACCCGTAGTAGAACACATAAATTTACATGTTAATAGGTTTCAAATGGTTAAACAGTGTTTAAAAAAACATGATGCATCCTCATTGCCTTGAATGTGCAAAAGGTGGAGCTGATTTATAGACAAAACCTTCTTAGACCGGCGTGGCGTTTTGAAACCGTTTTTGGCCCGTTTTTAAGCAGTTCGTTAAAAACGCATGCATTTTTTGAAAATGCATTGATTTTGCACAGGTTTTACCAATTATCTTTAATAAAACTGGTCAAAAACGCATGCGTTTTTTAATGGACTGCTTAAAAAACGGGCCAAAAACAGGTTCAAAACGCCATGTGTGCTGCCGGCCTTATTCAAAGTGGATTGTATGAAGGTTCAGCCATGATTTTTAGAATAGAGGACAATGAGAAGGTCAGTAAGTGGCTGTAAAGCTCCTCTTATAATAGTCATTACTATCCGCTACACACCTGTCCATACAATAAGGTTCAGAACCAGAATGCAGTACCGTATGTCCCCTAGAAATAGTGAATTTCATAGATTCTTCTTCAGGATTGCCAATGCAATCCAAAATTCTACTATCCAGAGGATAGGGGGGGGTCTATAGTAGCCTAATCCCTGTACAAAGACTGGGTCCCTCCTACCCTAATACCTACAGGAGAAGCTTTCTGACAAGTATTTGAGCTCTGACCGGTCCTCTATAATATGGACCCTGAGGGAGACAGGTGCTGTACATAAGGACCAGACAGATTGAGACAAAGGATCGCTTGGAGCAATGTGGTGATAGCCCTATACAGGCCGGACAACATTCTGACATGACAGACCCCAGGGCGAGTAAGAATCACTGAAATCACACAACATGGCATCAGAAGTGCTCAAAGTCACAGAAAGAACCCAATTACTGACATAAGAAAGGATTAACCCATGAGTTCCCACCTGCAGAATGCAGACGAGACACAAGGCAAACCTGAATGTGTGAATACGCCCTAAAGATATGAGATGTCTTTGATCACATCGTGAAAACTGCGTAACAAATCACACGTGGTTTTATCTTGCTGTAATGGCAAAGGTGTCCACCATGATACATGTAGATCAGACACTACACCCTTCTAGCAGTATGGCTTGTCCATATCCGACTTGTTTGATCATTTCAAGGTTGAGTCACCCAAACGATATCTCCATATACCCTTCTCACTCAAAGCATTCAAAAATGTGCAAAAAAACAACAACATTATGGACACCTACAGGTTATCAATAACTAGAAGTAGGAGAACCTGGGATGGAGGTTTGGAGGAAAACCAAAGCACCCAAAAGGTAGCAAGAAAGTGAGGGTGCAAGATGGATAAGAAGAAAATAGCGCAACTATCGTGTGATATAGTTAAATATAGATGGCATCACACCTGGATTCAGATGATAAAAGGCATTTTCCAAGAAAAGGAGTCCAGCGGCCAATCCTAGGCGAGGAAGGAACCAGGATCCTGGAACGGTGTGGAGCAGATGAGGAGATATCAGGACAGCGCTGTTTTTGATTCACACAGAGATTCCGGTCCAGAGTTGAAATGCTTTGCAATAAAGATGTGTCACTTGTTGGTTTGTTTTATGGTAAGGTTTATGTAGAAAGTATCAGGTGACATTGAATTTACTTCCCCAAGACCATTCTCTAATACACAAAATACAATCTAAATATCTAAATATAGCAAAATAATATGTATGATATATAGGGTCAAAAGAACTTTACATTACATTTACATTACTTTATTTTTTTCTGTGATTTACTGGGATTTTTAACAGAACCTATGATGTAGACATGAACCGAAGAAGCACCCGAAGAAGAATGTTGTCCAAATATGTCCGTTACAATGAGTTTGGCTGAGCAGGGGTGGACTAAGACTGGCATGGACCCTGGGCTGTACGAACATTATAGCCCCTACAAGTCTGGGAATCACTTCCTACATATGGTGCTAGAATCAAGCTTTTGGGGGAACGGAGGATGTGTTCCTTCTGCTGCTTTCAATCTGGGGTTTAAGGAACTTTGGAAGAACTACAAAGGTCCCGAAATGGCTCTTGTGTACATGTGTATTGAGAGCAGAAAAAGATGTATGAGGTGAAGGTCTTTCTCAGTTGAAAATTTGGTGGGTGGTTTGGGTGGGCATGTGCCCTCTAGAAGGCTTGGGCCCCGGGCTACCGCCCAAATCGCTTATATTATAATCTACTACTGTGGCTGAGCATCTTATGTGTATGGGGTCTTCTGCCTCCACTACCTCCACTGTCCTCCCAGGAGATATTTGAGAGCAGATGAGATGAGACTGTGCCGCGATTCACTAAAATCCTGCACCCAATATCCTGCATGTGTCACTTCCCCGCTCAGGTCTGACGGAGATCACCTTCTTCTTCCTGGTGCATGTAAGTGCATTGGATGCAACACAATTTGAAAGAGTTAAATCCTGCGCTCAGTCTGAATCAGTCGGATCATCCGTCGCCACCCCCCCCCCAATTTCTGTCACATGAAAGCCAGCGCAGCCGCGCCACAATCCGATCGAGTGTGCCACCTGTTAAATATCTGTCACAGCCGTGCAAAACCCCAAAACATTGGAAAGTCTGTCAAAAGTGCATACGCGGACCTTTAGTAGATAAGCCCCATTATGTTTATGGGATATAAGCTCCTACTAGAGTGTAGCTTCTGCTGTCTCCAATCATTGCGCTTGTATGAGGCTGACAGCAATCTCACATGTATGGGAACACTAACTCTCAAATCTGATGTGACATTTGGCACGATCTGGACGGGGAGAGTGGGCCTGGCACAAGAAAACAGAAAGTCGGGAAGTAGGTCAATGCCCTGGGTGCACTACCAACTCATTCAATTCATCTGGTCTGATGGAGATTACAATATTACATGGCATACACTGTGTAATACTCTACATTCACCACTAGATGTCACTGGTGTAGAGATCTGTTTGGTTAAAAAAGGTAGATTTCCAGTTCAGTAAATTTTCTGGGAGAACTTCCCAAGGATCCCATAGCTGTCATAGAGGGGTCTAGTACAGATCCAGTGAGGTGCCAATATACTGAAATACAGTAACATTTCAGTATAGTGTATCAGGGGTCAGGGGCCTCAATAAAAATAGATAAAAAAAAAAAATTCCAAATATCTTTCCTTGTAAACAAATATCATCATAAACAAGTCAGGTAGCGCTGTGTCCTAAAATCAAAATATAAAAACAATTATTCCTATATGATTTGTAAAGCGCTACAGAATCTGATGGTGCTATATACATAATTAACCCCTTCCCGCCGCTGCCCTTTTTCGTTTTTGCGTTTTCATTTTTCACTCCCCACCTTCAAAAATCTATAACTTTTTTATTTTTCCATGTACAGAGCTGTGTGATGGCTTTCTGCGTAACAAATTACATTTCAAAATGGTGGTATTTAATATTCCATGCCGTGTACTGGGAAGCGGGAAAAAAAAATATTATTTTTACTGTTTATTTATATTTATATCAGTTCTAGGGAAAGGGGGTGATTTGAGTTTTTAGGGTTTTTTTATTATATATTTTTTTTTAACTTTTTTTTATTTTTACGTTTACTATTTTTCAGACTCCCTAGGGTACTTTAACCCTAGGTTGTCTGTACGATCCTATCATGTACTGACATACTAAAGTATGGCAGTATATGTGGATTTTACTCCTCATTCATTAAAATGTGTTGATGGCACAGTGGGTCGGGAGGGAAAGGGAGGGGGGGTGTCTTAGTATATTGTGTATTGTTAATAAGTGTATAAAAGACGAAAATGTAAAGGAAACTTTGTTTTTTAATCATCCTCTCGGATGATAAATGTTTGTGTGATTAGCATTTTCTATGGTGTGTAAAAAAAATTAATAAAATTTAGAAAAAAAAAATGTGCATGGGTTAACCTGAAGTAGTCTCGGGTCTTCGGACGTCACGGGGAGCGATGATCCTCAGAAAGATGGCAGCGCCCATGCCCTGCCATCTTTTTGAAGCTGCTGGCAGCTTTGCCAGCACCGATCACGGGTGTTACCGGTAAGCCTTTGCTGCAATATGCAGCAAAGACTTACCGGCTATGGAGAGGGCTCAGCCCGTGAGCCCTCTCCATGCACCGGGACCCGATGTGGGACGTAATACTACGTCACATGTCGGTAAGGGGTTAAATAAAGATATATATGAATATATAAATAATATAAATAATATACGGTAATATAAATATAATATATTTAATATAGATAAAAATCTAAATTATAATATATTAATAATAAAATTATTATTATTAGGAAAACCCCTAATAAAAAAAATGGGAAATAGTGCGTAAATGTCTGAATTGCCTTTTCACCATTTAACCACAGTTAAAATTTTAATAAAAAGTGATCCAAAAGGTCGTACATTCCCTAATATGATATCATCATCATTGTCCCTCAAAAAGTTACACCTCACACAGGTTCATACAGAGAACTATGGAAAAGTTATTAGAGTCAGAATACGATGAAACAGATACATTTTTGTATATTTATTTAATTGTGGAATCTTTTCCAGATTCCCAGTACAGGCAGTCCCCGGGTTACGTACAAGATAGGGTCCAGCGGTTTGTTATTAAGTTGAATTTGTATGTAAGTTGGAACTGTGTATTTTATAACTGTAGCTCCAGACAAAAAAAAATTTGGCCCCAGTGACAATTGGAGTTTAAACATATTTTGTTGCAATGGGACCAAGGATTATCAATAAATCTTCATTACACACACCTTACAGCTGATTATTGCAGTCTGGGACTATAGTAACATCCAGAGACTTCACCAGAGGTCAGAGGGGTCTGTCTGTAACTATGGGTTGTCTGTAAGTCAGGTGTCCTTAAGTAGGGGACCGCCTGTCCATGGCATGGAATATTACATTGCTACACTAGGAAGTGCAAATTGGCCTGCAAAAAACAGACCCTCATATAGCTCTGTCACCAGAAAAATAAAAAAAATTGACGATTTTTGAAGGTGGGGAGTAAAAAACAAAAAATGCAAAAACTGAAAAAGGCATCGGTGTGAAGGGGTTAATGGCAAGACCTGAAAAAGCTGCAATGACTAAATATTTCAGGTGAACTTTTTGTGGTTTGAAGGCCATTACTTTCTTTTTTTGTGTGCTACTTTAATTATTTTTGCAGTTTTTTTATTTTGACACCTAGGACTAGTTAAATACTAACAATTTTTAAAGGATTTTTTAAAATTACTTTTAGCTTTATTTGGGGTTCATTTTTCAAAAAGTCTATAAAAAAAAAGCAGTTTTTGTATATTATATAAAAATGATTATGAATCGTTCTGTCATTTTGATACATACTGGGTCAGATTTACTTACATGGTCCATTCGCGATCCAGCGGCGCGTTCTCTGTGGTGGATTCGGGTCCGGCTGGGATTCATTAAGGCAGTTCCTCCGACGTCCACCAGGTGGCGCTGCTGCGCTGAAGTTCCCCGGAATGCACTCAAGTTCACCGGCCTATTCCTAGTGAAGGTAAGTGCAAGCTCCACGACACTTTTTTTTTTTTAAATGCAGCGTTTTTTCTGAATCCGTCGGGTTTTCGTTCGGCCACACCGATCGCGTGTGCCAAAATCCTGGGGCAATACAGGGAAAATCAGCGCAAATCGGAAATTTTCGGGTAACACGTCGGAAAAACGTGAATCGGGCCCTTAGTAAATGACCCCCAATGTTCCTAGTTTTGGGTAAATGCTTGTGTGTCCACCCTCTGGCAGGATCTGCTATACTTTTAGTTTCTAGCTATTTATGCAAAAAAACGATTTAAAAATGATGCAAATGAGCCTGAGGGGCTCCAGTCACCATTAACATCTATGGAGCACGGAGTCCCTCAGGCTCATTTGCATTATTTTTAAAGCCTTTTTTTTTTTAAATAAGAAGCTAAAAAAAGATCAAATCCTGAAAGAAGGGGCACACACCAATATGTCAGTGTGCTTGATTTATAGTACTTCCACATAGAAAGACTGAAACTGGTATAGTTCTATACAGTAGTTAGCAATCCAATGGTAAAGTAGGTATTACAGAGATGTGGTGTTATATCTTTTGAATTACAGTTCACACTGGTTAACATATTTATTTTCTAATACTATATAACTGTTCATATTGTTGTTTTTTACATACAGGGATACATATGTAATGGGTGTCTCGGTGAACGATTTAGTACCGTATTATTCTGATTATAAGATGCACAAAAAATCCTTTGATTTTCTCAGAAATCAAAGCTGTGCCTTATAGTCCAGTGCACCTTATATATGAACCGTACTTACAGACATTGCATTTCTGCAAACAAGGAGGTCCTTCGACCAATATTGGTAATGATTTTGTTAAAATATAACTTTTATTAATCGTTCATTTAAACCATGGGGAATATTTTCCCAGTGTGTAGAGACAAACAAAAAAATTTTTTTTATTAAAAATAGGAATGGTGTTTGAAGATGTTGATTTTTCCTTTTGAGCAAGGAGAGGAATGTGAGGAATTGAGATGCACTACCTTTTTGCGTATAAGTTAGGGAGTTGTGAACCCACAGGTAGGTATTGGAGAGTTCTCTGTGTTGCACACAGGTGGGTATTGAAAGGTTCACTGTGCTAATTACACCCTTTTAGGGTAGTTAGCTGTTTACGTTACCACGACCACATCGGGCGAACAATGATGATGTAGCACCATACACATCGTTTGGACCAATTGCAGAGGCAGACCAAAAAAAAAAAAAGGCGGTCCAACACCTGTGATGACAGCCCGACGTAGTTGCAACCTATTGGCCAACCTCTAACACACCCCCGTGACATCACCAACCAAAGTTATGGGAGCACACTGACAGCCTCAGATCAGCCCCGTTACCCCCTAAAGACGCCATCTCATGGCGAAACATGTCGGGGGGGCTGTTTGAATGTGTGTCAATTTTAGATTGAATGGTGTTCAAGGAAATGGATTAGATAGCTAGTAATGCCAGAAAACCGAGGCATTGAATAGTAGCAAGATTAGCAGCAATAGGAGTGTGAGTGAATTTGTGAGTGAATGAACAATTGAAAAACATCCAAGGGAGCGAACTCTATGTGTGTTTGCAAATAGAAAGCCAGTACTTAGCGCTG
>CM033647.1:10734150-10759420 GCA_019512145.1 Engystomops pustulosus | reverse complement strand
CCTCTCAATACGAGTCCCAGCTACGGGGGGGACAGATGTACTGTTCCGGCTCTGGTTGAATATTTCACATCCGGTGACTATAGCCTATATCAGCAGCAGCACTGCTCATCCCGATGTAAGACAAGGTCTGAATGCAGCCTAAGGATGATAATATTTTGTATTTTAATGACAAAATTTAAAAAACTTGGCATCTCTTTTCTAACCAGAGCCCTACAAGAGTGACATCTAGTGGTGAATGAAAAGTATTACATAGCATATGTTCTGTCTTCTTCCAAATCACTTTGCATTAATAAAAAAAGGAACATAGAAACAGATGTCTATGATCAGATGGATGATGTATAAGATTTATATATTTATGTTCATAGATACGCTGTATATTATCTAGTATGTTATCTGCAATGAGGTTTTCCTAACGTGATACTTGGAATGAGAAAAATCGCTGATAGGGTTTGAAGTTTGTCTCTTTCCACCTGTAATTTTTACACATTTGCCTAAGGGCTGTTTCACATTAATGAATCTTTTTCAAGCTGTATTCAAAGGTGACTTACTTTTAGGGTGACTTTGTAGAGCCTTGACTAGAAGAGACAGAGCCCACAGCAGCGGGGGTTGCAATGATGGGTGCCCTACGGATCACGAGAATGGGGGACCATTGTATCCCTGTCGTACCCTGAGATGAAGAGAACAGCCGGTCATGCATGCGCCAGCTGCTCCATTCATCTCTATAGTGCTGATGGAGATGTGCTCAGTACGGCGCCATAGAGATGAATGGAGCAGCCGGCGCATGTGCAACCAGCAGGTGCAGAATTTACGATCAGTGGTCGCCATGATCTGCCTGAGGACATGTCTGAGGACAAGATGCTCCATGGACTTACCACCTCCATCAATATCATTCTGTGGAAGAGCAGAGATTGTAACATCTTCATGACCCTGCAGAAAAAGGCTTCATCTTCCAGGATCCTAAAAATCCAACCATGCACTCGCTGCCTTAATTGATGGACAAAAAGAAGGCCCAGCTTTACTAAACCCCCTGCACCAGTTTTCAGTCAGACTTTGCACATTCTTTCATGTGCAAACTACTTGCACAGCTATTTATGAAATATCCAAGAAACATTTGTGGCGCACTTCACACAATTGTGGCACAACTACACTATACACAATGCAACACAAGATTTCTGCACTGAAGGGGGCGTCCGGTGCTCAGTCAGACCTTGCACCACATTAAACATGTAAAGTCCAACAGAAATGTCACAGGCCCCATGTTAAATGTGCACCAAAAAAAAAATAGTGGTGCACTATGTCGGAGCAGTGCAGGGGGTGCCAGATTCATGAAGAACGTGTGCCGGAAATCCTGAATCTGGCTTCCCCTGCAGACTACACAGGCAACTGCACATAGTACACACTGCACTGTTCTTAGTAAATGTGGGCCATAGTCCTCTATATGATGTATATAGTGGCCCACATTTACTAAGGGCCGTGCGCCAGTTTTCTGTCGGACTCTGCACGTTGTTTTTTTGTGCACACTGCTTGCACAGGTATTGCACATATGTGACACACGTGACCCTTTTGTGGTTCGGCTGCACTATTCATCATGTGACACAAATTTCTGCACTGAAGGGGGCGCTCTGGTGCTCAGTCGGATCGTGCGCCAGATACATTTCTTTTTATAATTACTTATACCAATGGATGGAGGTGTAGGATGAAGCTGATATTAGTCCAGGAATCACTCAATTTCAGATTATTTTATACATATTGTGGATATAATCTGCGGCAGTTAACAATATAAATGATTAGATTTAGTCCCAAAACCCGCCACAAATAAAAGCAAGAAGTGTTAAAATACCCCAGAAGGAGGTTTTAACTGGTTCACGACCCCCCACCGTGCATTCAGCCCTCTCCATAGCCGGTAAGTCTTCGCTGCACATTGCAGCAAAGACTTACTGGTAATACCCGCGATCGGTGTTGTCACATCGATCGCATGGGCGCCGCCATCTTGCCTAGGATCGCCGCTCCCCGTGATGTCATCGGGGAGCGGCGATCCATCTCCATGGTAGCCTCGGGTCTTCCGAAGACCCGAGGCTATTTTGTTTTAAGCCCTTCATTACAATGTGCTGATAGCTGATGTAATGAATGCGGAGGAAAATCCCCATATACTGTCATACTGTAGTATGGCAGTATATGATAGGATCGATCAGACAACCTAGGGTTAAAGTAGTAATAAAAAAAAGCTTTAAAACTTATAAATAAATTATAATGAAAAAAACAAAAAATTCAAATCACCCCCCTTTCCCTAGAACTGATATAAATATAAATAAACAGTAAAAATCATAAACACATTAGGTATCGACACATCCGAAAATGCCCGATCTATCAATATATAATAACCCCGTAGCGGAAAATAGCGCCCAAAGTAGAAAATGGCACTTTTTTGCCATTTTGAAAAATATAAAAAAATCTATAAAAAGTGATCAAAAGGTCGCACAGTCCTAAAAATGATATCATTGAAAATATAATGAAATGTCGCAAAAAATGACACCCCCCACAGCTCCGTACAACAAAGTATAAAAAAGTTATTAGCGCAGAAGATGGCAAAATGAAGAAAAAATTTTTTTGTACAGCAGGTTTTAATTTTTGTAAATGTATGAAAACATTATAAAACCTATACAAATTTGGTATCCCCGTAATCGTACCGACCCAAAGAATAAAGTGGACATGTGGACATGGAAATGGCGCAAATGCGTTTTTTCACCATTTTCACTGCATTTGGAATTTTTTCCCGCTTCCGAGTACATGGCATGGAATATTTAATACCATCACTATGAAGTGCAATTTGTTACACAGAAAACAAGCAGTCACACAGCTCTTTATGTGTAAAAATAAAAAAGTTATAGATTTTTGAAGGTGGGGAGTGAAAAATGGACATGAAAAAACAGGAAAGGGCCCGGTCCTTAACCGGTTAAACTATCTCAGGTCACAGGACATTGGATTTTGTCTTATATACTGATAGTGATTTTCTTTTCTCTCGCATCAGGGTTTTTTTTTCAGAATTTTTATAGTTTTTTTAGGCTCTCTGCCCTCATCATCATGGCAGGAGAGCTGGGCTGGTACCCATATGGTATTAAATTCAGATTGTCTTCCTTCAGCCTGGGAAGCAGATGGTCCAGACTGGAAGATTATATGGATAGAAAGGGGATCGTGGTCCTGAAAACTTAAAATCCTGAGAAAGACCTCATGTTCTGCAGGGAGACATATTGCTAAAGTCCTTGTCACACTTACCAATCACCAGCACAGGCAAAGGAAAACACAAACTCCTGATTATCCCCCCTCCAGAACGGCCTTCTCTTGTGCCAGGAGACCATAATGGTGAAGCTCCATGCCAGGTATACAAATCCCGCAGCGCAGACAAGTCGGAAATTATCACCCACCGGATCAGGTACGGAGGAACTTGTTCTTTATAATACTGCAACCTCCTCTATAATCCCGATTATCAATGACTCCATCCACATTTCAATTGTGTACAGATAGGATCAGGTTAGAAGGTACCTACCCTCTATAATCCAGATTATTCTCCCTCCATCCACAGGTCAGCAGGGCTGGGGGTCCGAGAACAGGAGAACCAAAACTATCTAGAGGAGAGGGCAGTGAATGTGATCAATAAGAGAAAGAGCACAACATTTTCATTACAAGTTTACTTCAGCTACATTGGACCTGAAGGCTACTCCTACTAAACACAAAACTGAATATAGCGCCATTCCTCACTGTAATTCCTTTTATTTTTCCTTTATTTATATAGCACTGCACAGAATCTGCCAAATTAGTCCCTGTCCCCAATGGGGCTCACAATCTAAGCAACCTGTTGTGGAGTGTGGGAGGAAACTGGAGGACCTGGAGTAAACCCACGCACACATGGAGAGAACATACAAGCTCCTTGCAGATGTTGACCTGGATTGGAATTGAACCCCGGATCCCAGCGCTGCAAGGCTGAAATGCTAACCACTGAGCTGCCCTACACTGCATCCAAGAGACAGATAAGATAGACATAGACAAAGATATAATGTATAGTGCAATATCACTTATTCCTATATATCCTATATAGAGAGAAGAAGATCACCGGCCTCCAGATGATTCGCTCCCTCTCCATCCACCAGGATTTTTCTGGTGTGCAAGTCCTAAAATAATCACAATTACTTGCGACACACCAGTAATTGCAGTTATTATAACCCTCCCGATGTATCTGCCATGGTTTTATATGCAGGCACAAGCACTGGTGTTTGGTAAATTCACCCGAATGTCCTTTGTCAGTCGGTTACCAGAAACATTGGGATAACAATGTTGTATTTCTGAACTGATGTTCTCCAAACAGGTGAAGAATCTACCATCTGCAGTCTCCACAGTTACCATCATCTGCCTGGGTGACATGTTTGAGGGGCTACAGGACAAGATGCTACGTGGACTTACCACCTCCGTCCGTATCCTTCTGCAGCAGAGCAGAGATTGTAACATCTTTCTCCGTGATGTTACAGAAGAGGCCTCAGCCCGTGGCCTTTGTGATGAAATATAGCAATATACATCCACAAGGGGGGGGCACATGCCAGATTTTGTCTTGTTCATCAGTGCACCAAAATCCCTCACTTCCCACTAGCCTTATCTTGAATAACTTGAATAACTCTCCGGAGGCACCTAAAAGACTGGAGAGATTCTCTGGTTCTGAAGGAGGTAACCATCACCTAACACCTCCATAGTCCTGGTCACTCCAGGCCTTCCTTAGAGTTCACTTCACTTTTGGACAAAAGATAATAAAAACCCATGTGTTGATATGACCAATATGTCAGTTATGAACAACCTTTGAATCCTTGGGCACAGAGATATGTCTCTCAATGGGAGCATAGTAAGTGGTCTCAATGGTCTCAATGTAATCCTGGGATTCATCCCGATCCAATGAGACCAGAACCATGACCCTATGACTTCCTACTGATCCAAGGTAGAAACGTGCTCTCCTATGGGTGTGAAGGGGTGTGCGTGTACCTATCATAATCAGGGCACCCCTTGACCAGCACAAGGTAGTCCTACACTTGTATTTCTACTCTGCTAAAATGTATATATATATATGCCCTTAAAGCAATTACCGGTAAATATAAAATTATATACATGCTACCAGGTTGGTTCCTGACCTGATACAATCCCGTTATGGACCGGGTTTATATCAAACGAGAAGCTGGTGACAGACTACTTTCTGTTCTGTTCTGTTGACCTTACGTTCCCTCCAGGCTCCGCAATCATCACAGCCCTCACGATCCACCAAGCAGAGCCCTCATTGATGGTAGAATAAGGTTACAATACAATATAGCAAGGAATTCCCACATCTTCCTATTGAGTCCAGTCATTCTCCATTAACCCTTTCCATTAACCCTTTCTGTGTTCCTTCACAGTTACATTAACCCACCATCCTGCACAGATAAGCAGCTGCACACCCACTGTAAAGAGGAGCCATAGAGGATCAGTGTATGTATGACTCTTTAAAGGCAACCTGTCAAGGGGATTTGGAATATTAAAACAACCACCAGTCCTTATGGACCGGTCATTTTGTGTCCCAAACTGGAGTATAAAGAAAAACCCTTTATATTCACCTCCTTCCTTATTTCTTTGGTGTCTGCACATTGCGCCCTGTGAAGCCTCGGCTTCGCTGTGCGTAATGGTACGGCACATGCGTAATGAAGCTGAGGTATTATTACTGCTTTACTTGCTGCATCGTGAGAGGAGGCGCCAGCACAGATATACAGATATACAACTCTAAGTCACAGGTCTATAAGGACCTGTAGTTGGTTTAGGGTCCCAAATCGATCAATCAATTTTCCTTGGCCTAAATGTTTGATGCATATTCCACTATTTTTTTTATATTTGTTCGGATTGTAGCGCTAATAGCAAGGTTTTCTTGCTTTTTGGTTTGATTCCCAAATTGACCTCCTTTATAACATGTATATATATTTATGTGCCTCTCTGATGTTATATAATGACTTGTGCCCTAGAGCCTATAGATGTTACTCAGCTCGCAGGACGATGGTAAGCGTTGAGTACTATGATTTTCAAAATTTTCTGTCCATTTTTCTTGTCAGTAATTCCCTTTCCCATCATGTCAGGAGAGCCAGGCTGGTACCAATGTGGTGCTGACTCCAGACCATCTTCCTCCAGACTGGGAAGCAGCTGGTCTAGTCTGGAGAATTATCTAGATGAAGATGGGATAATGGACCTACCATCTATTGTCAGCAGTGCTGGAGGTCTAAGGACAGGGTCTTCTCAGAATACCGCTAAGAGGAGGAATAGAACAACATTTTTACAAATGTAGCAGAGCTGAGACTGTGCAGCGTATAGATATAGACACAGACATAATGTACAATGCATTATCACTAAATCCTATGTATCATCTATAGGGAGAAGAAGATCCGCTCCCTCTCCGTCCACCATCCAGGTATAGCTGCTGCCAGGATCCAGGAGCTGCACGTTGCCATCATCAATGAGATTATTACACACCCCTGACTATTATCACAATGTATTCTGATGTTATGTATATGCTGAAGAAGAAAGTGATTAGTGAGAATTAAGTTTATCGCTTGGGATATAATAACATAATTATTTGTGTACTTGTATATAAAATTACTCTGTCATCTCTATGGTCAGTCCTGGTCCTGCAGTTACACAACTTTAATAATTGGAGAGAATGTCCATTGTCTGTTATTTAGCAGAAAATTTGAGAAATCAAAGTTGTATTCTTGATGATCTGATGTTTTCCTTTTATTCTCTATGCAAGTAAAGAATCTACAATCAGCTTCCATGGTCTGGCTGGGTGACATGTTTGAGGGGCTACAGGATAAGATGCTCCATGGACGTACCACCTCCGTCCGTATCCTTCTGCAGAAGAGCAGAGACTTTCTCCGTGATGCTGCAGAAGAAACCTTGTCCTCCATGGCTCTCAACATCCACCCAGGCAGCGCCCTCGCCAATGGCGAAATAAGGTACTTCTATATTATGTATAATAGATATGACATATGGTCACATACTATAGCCAGGAATCGGAAAACTATTTTCTACACAGTCACCTGAATCCGGCCATAAGATCCTGTGCAGCCAAGCCGCACCCTGCCATAGTCCAGAGGAGCAGATTACATTCTGGTAAGTGGTAAAAACTTCACTGATCAGGTTTTTCCAGACATCGCCCAATGTGCCCAAGATGGCTGCCCTGAATCCAGGTGAGATACCTACGTATAGACAGTGTGCAGTCGTAGACATGTAGCCCATGAATAGACCAGATGTCAAACACCTCTCTAAACCCAAGGTGTTAATAATGTAAATTATTACATCACCCAAAAGACTTGACTCCGATCACAGGACGGGGGCATACTGTCACATATCACCTGTGATTTTCAGAATTTTTCAAGATTCTTGTTGCTCTCCTCCATTATGACAGGATAGCAGAGATGGTACCAATCTGGTACTGACTCCAGCCCATCTTCCTCCAATCTGGGAAGCAGATGTTCCAGTCTGGAGAATTATCTAGATACGGAGAAAATGGACCTGAAACCTGTGAGTCCCTAGAACGATCTCCTGTTCTACTAGCAGACCATATTGGTGAAGGTCCATGCCAGGTATACAAAGCCCGCAGCCCAGACAAGGCAGAAACCATCATCCACCGAATCAGGTAAGGAGGAGCCTGCTCTCTATAATACTGGAACATCATCTATAATCCAGATAATCATCCCTCTATCCACATTTCAATTGAGTCCAGATGGTAAACTCTTTATTAATCTTTTCTGTTCATTTCTTCACAGTTACATTAGCCCGGCTATAACATCCCCTACAGCTGTCACACCACTACACTCCATTATCCAGGGGATCAAAAGTGGATCAGTGTATGCCCTGATGTCATATAATGACTGCCCCCTGTCTGTTCTGTTCTGTACTGCTGCTGTAAAAACTTCACTCAGTTAACAGGACTATGAATATGAGAATTATTTTTAGAGCCAGGCTGGTACCGATGTGGTTCTGACTCCAGCCTGTTCTCCTCCAGCCTAGGAAGCAGATGGTCAAGTTTGATGAATTATATAGATGAAGAGGGGATAATGGACCTGAGCACCCAGAACGGCCTTCTCTTGTGCCAGGAGACCATAATGGTGAAGGTCCATGCCAGGTATACAAATCCCGCAGCACAGACAAGTCGAAAACCATCACCCACCGGATCAGGTAAGGAGGAAACTATTCTTTATAATACTGGAACCTCATTTATAATCCAGATTATCATGACTCCATCCACATTTCAATTGAGTACAGATAAGATCAGGTTAGAAGGTACCTACCCTCTATAATCCAGATTATTATCCTTCCATCCATAGGGCAGCAGGGCTGGGGGTCTGATCCCAGGAGCCATCTAAAGGAGGTTGTAGTGAATGTGATCAATAACTCAGCAGAATATATGTAACTGTTCTGCATTTTCCAATCTTAAGGATTCATCTTGACCACAAATCTCTGCACAGACCTGACCTCTACTCCTAGCTAGAGCCAGGATCGAGGATCTCTCACCATCATCAATAAGATATTATACACTCTTATAACAAGAGTATCATTTTATATTTACTCATTATAATCACTTACATCACACCAGGAATTAGCTCCACTAATGAATAGTTTAGGGTCGTATAACACAATATTCTGTGACGGATATACTGGGGTAAATACAGGACAGGATTGCAGGTAAAGCTGCAGTAACATTGAGATGTTCAGGATCATCTGATGTTTTCCTTCTGTTTTCCATGCAGGTGAAGAATCTACCATCTGCGGTCTCCAGAGCTGCCATGGTGGGTGCCTGGGTGACATAACTGAGGGCAAAAGGACAAGATGCTACATGGACTTACCACCTCCGTCCATATCCTTCTGCAGAAGAACGGAGATTGTAACATCTTTCTCTGTGACGCTATTGAAGAGATCTCATCTGCCATGGCCCTCAACATCCACCCAGGCAGAGCCCTCGCCGCCCTCATTGATGGCGGAATAAGGTATATTTGTATAAGGTCATAAAATACAGACAGGAGGAATAGTTTTACTTCTTTCTTTTGAATCCAATCAGTAGATTTTCTATTGATCTTTTTTTGTTCTTTCTTCATGGTTACATTAACCCCACTATAAAATCCTGAAGAGATGAGCAGCTCTAGACCACGGTCCAGGGGAGCCGTAGCAGATCAGTTTATGACTCTTTATAACTACACTCTTTTCCTCTACCATCATGGCAGGGGAGCCGGGCTTGTACCAACGTCTTAGCCTATCTTCCTCTAGACTAGGAAGCAGATGGTTCTAGTTTTAGTAGTAGATTATAATGTAGGTGGTTGTGTGGGGGCGGTTGTGTGGGGCCCAAACCTTCCAGGGGGCTGTGGCCACCCAAATCTCCAAATTTAATACTGAGAAAGACCTTCACCCATTAAATCCTCGTACATCTGTTCTTACTCTCAAAACACATGTACACAAGAGCCATTTTAGGGCTTTTGAAGGTCCACCACAGGTCCTGAAACCGCAGATTGGAAGCAGCAGAAGGGACGCATCCTCCATTCCCCAAGAAGTCTAGAGCTGTATGTAGGAAGTGATCCCAATATTCATACAGCCCAGGGTACACAGTCTTCATCCGCCCCTTTCCAGTCTAGAGAATCTGCGGGATAGACACAATGGAATAGAAGAAGATATATGCGGATGTACAGTGTACTATCACTAATCCTATGTATCCTCTGCAGGGAAAAGATGACCACCGGCCTCCAGATGATTCGCTCCCCCTCCATCCACCATCAGGACATAGCTGGAGCCAGGATCCAGGAGCAGCCAGCATCATCACTGAGATTTTTATACACTCTTATTATTATAACTTATTTTATCTTTTATTAATATTTGATATGAATGCTGAAGAAGAAAGAGACATAAGAACAGAAATCCCATGGGATTGGTCTTGGATCACACAATTGACTAAGTGTGGACTTCAGGGATCAGAAATTGTGACCATTTTGGATGTCACTCCAACCTCTCACCAGCCATAGAAGTAAATACAGGCAGTCCCCTGTACAGGATAGGTTCTGCAGGTTTGTTCTTAAGTCGAATTTGTATGTAAATTGGAACTGTATATTTTATAATTGTAACCCCAGCAAATAAAATTTTGGTCTCTGTGACATCTTTTGGGTCGTCATAAAACCAGGATTAACAATAAATCTTAGTTGCAGACACCTTTGATAACTGTTACAGCTGATCATTGTAGCTTAGGACTAAAGTACAGTAAGTTACCAACATCCAGAGGCCGTCTGTAACTAGGGTTCGTCTGTAAGTTGGGTGTTCCTAAGTAGGGGTCTGTCTATATAGTATATTTATGTTTATGGCAATTATAGATTTATACAAGTCTTGAAAATAAACCATAAATTATGATGATATTTAACATGACGCACAGCAGGAAGCTCTTACTGCTCTATGATCACAATCCCAATTTTATGTTTGATGCTTTAGATGTGGAAGGATGCAACACCCCAGATTGGACCTGCTTTGGTACTCAAGCAAAGCTGTGTCTATGGACTCCCTAATATACTTTGTCTATGTCATTATCTTTCTATACACCCCCGGGCTGACGTCCTTCTAGTTACTGGTCATCACCCTGATTTTTTCACTTCTATGTATAGTTACTATTTCTTTTATGTAATAATAAACCTATTACTTTTTAGTTGTTTTCTGTGTCTTTAGTTTACGCTCTCTTTTTTGTAGATCGGTTTGTGCGTAGTCTTCGAGAGGGCAATATTTTGGTCCCCTACTTGACACTTGTTGCTCATTTCATTCCTTGTTTTGTATAAAACATAATTTTTCATTTTTGTCTATAGATTTGTACTGTATTGCTGTCCAAAGGACGTCATTATGGGCCCTTCCTGATCTTTGGTGCCAAAAGCAATTGTTTTGGTTGATTTCTGAGTAAATTCAACCCCAAAATGAATAAAAAAATCTTTGTATATAAAAGCCAAATTTTAAAATTGTGTTTCTCATGATTTACAGATTTTACAGTGACTTAACATGCACTGTGTCAATGAAAAAAATCTGTTTTACACACTGTTTTTCTAAGGCCGATGGTTGAATACGCAGACATCTTTGTTTTAGGAGAATTTCACATATTTTTCTGATGCAATTTCAAATTTTTGGGGTAAATGTGCAGAAAAAAAGGTTTAAATATCATTTTATTACAATGAATTTGTTGGATAGAGATTGGAGTCAGCTTTTATTAGTATACATTGCGATAACTAAAACAGCTGAGGGTCCGTTCCTCTTTCTGCCTCTCCCTGAATGTGCTGCTTTATCAACTGTTTGTCTACGGCTGTTTGTTTGCCCATGGCAACCAATCACAGCACAGCTTTGATTTCACTAGAGCAGCAGACGTATTGTAAGCTGGGCTTGGATTGGTTGCTGTGTAGAACTGTCTGTTGCCAATTGCAGCCTATCACAGCACAGATTACATTTGACTTTAGCAGCTTATAGAATGAAAGCCAAGCTCTGACTGGTTCCTATTCTATCATAGCTCAATACAGCACAGAGATAATAATAATAGAAAAATAAATTAATAAAAAGCACAAAGCCAGATGACCATTTTCAAGTATTATATATAAAAACACAAACCCAACACCCTTGAAACACTCCTGACGCTGACTTTTTTTTGCCATCTTTTTAATGCTAATCTGCAAATTTGTAGAGTACTATAGTTTCATTGTAATAAATCTACACATGAAACTCCCTGAAATAACAATGATTATTAAAAATATCATCAAAAAAGGGTGACCTAAAAGCCCGCTTTGAGTTGGAACTGCGTTGTATATTCATAAGCAGGTGCCGGCGTCATCACCCAGCATACCTGGGCAAATACCGGGGCCCAGAGCTGCTGGAGGGGCCCACATGGCCCAATCTCAGTCCCCTATGTGGGGGCTTAATATAAAATAATCCATGAGGAGGCTCTTTGGAATGATAAACTAGGGATTATAGGGAACATGGGACAATTTTAGTCTCAGAATTTTTAATTCCGCCACCTGAGTTCATTTCATAAGGGCATATTGAGGCTCTGTCGCCCAGGGGGCCTATTGAAACCTGGAGCCAGCCCTGTTCATAAGCCAAATGAAACTGCAGTGCCCTCATATATAACCTGGATAATAATACCATATACATCTGACGTATAATCACCGTATACTGTTGTGCCAAGATAATACATTCACATACCACCAAATAGTACCAAGATAATATTACCATATACAGCTCACATAGCACCATATAATACCAAAAATACTGCCATATTTAACTCAGATAATACCACCACACAGTACTGAGATAATATTGCCATGCAGGGTCGATTCTAGCCTTTTTGCTTCCTGACACGAAAATTGAAAATGGCGCCTCCCCCCTCCTGCCTCACACACTAGTAGTTAGTCAGTGACACAGACATTAGTGACAGGTGATGATCTGCTCCATCAGAAATATTTCTGCCGGTCATGAATTATTACTGCTGAATTCACAGTCAAATGTCTTTAGCTCCATGTAGCACAACTCCACACGGCGCTCCTAAAAAATACAAAGTCACTTACAGTATGATGGAGCATATTCCTAAATGTATATTATTCTCATAACACGACTGAGAATGCTAGCCATATATATCTTCCATAGACAGATCCCCAAATCACACTTTAGTAATATTACTGATATTGCAGTTTATTAGGCTACAAAATGTAACATTTTGACGGGTCCACCATAAGCTATCTGTGAGAATGAATCTGACACATATACAATTATAGGGATTAATCATTTTAATTCAATCTTTAGCCAATTCCTTTTATGTTTACATGAATATTGGTCCAATCCCCAAGTCATCGGTATCTTTATATTATATTTATTATATATATATCTGCTATAAAATCTAACATTTCCCAGGTCCTTTGGATTATTAAGTAAATAGCGCCACCTGCCGGCAAGAAAGGGTACACCATCCAAAAAATATTAATTCTTCAAAATATTCCAGAAGTAAAGGTCCAGTCCTCCTTTATCATGGATATATCTATTCTAAAAATAAATTAAAAGCTAAATAAAAATCCAAAGTCTTCAAGGCATATCAAAAGCTGGGCTTCCCTCCAAATAGTTTTATTAGAAGAAGGTTGAATGCACACTGGTGTTTTCCGGAATTTGCGTTTTGCGTATTGTGCTTGTGACACTGCGGTGTGACTTTGTAAGACATTGTGATTGGACGATTTACAACAGGAAGTTGATGTGTCGCTGCAAATCTGTCCATTGGTTCCCATTGTCCTGGAAGGAAGCTGATTGGTTGACATCAATACTGCAAGATTTGTGCTATATGTAGAGTTTATCACGGATGAGTGGTTGAGGCTTATTGCTGAATGGTCACATGTAAATTGAGAAATGTGGCGGATTTATCACAGTGGTGTATTGATGACTTAGTGGTGCTAATTTACAAATGTATTTGTGCCTAAAAAGTTAAATTAATGCATCAAATTTGGTGCAAATTAGGTGTCACATCTAGTTTTAGAAATACCCTCCCAATTAGCTCAGCAGGGGGCGTGGCTTAGCCAGAGGAGGTATGCTAACGTGTTCAAATTTTTTCCATATTTTTTTCGGCATAGACTAGGCCTACCAACGAGTAGTGTAAACTTTTAGGCCCTCTGCGGAATTGTGTGTGGAAAATTTGCTGCAAATTACAGTAACTTATCAATGACATCTAACCTGAGGTGAATATTCCCCCATATCATCTAGATTTCTCTGGGGTTCGACGTGGAGCTGTCCGTAACAGGACTTTATCATACAACTTGGGTCACTATGATGAAATTGCCCCGAACTATGTAGTGTAAGTTGGTTTTATTTGCACCATGATTCTGGCGTCCAAAACTGTGTCCCTTTCCCATAAACCATGTCCTTTCTGATACACCATGTCACCCAGTCAGGTGAATTTTCCTGTAGCTTAGTAAATTTCCCGCCATTTAATTTTCTTTAAAAATGTCAGACATTTTGCCAACTTTACCCATTCAACTACCCACGGTTGTCAAAAACTGCCCTCACGCCTCTGAAAATTCATCCTTACCCTAGGTTGGTTGATATATTATATCCTGACCCCATCCACATGTAAACGTGGCTCGACCTGGCATCCACTGGTTCTTAATAGGGAGATGAATATTAGGTGCACTCAGGCACCTCTCTGGGTGCCATATTCCTCTTCCTCATGGGGAGAGTCACCACCAGACACAATACATATCAGTCAATTGTGATGAAATTAGTTTGGTTTGGCCTATATCCAACTTTACTAATATGATGAACAAAATGACTTGTCCAGGACCTGAGGGGACATATAGAACAACCTATACAGTCACTGTGTCATGGCCGCCTCATCTCACACACAAATCGCCTCAATATTGGCAGGTTTGTTCACATAAATCTGTCTATGGCTAGTTTTCCAAAAGGATCCCTTAACATTTCAGGTGATTGTTGGCCAAAACTCTATGGGGTCATCTGAGTTTTGAAAGTATTCAGTTTTCCTGACCCTTGACAAAGACATACGGATAGATGGGATGCACTGGATTTTAAAATGTCTGGTCCTTTATTCCCAAGCAGAGGTGTCTGGTATTGGGTTACTTCCAGTGACGTAACTTGAAGCTGATGGGCCCCAGTGCAAAATTTGTGCAAGGGCCCCGACTATAATGTATAGTTTATAGTACTAAACTTTTCAAATGGGAAAGTGAGACTTTATGGGCCCCCAAAGCCTCTTGGGCCCGGTTGCGACCTCACCCCCTGCACCCCCTCAAGTTACGCCCCTGGTTACTTTTCTCTTCCCACTGATAATATATAAGATGTCCAAACAGGGCCAGCGCCACCACTGGGCAAGTGCCAGGGCCCACATCAGGCTGTACATAAGGAATTCATGGGGGTGAGGGGGGCTTTATATCAAAAAACCATAAGGGGGTGTTTGGGTTGATAAACTAGGGAACATTTTAGGAAACAGGGGACTGTTTTAGTTTTTTAAATTTTTAATGCCGCCAAGTAAGTTCACTGCAAATGGGCCTACTGAGGCTCTGTCGCCCAGTGGTCTCCTGAAACCTGGAGCCAACCCTCTGTCCAAATTTGAATGGCTATAGAGAAGGCCCAAACGTGCATTTGGTCAACAATATATGAGTACTGATATTGTGGAAGACATCTCAAGGGTTCTCCTAACTTGGTGTCATAGCTGTTGGGTAATGGCTTGTTTGGCTGTCACCTATGCAAACTCGTCATAAACATAAATGATCCACTTCACAGCTATGGTTATAGTATAAAGCTAGAAGGACTCCTTTGTAAGACTTGACGGGTATCATGTAAGTTAGATTTTGGAGGTTCTAAGATTAAAACTACTCCAAGATTGGTAGTAAACTCCACAGGCTGGATCTCCAAAGTGTCTGAGATCCAAAGCCTTGATGAACCTTGAAGAGAATTATATTGAGTTTCAGGATGAATGAGGCCAGCCGATTTGCTAGACTTCAGCATTTCATTAAGTGTCTGACAGGAATTGCAATTCCTTCCAATAAGATGGATGGAAACAAATTACTCTGGAAACCTTCCCATTTAGCTAATGAGATTACAGAGAAATACGACACATCAAGTCAATGCTGAACCTGTGGTTTCATTTTCCAGATTCCTATACGTTTTCCTCTTGGGTAAGGGCAGTGATTTAGGAAATGATTAGTAATATATTGTTTCTCCTGACAGGACCCATTGATGGCTATTGCCTCAGCTTTCAGGGCCCAAAAGGCAGTAGGTCAAGGTCACATAAAGAAGAATTTTCCACCACAACATCTTTTGTGCTTGACCATTATGTCCCTTTGATCCTCAAACATTGAGTTTTGGATGTACTTGTAGGCACTAGGCCAAGGTACATAAAGAATTATGTCCCACCAAGATGTCTTTTGTGCTTGACCATCATGTCCTACTGATCCTACAGCATACAGTTTGGGGAGTTTTTGTAGGCAGAGGGCCAAGGTACATGAAGAAGAATAGCTCACCAAGATGTCTTTTCTTCTCGACCATCATGTCGTATGAATTCTCCAATAAAAAGTTTGGGATGACCTTGTAGGCAAAAGGCCAAAGTAGATGAAAAACAGTGTCTTATTGATCCTCCCACATAGAGTTTGGGATGTCCTTGTAGGGGTCCATTATAAGCCTGGCACAGCGGACAATCATCATGGCCAGGAAGACACAGAGGAGCAGGAAACACGCAATGGCAAAACCTTTATCCAGATCCACAAGGGGTAGTAAGGTGGGATCATCCATCTTGAGGGTCTTTGTCTTCTTTTCATTTGGTTCAAGAAGAAGGGATCTGTGAGAAAAAAAGGAAAGATGACATTACAAATGTGTCACCTCTGGAAATTTTGACCCAAACCCAACAGGTCATTTTCATTATACGGTAGATACAGATGTACGGAAGCTTGCATGTTAGTTTTTGATGTCTCAACGCACCCCATCATGTGAAGACCACTTCATAGCTATCATGATAGTATAAGGCTAGGAGGACCCCTCTGTTACATTTTGGAGCTTCCAAGATTAAGACTTAGTAGTTGGTAGTAAACGCCACAAGTTGGATATCCAAAGTCACTAAGATCAACCAAGAATGAGACTGGATAGCATGACTACCCCAGGGACCAAGATCTGCTCCGTGACTTCTGAGAGATAATTTGTATTTATTGAGTACAATGGTTGAAAAAAACCTTCCCTATAAAGTAATATTGGGGTGGGGGGGGGGGGGGGTGTTTAAGAGAAATCCAACAGATTCGCCCCGAGCGGGATCAAACATTGGGTACAAATAGTGTCTATCTTTTTGGAGGAATAATTACATCCATCATAATAAAAGGATTTTCAATATTTAAGATGTCACCAACACTTGCCCAACAATGAGTGGACCTGCAAGAAGTTTTCTGAGATTATTGAAAAACTCCTTTAAGAACCCACTGACATCAATGAGCATTATTTAATACTTTATTTCACCCTCTGATTACCGCAGATATCGGGAGCCTGATATCTCACGTCTCATACCGCAGCTGTCCCTCGAGGATGAGTGAATGTGGAAAGTTCATCTATTCTGGAGAGGACAATATTTGGAAGATAAACATCTGATTGATGTCCTGCCATGACACTGGGCTGAGGCCAGAGAATGTAGCACGCCTGTGCTATGTGTACATGTGAGGAGCTTGTCATTGTCTCAGCTATGCGGTGGGTGACCCCTGTCAGGCTGCCATTCATCTCCATCAAGGTCTAGAATTCTTTTCCTTTAATTAATACAGATGTCTCTATACTAAGAGGGGCTTCTGTCCTCCTAGGAGACTTGGATGTGTAAGTATTCATTATATATACAGGCAGTCCCCAGGTTACATACAAGATAGGGACTGTAGGTTTGTTCTTAAGTTGAATTTGTATGTAAGTCGAAACTGTATATTTTATCATTGTAGTTCCCGACAATTTTTTTTTTTGCCCCAGTGACAATTGGAGTTTCAAATTTTTTTGCTGTAATAGGACCAAGAATTATCAATAAAGCTTCATTGCAGACAATTTTAAGCTGATTATTGCAGTCTGGGACTATTTTAAAGCATCCAGAGAGCTTCACCAGAGGTCACAGTGGGCAGAGGGGTCTGTCTGTAACTATGGGTTGTCTGTAAGTCGGGTGTCCTTAAGTAGGGGACCGCCTGTAATCACTTATAGCCCTTAAGAAGACATCTAGTATGCAATGAGTTACATTTTATTAAGAGATGATGCTTGGGGTCTGACCCGTGGGACCTCCACCAATCCTGAACATAAATGTATTTCCCCTTCTGTGTATCCCCTAAAAAGTGGTGCCCCCAGTCATGCAGTTCCTTCATTCTCAGGATCATTGGGGTCCTAGAGGTTTGACCTCCACTGACCTCTAGCAGAGGAATATCTCTATCAATGTGGCTATTTGAATACATTTGGCACAATTGGCGCTTTAATGAAGTAGTGTGCCCCAGAAGGGTCCTTTTGTCTCCATGACGCTGTCTGGAATACATGGGCCTGCATAGGAGCTGTATACACAAATGGAGGGTGATGTGGATGAAGAAGGACCCTTAGCTGGCCGGTGGTGAAAAGCTGGACGGTTAGTGACTGGTACAAGGCCCAAGACAGGACTAGCAGATGGCAGAGCAGAGTACAGAGCCCGAGACTGGATCACAAACAGGTCGTGGTCACAGGCGCGAGGGTCCGGGATGCACAGATTGCATGTAGTGGACACTGGGCTGGAGCACATGGCTGAGACCTAATACTCTAGCAACAGCTTCATAGCCCCTCCCACAGAGAAGATCACATGACCTCAGGAGGACGTTGCGGGATATGACTGCAATACTGAGAACCAGCCACCAGGGGGGTATTAGCAAGTAATCTGCATACTTGCCACTAGGGGGAGTCAGAATTGGGGGGCAACATAGAGGAAACATAACTAGGGGATGAAGAAAGGGGCATCATTATACTTAGAGGGGTATTTTACTACACTGGTGGTGGTGGTTGGGGCACTATAATTTTTAATGGAGGGGTAGCTTTACTTGTGGTGGTGGTAGATTTGCCCACTGTAACATACAGTAACGTGGGTTTGGTGCCCATCAATTGTCTCTCTCGGAAGCCCCTTTAACCAAGGCATATCATTGTAAGATAGGAATATCCCTTTAAGGCTGCAATATACATAGTCTCCTCTTATAAATTGGAGTGCAGGCGCCCTTCATCCACCCAGGCAGCTCCCAGCTGTTGTGTGTGACTATCACTAAGCAACTATGGCGTGGATAAAGGAGTCAGCCATCAGATCTATGACCTTCCCTGGCACCCATGTGCCGAGCGACCTTCTAGCGACCTTCACGCTTCACCTCCATACAATCCCATTAAGAGGAGCTCCTGCTACAGAGATACAGAAGGACAAAGCGCCGACTTCAGCTGAAAATCTGCAGATGGCGCTTTTTGGATTTTTTGCTTTCTTATTCCTGTACGGCTACATTTATGCACCGAGGGCTGGAATGTGCTGATGCGGGGACCTCCAAATTATTAGACATGATATGTAAGGGATATTTTACAGGGACAGTCCCACCAAACCTCACATCTCAGCATCTGACACACGTAGGGACACGCCTATTTGACAAGGAAAGTGGCCACACCCCTATGTCAACTTGCACTACATATTTCTGAAAATTGCTATTTTGAAAATAATACAAAAAATTACAATGAAGGTGAAAGGTCCTCCTTTAACCTCTTAAGGACGCAGGGTATTTTCACTAATTTCTCGCTTTCCACCTTCAAAAATCCAGAACTTAAAAATTTTTACGCGTACAGAGCTGTGTGAGGGCTTATTTTGTGCATAACAAATTTTACTTTACCGTGATGTTATTTATTATTCCATGCCGTGTACTGGGAAGCAGGAAAAAAATTCCAAATGTGGGAAAATTGGAAAAAAAAAACGCTTGTGCGTCACGTTCTTGTGGGCTCAGTTTTTACGACTTTCGCTCTGCGCTCCAAATAACACATCTGCTTTATTCTCTGGTTCGGTGCGATCGCGGTGATACCAAATTTATACAGGTTTTATTGTGTTTTAATACATTTTAGAAAATTAAACGAATGTTTACGAAAAATAATAAAAAAATTTTGCCATCTAGCTGGGGGAGGGGTCATTTTTTGCGAAATGAGCCAACGTTTTCATTGCTACCATTTTGAGGACTGTGCGACGTTTTGATCACTTTTTATTACATTTTTAATGTCATAAAAAGGTGTAAAAGTCGCATTTCGGACATTTGGGCTCCATTTCCCGCCTCGGAGGTCACCGCCGGCCGTAACCGTTTTTATATTTTGATAGATCGGGCATTTTGGGACGCGGCGATATCTAATATGTTTGTGATTTTTACTGTTTATTATGTTTTATATCAGTTCTAGGAAAACGGGGTGATTTGAATTTTTAATATTTAATTAATTTTTTATTTCTTTCCCCCCCCCCCCACTATTTCTTTAACCCTCTAGGGTACATTAACCCTAGATGGTCAGATCGTTCCTACCATATACTGCAATGCTACTGTATGGCAGTATATAGCATTTCTGCACACTATACATTACAATGAGCCACAATCTAACAAATCTGCTGAAACCATTCAGCCTCAGGTCTGACGAAGACCCGAAGCTGTCATGGCAACCAATCGCCGCCCCTCAATGACATTGGGGGAGCAATGATGAGGTAACATGGCGGTGCCTTTGCGGCGCCATGTTTTAAGTGCCACCGACCGCGGGTGATAGCGATGGGTCTTTGTTGCGATATGCAGCACAGCCCATCTATGTATGAAGAGGGCTCAGCATGTGAACCCTCTTCATACACCCATCATAGCTCTGCGGCGGATATATGGGAAAGGGGTAAAATGGGAAATTCACGTTTTGGTCTTAGGAGTCCAGTGGGCAGGCCTAATCGTAGTCTCTACTGGTTTAGTCAGGGTTAGACAATCCTGAATTGTTATATCATGAAGAATACAAGTAATTACCAAAAGAAGTATGTCAGTAGAGGTAAAAGGTCCTCCTTAAAGGGGTAAGTCAGCATGTTCTGGGCTTAGGAGTCCAGTGGGCAGGCCTTATTGGGAATATAACTGTCTCTATAAGCTAGCTGATATACATTAGGCTGCTCCATAACTGTAATATTATATGAAATACAAGCAATTAGTAAAAGTGGTAGAGGTAAAAGGTCCTCCTTAAAGGGGTTTTTCAACATGTTCTGGTCTTAGGAGTCCAGTGGGCAGGCCTAATCATAGATATAGCTGTCTCTATTGGCTCGGTCATATAGGTTAGGCTGTCCTGGATTGTTATTTCATGAAGAATATAAGAAATTACCAAAAGAAGTATGTCAGTAGAGGTAAAAGTCTCTCCTTAAAGGGTAAGTCAGCTTTCTGGTCTTAGGAGTCCAGTGGGCAGGCCTAATCATGGATATAGCTGTCTCTATGCTAGCTGATATACAATTAGGCTGCTCCATAAACTGTAATATTATATGAAACACAACAACGTAAAAAGTGGTAGAGGTAAGGTCCTCCTTAAAGGGATCATTCAACATGTTCTGGTCTTAGGAGTCCAGTGGGCAGGCCTAATCATAGATATAGCTGTCTCTATTGGCTCGGTCATATAGGTTAGGCTGTCCTGGATTGTTATTTCATGAAGCATACGAGAAATTACCAAAAGAAGTATGTCAGGTCCTCCTTAAAGGGATAATTCAGCATGTTCTGGTCTTAGGAGTCCAGTGGGCAGGTCTTATTGGGGATATAACTGTCTCTATAGGTATATGTCATATAGGTTAGAGTGATACAGAAAAGATATGTCTAGAAGAAGAAGAAGTCCGAGACGTTCCAGTTTATTCTGGGCTTAAGAGTCCAGTGGGTGGTACTTTTCACAAATTGATAATTGTCCCTCTATAAGCATAGTAATACTGGAAAGGCTGTCAAACACTGACCAGGACAAGTCCAGAATGAACAAAAGTTCTTGGACCTCTCACCTCTCCAGACATATCTGTTCTGGAACAGTCTAACTTATGTGACCATGCCTTGTAGAGAAGGCTATATCACTGACTAGGACCGCCCACTGGACTCCTAAGCCCAGAAAAAGCAGAGGTTAAAGGGATCCTGTTAGGTGTCAGGACATTGAAGGGGTTTCCAGGATCTGGCCAGAGCTTCCCACCAAACACAGCGCTGTACATTTTATAGTGGATGTTCTTGGTATTGCAAATTATCCTCATTCACTTGAATGGGACCGAATTGCAACCCAGCCATGAGACGAATGGTGGGGGTTCCAAAGTGTCGGCACTGAACCTCTACTAAGGAGATGTGATCAATTTTTAGAAAATGGATTATCCCTTTAACCATCAGCATGTTGTTAGAAAAAAAAATTAAAAAATCTCAAATTTTTACTACTTTGTGACCTGTAAAATATTAATGGATGAGGCCCGAAGGCCCAAATCTCTTAGGATGGGTAGGATTCAGACAATTGGGATGGGAAAACGCCCAATTCTGTTATTTCCCAGAGATAAGCGTCTCAGACGGCTGCTTATCCCTGCATAGCACATCTATGGTGGGGCCTCGTATCTCATCCATACAGTCACTATAATCTGCTGGATCAGCGGGTTTGCTGCATTGCCGGGATAAGATAAAAAACCTATTTCTCCCACAATGCAATGCAGCATGGTAACTACGTGAAATGTATAGAACAATATAGTGGTGATGGAAGAATCAATATGTGTATATATACATGTATACTGCCCGGGACAGCTGGGGAGCATGCATCACTAATGAGGGCTGCAGACCCCCAGGGATGGAAAAGATGGGAGGGGGCATCAGACGCGGAAGATCACAATAGTAGCGGGCGTATGAAAAGAATTTATAATGCGTGACCCCAGAGATGAAAACGTGATCACATGATACATTAGTTGTCTTATTCTATAAAGAGTTAAAGGGAAACCGTCAGCAGGTATGACCATACATTACTGCAGCCATTGATAGGGACTGGCCATAGAAAGATGTGTCATATCATTATGACATGGGTCTATGTTCTCTTCATGTACTAGGGGCTTGTCCTCACACTGCTGAGCTCTGTGCGCTCTGCAGCCAGTGGTAGGTATCGGCCCTAGAGAGCCGTGTAATCATAACTTTGTATATGTTATTAAAAATGGATTTAACTTCTCTAAGTGCAATGGGGGTGGGTGTCCTCACACTGCTGTGCTCTCTGTAGCCAGTGTGAGCTGTTTATTAATAACTTTGTATATGTTACTAAAAAATGGATTTTGATTCAATGGGGCAGATTTATCAAGTGTCTGAAAGTCAGAATATTTCCAGTTGCCCATGGCAACCAATCACAGTTCCCCTTTAAAATATTCATGAGCACTGGGCAAATGAAAGCTGAGCCGTGATTGGTTGCCATGGGCAACTAGAAATATTCTGACTTTCAGACACTTGATAAATCTGCCCCAATAAGTGCAATGGAGGCTTGTCCTCACACTGCTGTGCTCTCAAGAGCTTTGTAATTATAACTTTGTATATGTTACTAAAAAATGGATTTAGCTTCTCTAAGTGCAATGGGGGGGATGCCCTCACACCGCTGTGCTCTATGCTCTCTGCAGCCAGGGTTAGGTATTGGCTTTGGAGAGATGTGTATTTATAGCTCTGTGTATGTTATTAAAATAATTAATGTTGCATCTCTAAGAGAAATGGGGATGTGTCCTCACACTGCTGTACTCTGTGCTTCCTGTAGCCACTGTTAGGTATTGGCCCTGGAGAACTGTTTAATCTCAGCTTTGTGCATGTTATTAAAAAAGCTTCTCTAAGTGCAATAGGGGGCGTTTCCTCACACTGCTGTGCTCCGAGCCCTCTGTGATGAACTGCTGCACAGCCCCCCCTGCTCCGAGTGACTGCTGTATCATTGAACTAGAAGCTGTTAGATAAGGCCAGAGCAACTTAGTGCAGAGAACTAAGAGCACAGCAGTGTGAGGACACCCACCACCATTGCAGAGAAGTTAAATCCATTTTTAATAACATACACACAGTTATAAATACACAGCTCTCTAGGGCCGATACCTAACACTGGCTGCAGAGCGCACAGAGCACAGCAGTGTGAGGACAATCTACTTTTTTTTAGTTAATATACTTATAATGATATTTTGCTACAAATCAGGCACTTTTATGCCCAAAAGGACTGCATGGTCCCTGTAGACACAAGGGAACTACAACTCAACGCCAACAAAAGAGACAAATACTCCCAATGACATCCTAACATAACCGGCATCCGTCTACTGGAATTATGTATAATCGACTTTTACACGAAAGTTGTCTTTGTATATATAACGGAGCGATACATCTCATTACGGAGACGTGGCGGCCGTCCAGCGAGACGCCAGAGATTCTCAAAGTGACATTACTCCCCATCCAGTGATCAGATAGAGGGCAGGACGGGACAAAATGAACTCAGGAGGGGAGGGGACAAAATTAGACAGGGCAGGTCATAAGCATTTAACCCCCAGGCAATAGTGGGGTATAATAATGACACTTTGGGGCGGCTGCCTGGGGCCCATAGCCACCCAAATCCAACCAACCCCATTTGGTACTGACTGTGGTAATCTTCTTATATTTGTTATCCTTGGCCTCCTATGAAAATCAACTTCTAAAATTATGCTAATGAGCCTAAAGAGGTTCCTAGGGGTGGTACCTGAGCCCCTCCATGTTGTAGCTTCACATGCTGTTACATTGTTCAGCACCACTCACCCTCCTCCACTGTGTGTACATCAGGCAGAGGGAGGGGGGAAGTGCTGACGGAGCAGGGGTATGTGAAAACAGTGTAATAGTCAGTTAAGTTACAGCATGGAGGGGCTCTGGTAACGCTCCGAAAGCCCTTCAGGCTCATTAGCATAATTTAAAAAGTTGATATTAGAAGAAAGGAGGCCATGGATAAGTAATATAAGAAGATTACCACAGTCACGGTGCCTGGATCTATGGAGTAAGTGTTACGTTTATCAGGATGGATTGTGATTGTAGATTTCCATTAAATACATAATAACATGTTCTCAGTTACTGGCTATTTGCAGCAGGAGTCACAGACACGTCTAGAGATGTCACGCATGTATGTTAGCGTGTAAAATTAGCTTGCGCGTCCACAGAACACGAGAAGTTCTCCTTTTTACTGGGACAGACCCCGACACCGGATCCCGACTATCTGGAGTAATTAACTTTACTTAGCAAATGAAAGTGTCACTTTACCGGCTCGTGTGTCCGTGTGGTCAGCCGCACATTGTCTGGAGCCTTGTACACCCCTGGCCCTACGCCCAGCATACACATTCAGTACTGACAGCCATAGACATGCATGCTGGGAGGAGGGTGCATGTCCCTTCTAATGAGAGAAGGGAATAATAACTTATCTCATGGGGTGGGGGTGTTACACCAAGGCTTCTATCCCAAAACTTGTTCCAGAGGTGGAATAGGGAAGCACATCGGACGTTTTGCTTGGGTAAATCTCTAATAATATACTTATTTTAAGTTGGGAATTTAGGACAAGTATATATTCTTCACCATAGCGAGAACTTAAAGAGCACCCCACCCCTCTGTGGGGGGCACAGCACATCCATACAGGACATAAATGCACTATTAATTACAATCTGCAACAGCTGTGTATTATCCCTGTACTGTGACATCACTGTGTGTATTATCCCTGT
>CM033647.1:10600359-10717445 GCA_019512145.1 Engystomops pustulosus | reverse complement strand
AGCAGAGGAGCTGTGTGTGAGTGTTATACACAGTGCACCAGCTAATGTAGGGAGCAGAGGAGCTGTGTGTGACACCTGCTGTACCATCCCCACAGCTGAGCGCAGGGAGTCCCAAGTGCCGGAGGTTGTTGGCACAATAGGGGGCGCTGCTCTGCATTTGAGGCACTCTGTAAGTGAACGTCTTCTATTTTATTACAGGTGTGATGATGACCAGCTACCCAATGACAAGGAAAGGTTTGCAAGGTAAGTTACACTCTTCTTCTGTACCCCGTGCAGGACACTTACCTGCACCCAAGTAAACATGCTAATAAGTTGTCCTAATATGGATTCGATATATCTGTCCGTGGGATAGGATGGCCACAGCTGCCATGTTGCGTTTTCAGTGTTTGCGGATTAGCTGGTGACCCAGTAGTTTACAGCAGTGTAGGTAACCACAGTGATAAGTCATGGAAAGCTGTAAAGCGCTCCTGTTCTGCTGCAAAATATGAAATCTGAGCTGCTTGTGACAAAGTGGCATGGGTGTTGTGTTGGAACTATAATAATAATCTTTATATAGCGCCATCATATTCCGTAGCTTTACAAATCAATGGAGACATAAACAAGTATAATATTACATTACAGAGTACAAAGAGTGGAGCAAAAGGAGTGAGGGCCCTGATCACAAGAGCTTACAGTTTATGAACTGTGGTGTTTATCTACCATAGGTGATCAATAAAAGAAAAATACCAGAATATTCTGTAATGAAAGTCCAATCTATAGAAGCGGTTCTGATCCTGAGGGGCAGGGGTAGCGCAGGCCACATGGGGGCGTACTCTCTCCCCTCTGTGATGTGCTGTAGTGTCTCTGCACACTAGTCCGCCCGTCCTGTTCGGTTCTGACGGGTCGCATCATATCCATGTCTTGATATGCATCATGTGTCATAGCCGTGCATATCAAGACAGTCTGGAAAAACTGGATCCCAGGCTTCTGCATGCCCTAGGGCGATGATGGGATGTGAGGCCTTGGGAGATCAAGTCCCCCATCATCACTACTTAAGCAGCAAATGCATGCTTGGCCGGACCGAGTGTGCATGTGCATGTGTATGCTTTTCTAAAAGTATCATTGAGTCTGTGAGTTTAAGAAGGGGTTTGTTATATCGATGCCAGACCTGAACATCTACGTAAGTGACCAACTCATTGACTCGGTGCTTCTGCTGTCGCCCCATACACCTGCACCCTCATCATGGCCAAGTGCTTATGTGATCTGTATGGGGAGAGGGGAGGAAGAAGCTGTCAGCATCATCTGGTGAGGATGTATTTGTCCTTGAGATATAGGATTGTGAATGCTCATATCTGACACGACCAGTCCTTCTCCTTCACAACTACTATAGGACGTCTTGTAGGAAGAAAGTGAGACCTGCTGAAATGGGAGACTTGGATGAACAACTTGCACTCAAAGAAGGTCATTGATGGAGTGTAGCTGCTACATATGTAGGGGGCAGTAATATCGTGCAGCCCTATAGCCGTGATCAGATCACTAGTAACACATGCAGATCGGGCCTCAGGACACAGTTGGTCCCAGTGGTCAGACCACTTAATGATACGAAGCTTTGGGGATATTTTGTGAGAGCACCCCTTATGATTATTGGTGCACCCGTACCCCCACCTAATAGTTAATAGGGGATAACCTATAGTTACTGGAATACCCCATTAAGGCTAAATGCTTGCAGATGTCTCCCCGAGTGTCTGTTTAGTTACAGGAATGGGTCCGTGTGCATCCCACATGTGTTAGCAGGGATCGCTGGCCGGGGATCACGCGGGTAATAGCATCTCCAGGCGTCTCCTGAAGGGTCATCCAAAAGCTGTTGACTGGAGAGCGGAGATAATGGAGCACATAAGTGTTGTGTTTATTCGCTCTGAACCCAAGAGCTTACGTCAGAGAGCACAGAACGCTCCGTGTTGACATAACACAGTCCATACACGCGGCTCTGAACTCCTCGCCCGTCCTGACTGCATTCCCAGAACTGACGCAGCACTTCCTGTTCCAGAAATTAAAGGGGATGCGCTTTTTCTTTTACGAGAAGTGTCCGGTTGCATCATCTTTCACATTTTGCAATGATCCTGTTGGTCAATAAGACAAGAAGAGTCCGTCCTTTGATTCTCATTACCGTTTATTACATTTAACCCTGCATAAATCACTTGCAGTACCACTTTTCACCACAGCCAGGGGCTGGTTTGCGTAGGCAAGCAATGAAATAGCACCCCCACTGAATCCTGATTTGGATCAAATGCTGATGTTTGACATTCTAAATCTATGTAAACAATAGATTGCTGCGCTCAGTCTTGTTTTTGCTGAGGGGTCTGCAGTATTAGAGAAAAACACTGAGATTGAAGTGTCCCCCTATGTTCTTTATTAAATTAAAGGAACACTCCAGTCATGGCCGATGTGCAGGGCCTGGGGGGAGGGGGGAGCAGGACTCCAGGTTTTAGGAATACAATGACAATGAGTCCTGCTCCTCCCTCCAGGCCCCGGCACCTTGTATTATGCAATGAATTGGCTTTGAATGGAGCGTTCCTTTTTAATTTTTTATTTTGTGATTCAGTTTCAAAGTGAAGCCATATTAGGGCAGATGGAGACCATCCGTATTATGTGATACTTATTTGTGTGCAGAACATCTGCAGAGGCAGAAGTAGAGCACACGCAGGGTTATGATATGCGGCTAATGGGCCCGGGGTCCTCCGAACATCCCTGGTCCTGGATCTCCTCTCAGCTGAGCCGGTTGGTTCTGTTTCCAGGTCAGACGATGAGCACAGTTCAGCGGATAAGGAAAGACTTGCAAGGTAGGAGCAGGAGCCTGGCGAGAACCTCTGATGCTTCCCGATGCCTCTGCTTCCATCTTCCTTCCTGTCCTGCACTTTCTTACATATCCCCTCTCATCTGATGCAAAGAACGGCTTCTGAGCAGCACCCCGCAATGTACCCACAAGGTTTACTGACGGGTATTGGGTTACTAGGCCATCATGGATTGATTGCCTTTTTGTGGTGCATACAAGGTCACCCTTCCCCTTTAATTACACACCGGAGGGAGCGATGGCTTCATAACTGGAAACTAGTTACATTCATATCAAGCTATTGTCCTACAGGTAACAAAGAGGGCCTTTCACCACCTCACATGTGTGGAGATGAGCACACCCATCCTGTAGGGCCTGCTCCACGGATTCGGGGGCATATTTAATTTTCTTTTTGGCCCCCATGGTCGCTGAGATATCAGTCTAGATATTGGACCTTTATAATCCTCTCCACTTCCAGAGAGGAGGAGCTGGAGCAAAGTAGGGGCATGTGTAAGGATAATCTTCTACTTTTCAGGGGAGATTATTATAACACACGCCCCCTTCAAGCGCCTCCTCTCTGACAGTAGAGAGAATTATAATGGTCACATATCTGGACTGACGCCCCTGAAACTGGGTAGCTGCCCCTACATAATGGCATGTTAATCTTCATGGGTGTGAGGTGGTGAAAGGTCCGCTTTAAAGGGCATCTACCACCAGGATGAAGGACTGTATGCAAATGAGCCTGAGGGGCTCCAGGCTGCATTAATGCCGAAGGAGACTGGAACCCCACAGACTCATTTGCATACAGTCCCTCAGCCTGGTGGTAGATGCCCTTTAATGTAGACATTTTTGTGGCCATCTGATTGTAGAGGTGCAGCATCCCCTTCAGTGTTTACCAGGCCCTAGGGCTGAGCTGCAGGTAGTGGCTGTGTCTGATAATGTAGCTCTGGTCAGTTCACAATAATAGGGCGATGTACCTTGTGCGGCGCTCTGGCTTTTGATGTAGCCAGGAGCCCCTGAGGTTCATTTGCATACATTTATAAGACTGTTTTCTCAGCAATTAACCTAATTAGATTAAAAACGAACAGATCCTGTTTCAGGAGGCCCCTTTCTGCAGGTAAGTGTGCTTGGTTTATAAACACTGCATAGCTGCAGTAGATTTCCTTTAAATGTAGATCTAAAGCTTTCCTTTTTTTTTTTTTTTCTTTTTTATACACTTAATGTTACTTTGCAAGTAAATTAGAAGCCCCAGCGGGTGTCTGTGTAAGCGCGTGCAGTTACTAGGAATACCACCATATGCCTGTACTGATAGACAATTACACCGCCCCCCGCGCGCCTCCATTATGTTCTCTTCCCCCAGCATTGTGTAGGCTTAGTAGCCTCATCTCCTGCTCGGCAGTAATGTGCACGACGTGGGTTAGTCGCACCTAATCAGGACTGTGCCCTTCTATCTGATTGACATGGAAGTGAAGAAATCTGGGAGGGATTTGTTGCTATGAATCGAGAGCTGACTGTCGGCCATCTTTAAATGTCTGTGGTTGCTAAGGATGGCATCAATAGCGACCGGCCTGTCGGTGATTGGGGCGCCATCTTGAATTACATTATTATGGGGAAAAGACCTCCTCGCACCATGGTTATGTTGTGTCTCCTCCTATTTGTGATGCTGTGTACCCGATGGTGGTGTCTTTTTGGAGAAGGCCAGAGTTGGGTGGATATTCATAATAAGGGATGTCTCCACTAATGACCTCCTTATCCACAGGTTTGTCCGATCATGTGGATTGTATCCATAATAAATTGATCCCTGGTCTTGTATGATTTGTACTAACGTCCTGTGCCCCTTTGTCTCCTCCTCACTCTGCCGTGCATGGCTGGCATGTGGCACAATATCATCTAACAAGGAGGACGGGCCCCACCTATCCATCGCGTCTGCCGGGTGCCCATCATTGTCTGTTCTCTCCCCAGGGAGAATCACAGCGAGATTGAGCGGAGGAGAAGGAATAAGATGACGGCGTATATCACCGAGCTCTCCGATATGGTGCCCACGTGCAGCGCCCTGGCACGCAAGCCCGACAAGCTGACTATCCTGCGCATGGCCGTGTCTCACATGAAGTCCCTGCGGGGGACCGGAAACACTCCCACCGATGGCTCCTACAAACCCTCATTCCTGACAGATCAGGTAAGATGGGGGGGGGGGGGCTGTGGGCCAAGTGCTGCACATATATGCAAATTAGCTATCCTCCAGACAGAAGAAAACTCCAGTTCTTAAGGAGGCCCCATTATAGAAGAGTGATCATGAGAAGACACATCTGAACCAGAGACTTCCATCTGTTTTGGAGTTTTTGCTCCTCATCAGCAGGTTTCTAATGATAAGAGACATTTTGCATCGGTTCCCCAGGAGTCGTTCCCGGTTTAAACTACATTTTTACAAATACCTTTCCAAGAATTTGTTTCACAGGCATCTTCTTCAGAGAACCACAACCCCTCTTCATGCTGATGAGGAGCAAAAACTGGCCAATTCAAGGCTCTGTATTGGGTCAGATGTTGTCAAGAAGTGTCTTCCTTCTAGAGGAGATCTAATTTGCATAACTCTTTAAGAAGCATTGCCTCCAAGAAAATCTACCATCAAAATCCATCCTGATAAACCAGGGACATTACTCCTAGATCCAGGCACTGTGACACTGGTAATCTTCTTATATGTGTTATCCATGGCCTCCTTCCTTCTAACATCAACTTTTATGAGCCTGAAAGACTCCTGGGGATGTTAACAGAGCCCCTCCGTATTGTAGCTTCACAGGCAGTTACTCTGTGCACTTTCCGATGGAATCCCACTGTACCAGCGAACGTTTAAACACAATAAGAGGGGGGACGTGATCCTGTACAGTGTAACAGTCTGTGAAGGGACAGCACAGAGAGGTGTAACACCCCAGTCTGTGTTTTTGGCTCTCGTAGGTATTTCCCTGGTGTAAAGTCATATTGAGGTTAGAGGTGAGCGATAGACAGGAAGTGATGGCCGACCTCCGCTGCCTTAATGTGCACCGTCTGCTGCACTTCCACTCTTTAAGGGTGGAACATGAGTTATGGAGAAATTAGATGTGTTTTCTTTGGCACCAGTCAGACTGCTTCAACTTGATTTATTGTGTGAGAAAGTCGTGTAATGTGATGACTCTCCTCACCCATCACCTACATAACTTTCTTGTTTACAATGGTCTCGCTGTTATCAGCTCAGGTATCCTGGGTCAGGACAGGGGTTAATGACTCGCCTCTAGGCTTAGGCAGAAGGTGTCTATAGATAAGATGGGAAACTTCTCCAGTAAGTGCCCTGTGCCTGTATCTGGCCCATCCATCTGCTCTAATTCCATTGTGTGATTACAAGATCTCTGCTTACTGGTGATGAATGGTAATCGCACTAGTCAAAAAGTCTTGACCTATCGTGTCAATACATCCAGACCTGCCATAAGGTGCAGCTGTATGTTCTCTCTTTTCACCACATTTTGCATAAATGAATAGTACAGATGCATATAAGACATTACTGCAGCTCGCAGAGGGGGCAGGTTACATGCGTTTAGAGGGGGTGGAATGGGCAGAAGGTAATGGAGAGATGTATCAGTCTGTCTACACCAAACTTGCACCTATAATGACTTGAAGGTTTTAGACCATTTTTAAGGAAATTTTCCGACTCGGACGAAAAAAGGGCGTGTCCTCTAACTAGGGGGCGTGACCGGACGGAAAATTCAATATTGTGGTGCAGCAAATTAGACCAACTAATAGGAGGTGCAAAGGAGGACTCGCCACTCACTTGTAAGCACTGACCTCCTCTGTAGAGTCCCTACTGCACTGATTGTCGCCTTTCTCACCTCCTCTTCTCCCCAGGAGTTGAAGCATTTGATTTTGGAGGCTGCGGACGGCTTTCTATTTGTCGTGTCCTGTGAGACTGGAAGGATTGTGTACGTCTCTGACTCGGTGACCCCAGTCCTCAACCAACCACAGACCGAGTGGTTTGGGAGCACATTGTATGATCAGGTTCACCCGGATGATGTGGACAAGCTCCGGGAGCAGCTCTCTACCGCGGAGAATGCCATGACTGGTGAGGAATGGGCCTTATATCTGTACACGAGGACCGGGTGCTGTCACCCTGTCCCCTCATTACTGTGGTTTATTCTCTTTTATAGGGCGCATCCTAGATCTAAAAACCGGCACAGTAAAGAAAGAGGGCCAGCAGTCCTCCATGAGGATGTGCATGGGGTCCCGGAGGTCCTTCATCTGCAGAATGAGGTAAGGACACTAGGACTGTCCTATAAGAGCTTCTAAGCTCCTGTTACATACAGTCATGGCCATAAGTTTTGAGAATGATACAAATGTTAATTTTTACAAAGTCTACTGCATTAGGTTTTATAATGGCAATTTGCATATACTCCAGAATGTTATAAAGAGTGATCAGCTTAACAGCAATTAATTGCAAAGTCAATATTTGCCTAGAAAATGAACTTTTTCCCCCCAAACACATTTCAACTTCATTACAGGCGCCTTAAAAGGAGCAGCTAACATGGTGTCAGTGATGTCTCCAGTAACACAGATGTGGGTGCTGATGAGGACAGGGCTGGAGATCAATCTGTCATGATTAAGTAAGAATCCCACCACTGGACACTTTAAAAGGAGGCTGGTGCTTGGCATCATTGTTTCTCTTCTGTTAACCATGGTTATCTCTAAAGAAACACGTGCAGTCATCATTGCACTGCACAAAACTGGCCAACAGGGAAGAGTATCGCAGCTCGAAAGATTGCACCTCAGTCACCGATCTATCGCATCATCAAGGAATTCAAGGAGAGAGGTCCCATCGTTGCCAAAAAGGCTCCAGGTCACCCAAGAAGGACCAGCAAGCGACAGGACCGTCTCTTACAAGTGTTTCAGCTTGGGGATGTGGCTACCAGCAGTGCAGAGATTGCTCAGGAATGGCGGCAGCAGGTGTGAGGCATCTGCACGCACTGTGACACTGCGGAGACTCCTGGAGCAAGGCCTGGTGTCCAGGAGGGCAGCAAAGAAGCCACTTCTCTCCAGAAAATACATCAGGGACCGACTGATGTTCTGCAGAAGGTACAGGGAGTGGACGCTGAGGACTGGGGGAAAGGCATTGTCTCTGATGAATCCCCTTTCCGATTGTTTGGAACATCTGGAAAACAGCTTGTTGGGAGAAGACAAGGTGAGCGATACCACCAGTCTTGTCTGATGCCACCTGTAAAGCATCCTGCAACCATTCATGTGTGGGGCGGCTTCTCAGCCAAGGGAATCGGCTCTGTCACAGTCTTGCCTAAAAACACATCCATGGATAAAGAATGGTCCCAGAATTTCCTCTGACTTCTCCCAACCATCCAAGAGCAGATGGTGATGAGCAATGGCTTCTCCAGCATGATGGAGCACCTTGCCATAAAGCAAAGGTGATAACTAAATGGTTCAGGGAACAAAACATAGAGATTATGGGTCCATGGCCTGGAAACTCCCCAGATCTTAATCCCATTGAGAACTTGTGGTCAATCATCAAGAGACGGGAGGACAAACAAAAAACAACAAATTGTGACACAATGCAGCAGTGATTGTGCAGGAATGGATGGCGATCAGTCAGGATTTGGTCCAGAAGGTGAGTGAGAGCTGCCAGGGAGAATTGCCGAGGTCCTGAAGAAGAAGGGGCAACACTGCAGATACTGACTTGCTGCAGTAACTCCTTCTAACTGTCAATAAAAGCTTCTGTTCCCCATAATATGATTGCACTTGTATTTCTGTATGTGCTAAAAACATCTGACAAACCAGAGGGCAACAAATCATGTGACAATATAAGATTTGTGTCATTCTCAAAACTTATGGCCATGACTTTAGTGTAAATGTAAGGTGCAGCCTACGTGACTATATACTTGTATAAAGGGAAGGATAACTACACTGTCCTCCCAGCAGGGCAAAGATGGTACAATTGCTAGATTCCCATGTGCTGAGGCATCATGGGATTGATATCATACAGCATATAGATGGATAAATCTATCAGAGAGGAGGCTGGAGTGTGGAGAGGGGGAAATATAATTGTCATATTAGATGGAACGGAAAAGATGACAGGTCCCAGCACACCCTCCCTTCTGTAGCCTTCAGGTGTGGCAATTACAGTAGGCTTGGCTGAACATCAATTACATTTTTTTTTATTTATTTTCTTTTTTACCCAGATGTGGAAACTCCAACGTGGATCCGGCCTCCATGAACAGGCTCAGCTTCATGAGGAACAGATGCAGGTAAGTGGACGCTACGCTTCAGCCACTCAGGGTCTCGCAGTTACGTTTCTTTCTATGAGAACGGATCCTTTTTGTGTTTTTCAGGAATGGCCTTGGTCCACCTAAGGACGGAGAGCCTCAGTTTGTGGTTGTACATTGCACAGGGTACATAAAGGCATGGCCGCCGGCAGGTAATTCACTTCCTAATGTAATCTCCAACTACACAATCTGCTTCAGTTTCTTCATTCGAGATCCTGGACAACCCCTTTAAATTAATATTAACTATAACCTCCTGCTTATAATTGCTTTGGGAATCGAGCAGTATTAACAGATTCTGATATTACCAGGGGTCACCTTACCGGACGATGACCAGGATGCAGGACAGAGCAGCAAGTTCTGCCTAGTGGCCATCGGCAGATTGCAGGTAAGTCGGGATGTATAGATCCAGATGTGGCCATGTTCTGGGTTGTGCAGTGTATGTGAGGATTATACTAGGGTTTCCCTTCCACCAGGTGACCAGCTCTCCGAACTGCACAGACATGAACAGCATCTGCCAGCCCATAGAGTTCATCTCCCGGCACAGCGTGGACGGCATGTTCACCTTCGTGGACCACCGATGTGCCGCCACTGTGGGCTACCAGCCACAGGTAAGTGACCAGTCACATTTTGTAGATGTAACTTGTCTCGCTTGATAATAGAGATGTGCATTGTAGCTCGGCCACTGAGAGAATGTATATTACAGGATACAGATCAAGCACATCCCTATTCATGCCGTAATATACAACTCTTTGTCTGTTTACGTTAACTTGTGTGTTTTGATTTAATTTTAGGAACTTTTAGGGAAAAGCATTGTGGAGTTTGCCCACCCTGAAGACGAGCAGCTGCTGCGAGACAGTTTCCAACAGGTAACCTATATGATCATGGACACACTATGGACTATACACAGTGCAGGGTCTGGGCGCTGAGGGTGAGACCATGTGGCAGGAGCAGTAATTTGGCACCATTCATACCAAGCATTTGTGATCACTGAGCAGACCCTCAGCAGCCGGACGCCTATCCCCCTACATTCCTCATGCCCCTGCTGTTACCCAGTCTCTATTACTGTAATCATATATGATTTATGGTGGGTTTTTTTTGTATCCTCCTGCAGGTGGTGAAATTAAAAGGTCAGGTTCTGTCCGTCATGTACCGCTTCAGGTCCAAAAACCGCGAGTGGCTGCCAATGAGAACCAGCTCCTTCACCTTCCAGAACCCCTACTCTGATGAGATTGAGTATATCATCTGCACTAACACCAACGTCAAGTAAGTGCATTGTGCACCCACAGTCAGGACACCCCATAATCTGCATGTAAATGTTGTTCTTGCTTAACCCCTTACTGACCACCCATATGGATTTCTGTGTCTGTCACTAAGGGGCCTGATGGAGAAACTCGTCCACTTAGCCTAAGTTCTGTACAGGTCCGCCTTGCAGGGAAGAACAGTTGCTGAGCGGGATTTTAACAGCCGGGCAACTGCTACGACAGTCCGGATCGAACTCCTTAAATCCCGCAGGGTCTACATACCCTCTGACTCACAAGGAAAATTCCCCTTTTTTCCATAAATACGAATGCAAAGCGTATCAACAAAAATGTCGCATGGAAATTTCATCCCTAGATATTTTCCTGTTTGTTCCTGTAACGTTCTAGTAAAATAAAATCTTGTCTTGTACCTAGAAACTCAAGCCAGGAGTCTCGCCCAGCCCTGGCCAACTCTATGCAGAGACCACCACTAGGCCAGAGCATCCCCCACTCTCTGGACATGGGTCCGGGACAGCTGCCGTCTGCCAGGTGAGGACGACTTCTCTTGTGTCTGTTGTTTAAGGGGGTGGGTATTACTGTCCCCATTGGGTTGGTTGTCCATCCCACCCAACGCAGTATTGGGTTTTGAGGATCGGCTGTTCACATAAACTCATGGAAATCCCTTGTAGTGTCCATAATCTTGCAGAAAGCTACATTAATATTATATTTTACCCGTCTATTCTAACACTAAGTTTTTACCTTCCCTCCAGGCAAGCTCCTCCACCACAATCAGATCTGGATGTTGTACCCAGTAGGGAGACTTTGGGTGCATACAACCACGCACAGGTAAGTCACAAAGTATCCTGTAATACAGTTTCTAAGATGACATGTGCACCCGCCCGCTGTCCTGACATGGGAAGGTCACAGATGCAGGGACATTATATAGGATGTGTAAAGGTGGCCGGATTGTCTTTGTATACTTATCATATAAAGATTGGTAATTGTCTGTTTGCCTTTCTTCTAGGTTCCGGTACAGGCCGTGACGTCTGCAGTTCCTGATCATAGCAAATCCTTGGAGAAGCCGGACACTCTCTATGGGCAGGAGAGGGATTCTAGGTTTGCTGAAATCTACAGCAGCATTAACCCAGGTGAGACTGTCATGGGGGACGGACGGCTATCACGTGTATGTATGTAGAGACTCACAGACCCGCAGTCTCATCTGAGATCTTTTATTCTAATTACTATAGACCAGAATAAAGCGCTCAATCCCAGCGGAGTCCCCGGTAGCCAACAACTCTTCCAACAAGCCAGCACTTTCACATCTGCCCCCCGACCCATGGACAACTTCAGGTCAGAACCACATAAATGATTGCATGTGTTACTATGGGCATAAACACAGAAATGTCTTTGCATTTGTGTTTGTGAACAGCAGGGGGCAGTAGGGAGACCTATAAACTTTTTTTTATTTTATTTTAGGAATAGTGGGATTGTCTCCCCCAGTAACATCATACAGCAGCCTGGGTCTGCAGGGCAGATTCTGGCCCAGATATCGCGGCATACCAGCCCAACGCAAGTGACCGGCACTAACTGGAGCTCTGGCACCCGCCCGTCTTTTACAGCACAGGTAAAAAAAAAAAAACACAGAATTTTTTCCTTTTTGTATTGTCTATATCTGGTAACTGATATACTTGCGCTCCATTTACAGGCAGCAAAGACCCAGTCTCCTTCGTTCGGCATGGGCAACTTCCAGACGACCCCCACCAATTATAGCCCAATGTCCTCCCAGAGTTCAACCTCCTCCCCAGCTGCCGCCACATACCCCAACCTGGCCAGCAGGACCAACAACTTTGGTAAAATCCTAAAATGATTTTAGTAAATACTCGTCTTGCACTACGTTACAGCTGTGATCTCCATTGAGCAGTTCCAGCCGGCAGAAGTATGATTGCAGCTCTGCAGTATAATGCAGACTACTGTGGGGTCACCATAGTGCTGCTTATATGGACTGAACATGCAGACATTAATAATAATTGCAATAATAATTCATTTATTTATATAGTGCACACAGATTAGGCAGTGCTGCACAGAGCTTGTCACATCTGTCCCTGTCCCCAATGGGGCTCACAATCTAATCAACCTACTAGTATGTTTGAGTGTGGGAGGAAACCAGAGGACCCGGAGGGATCCCACACAAACACGGAGAGAACATACAAACTCTTTGCAAATGTTGACCCTAGGAGTTTAACCCAGGTCCCCAGCGCTGCAAGGCTGTAATGCTAACCACTGAGCCACCGTGCTGCCCATATAATAGACGTGTAGTGGTAATGTGCTAATGCAGATGCTCTTGTTTGTCTCTTTAGCCTCAGAGCTGGGACAGCCTCGCTTACCCTTCCAGACGCGGGCAGCAGATGCTGTAGGAGTGTGGCCCCAGTGGCCCCAGAGCCAGCATCACGGCCAGAACAATCCAGAGACTCACGTCCAGCCTCAGGCCACCCAGTCTGAGGTCTTCCCTGTAAGTAAGACCGGTTATTACACAAACGTCTGTTGGAGACGCTGCATTGGGGCCCAGAAGGTTCTGCTATGGATCTTTATGGGCCGGTAATAACTTCTGTTCTTCTCATCCCCAGGACATGTTGTCCATGTTAGAAAACCAGACCTCAAGCTACAACAGCGAGGAGTTCTCCGAGCTGAACATGTTCCAGCCCTTCGCTGAGTAAGTGACGCCGGGATCCCGATGCCTACAAATCCCTCTCCGTCCCCTCCTCTTCTCTCCATCTCCTGCAATGTCCCCGGAGATGGGGGGTGGATGATCGGAGGAGGACACACGGGAGGGACCATCACAGGGACACCACAGAACTGCCTTCTATATGACCTGCGGAGAGCCCTCCACCACCCCCGCTCTCCACCCCTCACCAGCTTTACAGCCCAGACCTCAGGGCCCCCATCATGTCATCATCCAGAGACTCCCTGACGTGTGGTCAGATGGCAAGACCCCCCCCCCCCCATGCACCCCAAAACATTTCATTATTATATAGTGACTCTTATCAGGGATGAAACTTGCGTAGGATAATCACAAATGTAGTCGGTGCCTTTATTTTTAAAAAAATTGTGAACAGGGAATCGCTAGAGGACAAAGAAATCTCGCCCCGAGTCGTGACCGTACGTTATTTCTGTGTAATTATCTTATTAGATGTGGAAACCCCAGGGCAGGGGGTATGTCCCATAAGGACCTACTGTATGCCTTGTCAGGGTGCAAGTCATAGGTGGGGCGCCCCTGGCCTTGTGTGGTGGACCAGGGTATTACACGGTCACTCGGTCAATCATGCACCTTCCCCCCCAGGGCAGTAGAGAAGCCACAAGCACAGGGATCAGCCCATCGCCTGTCCGTAGGGGGGGGTTATACTTGTAAGAAAGCCCCTCCTAGGTCAGCGACTTGCAGGATGGAAGCGCCAAAATCAGGGCTGCTTTTGAAAAAGCTGCCGTTTACCCGCGACGGGTTAAAATAGCTCAGATTTTACGCCGTGTAGCACTTGATAGAATTGACCTCACTAAAGTACCAGCTTATTTTATCAACGTTCTTAACTTATATATGAAGTCAGATTTAGGTGACTTTTTACTTCTATTTTAATAAAATCAGGCGAACGTAGAAACTAAATGCTGCGTTGGAAGAGACGTTTTGCTTTATTTTAAAAACCAGCGCCAATCCATCCCCGGTGGTGGTGCCCGGTACTGCATGAATTATGCTCACTCCATTCACTTGAATAGAGTTCATCTGCAGTACCACGCCCGGCCTGTGGACAATGGCGGCGCTGTGTTTTGTCAGCCAGTACCCAGCGTCCTGGTCCTCGCCTCTAGCATCGATCCAGTACGAGCTTCACGCCGTGTTTTCGGATAAGCCCAGGATTAGCACAGGTTTTTACATCTTGTATTACGTAATGCACATTTCTTCTGCAGGATAAATGGCTTTATTTTATTCTTTACTTTTTTTTTTTTTTCCTTGCGCTCTCTTGTTACTTTTTACGTGCAAAGTGTTTTATGTGTATACAATATGAAATAATATAATTTTATGAGAATTTTTACCTGTTCCTGTAACCAGTTTGGTCTCTTTGTGTCTTATTCCTATGGCTGGTACATGTATGCTGGGTGTATACCGCTCCTCAGCTTTGTGCTTGTAGTCGTGTCCTGGAGGAGTGTTGATCGGTTTCTTCTATCCTGATTCATAGTAGATCAGGAGGAGTAAGGTGTAGGATTTGATGCATTATGAAGCAAACATACCTTGAGAATGCTTTAGCTAAACTGATGCAGATACTTATCTTGTTTAATCCCTGAGCTGAAAAAAAAAAAAAAAAAAAAGATTATCAACGACAGGCTGAAGCAATCCAGCTTTCCCAAGGTCCTGAATTTTGTAAACACAGCTTTCAGAACAGTCCAGACAGGACTAATCAACCTGAGCTGGATCACTCATACACAGAATCTGGGGGATGGGGCAGCGATTGATTAATTCTGCCTGTCAGGCACAACACAGTGATTACATCAATCTCTGGTGCAGTGCATACTCAATGTGAGAGGAAACGCGCCAAGCCAGGCAAAGGAGCGACAGAGCCTCATTATCATAATTTTAGAATTGTTTTTGCAGCAAAACCATTCGGTTCAGGGATTAAACAAGATATGTTTCTGCATCAGTGTAGCTACAACATTTTCAAGGTATGTTTGCTTCATAATGCATCAAATCAAATGGTAGGATTCCTTTAACATTACAATATACAGTGAGTGTGTCTGTGTAATTATACTAATAATCATAACCTCTACATCTTATAACCCATATAAGTGTAACATACCATATAGCTATTTCTTGACAGTGGAGCATCACATTGATATCACATGAAGATGAAACTTATCCTGCTCTATTAACTGGGGCAGTAAGATTACTGTTATAGACACGGGTGTCTGATTGCTGGGACCTCTGTCACTACATACAGCGGAGTCCTGTTCTCTCTGATGGATGGAGCAGCAGGTCCTAAGACACTGACTGGAGCAGCAGGACACATTCTCGTGATTGTGGATCCCAGCAGATCAGATTATTATCTATACAAGTGCAGGAAAACCTTTTCCAGATGCAACTAACTTTTTCCAAACTGTCTACATGGAAGTAACTTAAGAGGAATCTGCCACCAAGTTCAAAAAAAATATTAAAATTATGCAAATGAGCTGGGGGGGGGGGGGGGTGGAACACCAGACTCCGTAGATGTTAATTGAGCCCAAAGCCCCTGGGGCTCATTTGCATAATTGTTAAAGGCATAAAGAGCTTAAAAATAAGAGTGGATCCTGCCAGAGGGGGGCGCACACCAGTATGTCAGTGTGCTGGGTTTACTGTCCTTCATCCTGGTGGTAGACGTCCTTTAGCTTGATGCTCTGCCACAGCTTGTTATAAAATCCTCGGACCTCTGCCAAGGAAGGATTGTGGGGACTGGAGCAAACGGTCCATGTCCACACCTTCTCATTATTCTAACAGCCCAGGACGGGTCATTTTAGAACCGCGCGGCACTGCGGGAAGATGCCATGTCTGGTAAATGGCTCACATGCCCATACAGAGGTCTCTCAGTGCTAGCGCTGGCACACGTACCATAGGTTCACCACCCATGACCTGTACTGTAGGTCAGATATAAATTGGTACAATCCCTTTTACATATATATTTGAGCAGAGGCCACAGCAACTATGAAGCAAGCAGGACACAGATCTCTGGTTGTGTGTGTGTGTATGTATATGTGTATATATATATATATATATATATCTATGTCTCTGCATCTGGCCATGACATGATCTGTATTCTGTTTAGCAGTTTTCCCTTCCCCAGGTTCTGTCTCTTATGCAAAGTTTGCTGAAAAGTCTGTTCCCGTGGGCGGCCAAGATCCATGATATCTTGGTTGATAATTTGCCTCCTAAATTCATCTTCCTGGGGCACATTTATTTAGTGTGTCCTCACCTTCTCGTAGTCGGTAATGAGTTACATATTTAATGTCTGCACCAGTTTCTATTCTGCTCGACCATTTTTCTTTTGTTCTGCTCACTACCACTTTTCAGTGCCCAAAAAAATGAAGCAGGGACAGATATTAATGGTGTCGGAGTATGCACACCATGAAAAGCACAGGCCTTTTCGGAGAGGAGTCGGAGGATGTGGGAAAATCACATTATTATTATTTTTTTTTCTGGGGTCGACCGCTAATAAATAGGTCGGAAAGGAGAAAAGACGGCGCAAGCGCCATAAAAAGGCACGTGCTCCATAGTAAATGTCGCTCTCTAAAATGTCTTTGCCGCCGTATAGTCTGTGTAACTTCTGCACATAGAAGGCTGTGCTGCTGCCTGTGTAGACCTAGCGGCACCCTGCTCGGGGCTCCTCTCTCCCAGTGTTAGAGATCAGAAGGTGATGAGGAGGCGTCGTCCAGTGGATCTTGTATCCAGTCAGTACAAAGGAGAAGGATCAGGAGAGCAAGGAAGAAGCTTCCCGGACACATGAGAAAACTGCACTGACAAAAGTTTCTACAGGATATACAATCTGTTTAATGGTAACTATTCGTCTCAATGGCGTTTGCTTAAATATACAATTTATTTTGTACTAAACACCAATCTATGGAGCAGAACAAAAAAAAAAAAAACTTTAAAGGAAACCTCCTTAACCTCAATTTGGTAAGTTGTGATCTAGGGGTCCGTTCACATAGGTTAAAAGACATCTACCACCAGGAAGAAGGATTGTACACCAAGCACACTGACATACAGGTGTGCGCCCCCTCTGGCAGCGTCTGCTCTTGTTTAACTTCTTCTTCCCTGTTTTTTACAAAAAAAGGCTTTTACAAATTATGCAAATGAGCCTTAGGGCTCATTTTTACAATTTTTAGAGCCATTTTTTCTTTAAAACCAGGGCATAAGAAGCGAAAAGAAGAGCAAATCCTGCCAGAGGGGGCGCAGACCTGTATGTCAGTGTGCTTGGTGTACAATCCTTCATCCTGGTGTTAGATATACTTTAAAGGGAAAACAAAAGTAAAAACTTTAAACCATCATGTTGAAAACTCCAAGGCCTGTCTGGTAAATGCTGATGAGATGTAATAACATGTCTACAGTTATGTGTCTATTCACATGGAGAAGATGTTATCCCACACCACGACGCCAGTCTTATTGAAAGTCAGAAAGGCCATAGTTTTCCTTCTCCGGAGCTGGAAACTTATTTGCGTATTTTCTTTTTAAATATCATTAGCATATTCCTTACCCAGAATCCCTGGCTAAGCATGTACGACCACCAGGGCTCCATACGCCTGGATAGGTGGCCTGATTGTACTCAATGTTGGAAGATGAAGTGTTTTACAAGGACCCTTAGACTGGCTGTGATGTGAGTGAGTGACATGAGTGTAATACTGCGGAGGTGGATCTTCAGTCCACTACATGTTATCTGACTACTTATAGCTCCGATCCATCACACTTCAGTATAAGAGCCTCTTGTATGAAGAATGTAAGAGGCTTGGAGTACGCAGCGTGTAGACTTGTACTCGTCGTGTAGTGTTCCTCCGGCCTCACTTTACCTCTACACAGAATTAAAAATTTGCCATGCTTTGTGCAGCGCTGCGGTATCTGTGTGCGCTATATAAATAAAGAATTATAATATTTAAAAAAATTCTACATACAGAGATGAATCATCTGGAGTGGATAAAGATTTTTATTACTGCCCACCTTTACTAGACCACCAGGATTAGACCTAGCAAGGATCAGGTACCAGCGCGTTACACAGCCCCACAGGGTATGAAATGTCTTTTCTCTCTTTTATGTGAAATTTTGCTTGTTCACCTATAAAAAAAAAAAAAAAAAAATCCCCTCCAAAGTCATGTGATTTTGACCTGAGATGAGTCATTTTTTTTGTCTTAGGTGAGTAACTTTTAAAATCTGGAGAGTCACACTAGTCGCCCCTATCTTGGGCCCTATAGCAGCTAAGATGTTGCTTTGAGAATCACATAGAAACTAATACAATTGAGTCAGGTTTTATACATTGCACCATGTGGTTCTGTGAGTTATAGAAACAATGATACACACAGTAAAAAGGTGTAATAGGGAAAATGCGCAGCATGTAAAGACCCAATTTCCGATAATAATTTTAATGCCCAGCAAATCACAGAACCAGAGTCCTGATGACATTTTAAAGATGGGATTTTTAACTTTGATATGTTACCAAAACCAGGTTTTAGAAAGAATATTTCATACCCTACCCGAGGGGCTAGTGGTTTGGATGGTGACAGTGTCCCTGTAGGGCAACAAAGTGTTGGTGATAGTCATGCACTATGTACCAGAACCAATTGTGTTAGCCATGTAGTGTATATTGGTAGAGTAACAGGACGAGAGCACTTACCTCCAGTGACATACGCTGCGTCCGCTGCCACAATGGATACCGGTACATTTAGCTTACACAATTTCTGATAGTCCATCATCTCTCGAGGTAAAAGACAGTGGAGGTATTCCTGCTGCCATTGTGAAACCATTAGATAAGACATCATATCCAGAGAGAAAATATCTAGTATTCTCCTGGTTTTTCTTGCTCAATAAAGAAAACCTAAAAGTATCATGTGATGTGGTCTCTATTTACTGCCACCCAACTTGTTGTAGTCCAATATCTGGTCGTCTGGTGGTGTAATGGTAAATGATTGGAGACTCTCTGAGAGGAGGATGAAGACAGGACATTGGTACACAGGACTGTGCTGCTGTGATCAAACAGGATCATTAACCTCATGCCCAATCTGCATGCGTCAAGTATCCACCCGGGATCCGCCCCAGGACCCAGTGCTATGACAAAATGTAGGCCCATTCCCACAATCTACCCTGATTGATCTCAACCACTAGGATAACTGGAATGAGGGGACCTGGTTCAGTAACCACAAACAGGACAGTGAGCCCTAAACTGAAGTCCCCCAAAAGGCCCTACCTACCTGCCTCACTGTACCCTCAGTATTACGGGACAACTAGAAGGTGTTCCCTCCATTCACCAAACATATAACTACACAAACAGGAAAGCCTGGTCACAACAAAGATAGCAACGCAGTACAAAACCACAGAAGCAGAAGGGTAGTCTGAACAGGAGTAGAAATCAAAATACCAGGAATGCAGAAAACAGAGTCACTCTAAAGGTATAGAGCTAAGATAAACTATAACCAGCACTGAACTGAACGTGAGCCGAATACTCCTGGGAATCCAATCCTCCCCCCACCCCCTGCTCCAGAAATAAATGGATCAGTCATAACTGGTTCTGGACAAGAGCAGACTGCAGGAGGAGAAGGGGCTGGTGCAATCATCTCCAAACAGCAACCTAGGCCCATGTTCACACCAAGTACAATGAAATAGAGACAACATTGGCATCTCCTAGGCACACGCCGAAGATGACACTTGCACACATGCAACAATAACATAAGTAAAAACAAAGTAGGATCTGAGCGCACCCTCCCCCACCATGTCCTTCAGTATCTGGCCGCCATATTAAAATATGAACTATCTGAAGTGTCTACAATAAGCATCAAGATTTTGGCACAAAAAAACATGAAGCTTTAAATTATTTTTTCTTTGAGTTTCGGGTCAAATAAGGTTGAGGGTTTTTCCAAATCTTATCTCCACCTTTTCCAACTCTTATAAAAAGCCATGAAAAGTGGCGACTTCTCCCAGCTGCCACTTACTTTCATCAGGTAGGTGAGATAGAAGATCTTCTTATACTACTGCCTGTTTCTGGCTCTGATTTTGGCAACTGTCCCCCTTTCTGTTGTCATGTAAGTGGTCATTTTAGTTTTGTGTATGTGTCTATGTGCGTGATTATTGTACATATGAGTTTGTGCATTTTTTAATACAGAAAACCATGTACTTCTCTGTGGTCCACCTCATCGGCCTGATGGCCATCATGATGCTTGTGGACTGTAGACCCGACCCCAGTCTGGACAGTCATTGGCAGCTGTGGGCTAAGACACATGAGAAGATTTACAACAAGGTAGGTCTTGCATCTTTTTAATCTTGACGACCATATTTCTCTCTTCGTTACTGACTTTTCTTGAACGTTATAGGAAGATGAGTTTAGGAGACGTAGTATCTGGGAGGACAACCTGAAGTTTATCATGGTCCACAACCTGGAATATTCTTTAGGTCTTCATTCCTATGAGGTGGGGATGAACCATCTTGGAGATATGGTAAGGATATTACAGATACACTGAAACATTATCAGACTCTATTGGTGATCCTAGACCAGGACCTTCATAAACAGAGCCATGAAATGATGATGGCAAACAACTACGGTAGTAGACCTTGGTGAGCAGCAGAGCACTAGTGGTGGAGACTCTATGACCTCCACAATGATTTTTGGGTACTTTGACAATGTTGAGGCATCGAGAGATGGGCAATAATCCTGTTCTCATCCATCAGGGATTTCTTAATTTTTTTTGCAGACCGGTGAGGAGGTGTTGGTGACAATGACTGGGTTCGGAAGTTTAGATCTCCCCGTGTCTAATGACACAGACCTGCCAGAGATTGTTTTGAAGTCTAAGGTCCCCGAGTCCATGGACTGGAGGAAACAGAATTGTGTGACTGATGTGAAAGATCAGGTATATATACAGGTTATGTTATTACTATGTTGTAGATCATCGTATCCAGGATACATAATGCACTGACACTAGGATCCCAGATACATGATGCAACAACACCCGGGTTTCCAGATACACAATGCTCCATCACTTGGGTTCTCAGATACACAATGCTCCATCACTAGTGGTCCCAGATACACAATGCTCCATCACTTGGGTTCTCAGATACACAATGCTCCATCACTAGGGTTCCCAGATACACAATGCTCCATCACTAGGGTTCCCAGATACACGATGCTCCATCACTAGGTTTTTTAAATCTGGAGTATATGTAGTATATTTATTCATGGAGTACCTAAGTGCTTCTAGTGACTTGTCATGGGGAATGCACGTATATAGGGCAGAAATATCGCATGCTAGCCATATATGTTGTTCAGACCAATTTTGTTTAGACATAGCATTTAGGACTGATTTAAAATCCTGTAGATAAGCCGGGATCTGTTTAACAATAGGCTGTAAAAATCTATCTACCCATGTACTGAGTCTTTCCGTAATGGATCCTACGCCCGATATAATAGGACGTAATGGTGGTGGAAATTTGTTTTTATGGATTTTAGGTGTTGCATGAAAAATCGGTGTCATGGGTGCATCAGGAATCAAATATTCTGCCTCTTTGGTAGTAATGATACCTAATTGTGTACCCCAGTTAATATGTTCAGCTAGTAGTAATATGTTCATCCACTTTAAAAATCCTTCATACACAGTACACGCCAGACCATGACTAAGGACGGAATATATAGCGTCCGAAACGCGTAGGTCCATCTGTGTATTTTTATTTTGACAAGTAAGCTTACATTTACTTTTTTCTATTTTTGTATATTTCTCTAAATCTTTTAACAACGTTCAATAAAGAAAATGGATTTTTTAACTCTTCATGAATGAGTGCTGGATCTCTTCACCTGTGATTTCTATCTGACCTGAGCCGACACAGGATTTTCTGTTTCTCTGGATCCCGGGCACCGTTCACACTTGATGCAGTAGACGTTTGCCGCTATGGATGGGTGAGCTGTACTTATTTCTTTTTTGCTGTTTCACCTACATTAAATCAGAAACTATGTTTTCAGTCTGAAAAATCACATTAAAAAGGCTGCTTCATAGACTTGAAACTGAATTCATGTTATGATATCAATGAATTTGCTAATTTTTTTGTCATTTACATTTTTAATTTCTTCAAGATCTTTGTTTTCCTTTGAAGAAGCTCTGAAAATACCCTAAGTGGATGGATTTACCTTTTTAATCATGGTTTGATCCATGTAGTGTTGTACTTTTCTAAAAGCACTACCGTAATTTAAGTCATAGACCTGAAATAATAAAGGCAATTGTTTGGGGATAAATTGTTACCAGGTAAGATTGATTTGTTTAATTAAATATGTACTCTATTATTATGACTGCATGCATAAAAACGTACCCGTAATCCCTCAAAAATCTTGTCCCCTTAAATAAGGCACATACACATAGAATTAACTTAACCAAAATGTGGAGTGACATCAGGGAATCGGCCACAGCTTTTATTTAAATTGTTACAGAATTATAACATATACTCGTAGAGTATAAACTTTTAACTTTAAAACATATAACCTCAACGGTTAACTACCAGAATTAAAGGGGCACCTGAAATGCCAGCCTCCTTGGAGGGCATGTAGGTCCTCACCCCAAACCACCACACCGCCACGGAGGAGGACATGTACACCTACATGTCCCTCCGACCCCCACACATAAGGGATAATGCCCTCTCAATTACGTCCTGCAACCCCGACAGGAAGATATCCAGGTCTATATCAGTTAAATGCACCCCGTCGGGCAGTAATAGGCCCTGATTGTCACCCTCCAACTCTCTGTGTCTAACCACCACTCCACCTCTCTCTCTCACAAAACGGGAAACTTTTGTGTTCAACAATCTCCTGCTCCTCTCAACGCCTGCAGGATCTCTCGCACCCTCCCAGATAGCCCTGGGAATGATCTCGGACCAAACTAGGACAAATTTAGAAAAGAATGAGGAAAATCTCTCCAGATCCGACTGGATCAAAGAGATTAACTCACCCAGACGGACAGAGCAAAGGTCATTACCCCCAAGTGCAGTACGAGTATAGAAGGGGCTTCCGAGTAACGGCTGATATCAACTAACTCTGGTAACGCCTGCAACCAGCGCAGACCCTTGATTCCCCTCCAACGGACGTCTGCGTTGTGGAAGCCGAGGGATCGTCCGCCTGGTCGCAGCAACGCCCTCTGCTCAGCCCAGAAAATAAAGGAGTGACCCAGAATCCATACTGTAGGGCGGTAAGAAATCAATTAATAAGCAAATCAGGGTGGATATAACCAGCAAAACAATCAGACCGCCAACGCCCATAATATCCTCTGAACATCAGCATCCGATAAGCTCAGCTCGCTTGCAGTAGTCGCAGCGCCAATCCGGAACGAGTGCGTGCCGAAATCACCCGGGGGAAGACCAACAGCCACAAGCACTTTCTTAAAAACTACTGAAAATTGAAAACGTGTAAGTGGGGAACAATCTGCGTGCGACAGAAATTGAGATCCCCCGACCCTTACCGCCAAAAACCTCTGCACAGCCGCCACTGGACAAGCTAAACCGCAAGCTAGGACGCAAGGCCACCCAACAGTCGCGACCGAAAACATCAGTTTTTGATCGCCGTATGCGGAACCGTAACCCCGCGGCTGATGCCGAAACATCCTCAAACATGAGCCCCCCCGGCCTAGACGCACTCGGCGGGGCCAACTCGGAAACTCGCAGAGCCCCAAAGAAGGCGCGCGCAAAAGCCGCCTGGAATGAATGTACCTCAAACTGATCCCGACATACGCATTCCAACACGGGCAACAAGCGCACCAAGACCGAATAAGAGACAGGACGCGCTTCCCGACGCACCACCTCCTTTTTCCACCCTTTAATAACTTGTCTAATAAAAAAAGTTCACGTTACGTCCGTCCAACCGTGTAACTTAAAGAAAAAGGCGATACCCGATAAACGCCGCTGCGCCCCCAACCCAGACGAACCCTGAGACCTCAACCCCTCTAGGTAACGCAAAGTGATCTCTAAACGGGAGCCCGCATCAACTGCAAACCCCACCCCCGCTACCTCGCACCACTCTCGCCATGCTTTACCATGTGCGGACCACGTAGATGGGGCCAGAGAAGACTAGATCAACGGCAGAAGCTGACTTCCAGGGTTGACCATAGGGAATCTGGGCACGGGGTCCCCTCGGCATCCGCCGAAGGGCAAAGCGACCGGGACACCTGCCAACGAAATCGTGAGAGAGCGTCAGCTACCCTATTATCAACCCCGGGAACGTGTCGCGCCTTGAAGGAGATATTGTACTGTAAACACCGCAATACAAAACGACGCAATAAGCACAACACAGGGAGGGAAGCGGATGACAGGCTGTTCACCATATGAACAACGCTCATGTTGTCGGTCCAAAAGACCACCGACTTATTTGCCAGCAGGCCGCCCCACAATTCCACCGCCACCACTAACAGGAAAAATTCTAATAAAGTTAAATTACCACACCACCCACGTTCCTTCCAATGCACAGGCCACGGTTCTGCACACCATGCAGAACCCAGCAACACTCCAAAGCCTACCCCCCCTGATGCGTCAGAATATAACTGCAGATCTGGGCTAACCACCTCCGCCTCGCGCCAGCAGGTCCGCCCATTGTAGTCCGTTAGAAAGACCTCCCATACACGCAAATCTGCCTTCAACCTCTTTGTCATACGAATACGGTGATGAGGGGCCCGAGCACCCGCAGTAGCAAGCGAGAGGCGCCGCGAGAAAACCCGACCCATGGGCATCACCCGGGAAGCAAACACCAAAAGACCCAGCAGCGACTGGACCTGCTGCAGCGACACTTTTTGGCTTGCTAGGCATACCTGCAACGCTGCGCGCAACTTGGCTATCTTATCGGCCGGCAATCGAAACTCCATGGCGACGGAGTCGATCTCAATACCCAAAAATGACAGCACTGTGCAAGGACCCTCGGTCTTTTCCTCCGAAAGGGGTATCCCAAAATGCTGCGCAAGATAGCGAATTGAAGCAAGCAAGTAAGCGCAGCGGCCAGAGCCCTGGGGCCCTACGAAAAGAAAATCAACCAAATAATGGGTTACCAGCGTGGAGGACGTTTCGTGCCTAACCACCCATTCCAGGAAGGTGCTAAAAACCTCGAAATAATAACAAGAGATGGAACAACCCATCGGAAGGCACATATCGTAATAAAAATTGCCGTCCAGCTGGCAACCCAATAAATGGAAACAATCCGAATGAACCGGCAGCAGTCTGAAAGCAGATTCTATGTCGGACTTTGCTAATAATGCCCCTGGCCCTGCAGCGCGGACCAAGTCAATAGCCCTATCAAAAGATACATACGACACTGACGCCAGATCCTTCCCAATACCATGATTTACCGAAGACCCGTGAGGGTGCGATAAATGATGAATAAGTCTGAATTTTCCCGGCTCCTTTTTGGGTACCACCCCGAGGGGGGAGACCCGCAAATTATGGAAGGGCAACGAATGAAAAGGGCCAGCCATTCTCCCCAACTCAACTTCCTTAGCAATTTTACTATGTACAACATCAGGCAACTCAAAAGCAGACTTCAGATTTTTTGCAAAAACTGGGAAGTTGCTAGGGGAGAATGGAATAAAGAAACCAAAAATAAAACCCGTCCTAAGTAGCGCGGCTTCCGCTCTCTTGGGATACATTTCTAACCAAGGCAACATCTTTTTGATGCGAACCAGTGTCCTCTGTTCTACGGGCACCCTGAGCTCGCGGGCGAACCAGCGCCGGTCGGGAACAGCGGATGGAGGCGTGGGCTCCACCACAGTTGGAGCACTCATGCCTAAACTTACACGATCCATAAAAACGGCAGTGGCCATCATTAAACATCCAGCAGGTTCCCGACCTTCGAGCCGCCCCCGGCCCAAGGGATCCCGCCCCCGGGCTTTGGAGTCCCACCTGACTTCCGGCCTTTGCACCAGCCGCCTCCGAAACTCCTCATCATATTGCCACCAAGCGGAGCCCCCGTTCACAGGGGTGAACGTAGATGTGGAAGCTTCAGCCGTAGGTCTTCCCTGGACGTTCAACTGCGGGGCGACAGGAGCCGTGCCCACATTTGACCCTAAAATTGATCTAATGGACGACAGAATAGCAGAGTCAGAACCCGACCCACCCCAGGCCTGCAAGACAGGCGGACTCACCAACCGCAGTGGAAGGCTGAGGCATCCCCGTCACCGACCCTGGAGCTGCTGCTGCCGCCGCCGGAGCTGGCTGGACCTTATCCCTCCTTGACCGACGGGAGCTGGTTGATCCGTGACGAGACCTGTCGCCTCCATGCCGACGTTTTGGCGATGGAGATCTGGAGGAATCAGAAGAGGCACTGCGAGACGAGCGGGGGGACTCAGACCTGGACGAGGATCTGCTGGCCCGCGAACGGCGTTGTCTACTTTTCACAGACCGCAAGCGAGAAGCCGCCCGGCGCCCGGAGGAAACAGAGCGCCGGCTGCGACTGGAGCCAGCTCTGGATGCAACAGACAGAGCCCGCGACGGGCCCTGGGCCAGCACGTAACCTGGTCCCAGATTCCCAGCCAGCATAGGAGCCACCAGAGGGGGAGGGACCACCAAGGTATGGGGGTCAAGCGGGGTCAAATCACTTTGCAGAAAATCCTCATCAGACGCGGCATCTTCAGGATCAGCAACCCCTACAGAGGAGGAAGGAAAGGGATTAGCATATCCAGCACCCGGAACGCCTGACAGGGGATTAATGGCCAAGGCTGGGGTCTGGGTGGGCAGATATAAACCAGCTGGCCCCATGCCTGGCGGAGTGACTAGGGCCGAAGACTGCAGGGGAGCGGGAGCGCGGGACATCCTAACACTTGTCGCGGTGCTGGTTGCTACGCGACCAAAACCAACCACACGGGAAGCAGGGGTTTTAACCCCTTGCCTCCCGGCGGCCGCACTAACTAATGGTGGCCGGCCTGCGACACTCGCAGCCGACACCGGCATAGGGGGGATAAACTCCGGAGACTCCTCTCTTCTCCCCGCGACTTCCGGTCGCAGAGCTGAAGGAGGATTGTGTCTCCGGACTTTCCCGGCAGCAGGAGCGGGCGAACGGGAGCTACTAATAGGAGGTGAGGCCCCTGCTGAGGTATCATGCGCGGCCGCCTGCGCCGACGGAGACAGGCGCTGCGGCGGCCGCGAAACCCTACCAGAACGTTGCACATCCGGAGCGGGAGGCGTCGCCGATGTCCCAGCCTGAGCCTCTGCTATCAAAGAGGCCAGCCAGGCTGAACCTTCCTCACGCAGGCGCTGCCGGACCAAGAGGCCAGCCAGGCTGAACCTTCCTCACGCAGGCGCTGCCGGACCGCATCATCAGAGGCCATGATCTCTTCAGGGAAAGTCCTTCCAGGAAAAGAGGGTGAGCGAAAAACACCGGCCCCCTTTTAAAACCTAAGCCCCAGCCCACCTGGTGTGGCTACCATTAACCCTACCCCCAGTCACGTAGCCCACAGAGTAAAACCCAAATTCACAAAATCCATTTGTCTAGTGGGTGAAAATAGTTCATATCATGAATACAATGTACATAACAAATAGTACAAAATAGATACAAAAAGAGTAAAAAATGTCATTGTTTTAGAAATACATAATTTCATCCATAAAACAAAGTGAACAAAAACATTAACCAAATGTCTGTTATCTCTGGGAATGTGGGAATAACGCTGGACTTCAAAACTTCTGAAACCTTGGAGGGTAAGTATTGGGATGTAAGTGAGTCAATCCTTACAAGATAAGTCAAGGGGGATAAAAGATTAGAAAAGAAGGATATACCAGAAGGAATGAGAAATAAAATTCTCTATAAACATATTGGCCCAGATTTATTACAGCCCCTGCATCAGTTTTCTGTCGAACTGTGAAAACTGCTTTTACTTGTACTGAGTATAAGCCGACCCGAGTATAAGCCGAGGCTCCTAATTTTATCACAAAAAACTGGCAAAAGCTTCTGACTTTAGTATAAGCTGAGGGTAGAAAATGAATTGGTCACAGCCCCCTTGTATATAGCTAGTACCTGATCCCCCAGTATATAGCCAGTGCCTGCCCCTCATTATATAGCCAGTGCCTGCCCCCTTAGTATATAGCCAGTGCCTGCCACCTTAGTATATAGCCAGTGCCTGCCCCCTAGGATATAGCCAGTGCCTGCCCCTCAGTATAAAGCCAGTGCCTGCCCCTCAGTATATAGCCAATGCCTGCCCCTCAGTATATAGCCAGTGCCTGCCCCTCAGTATAAAGCCAGTGCCTGCCCCTCAGTATAAAGCCAGTGCCTGCCCCTCAGTTTATAGCCAGTGCCTGCCCCTCAGTATATAGCCAGAGCCCGCCCCTCAGTATATTGCCAGTGCCTGCCCCCTTAGTCTATAGCCAGTGCCTGTCCCCCAGTATATAGCCAGTTCCTGCCCCTCAGTATATAGCCAGTGCCTGCCCCCTAGTATATAGCCAGCCCTAGTATATAGCCAGTGCATTCCCCCTAGTATATACCCTGCAACTGCCCCCTTGTATATAGCTAGTGCCTGCCCCTCAGTATATAGCCAGTTCCTGCCCCCTTAGTATATAGGCAGTGCCTGTCCCCTAGTATATAGCCAGTGCCTGCCCCCAAGTGTATAGCCAGTGCCTGCCCCTTAATATATAGCAAGTGCCTACCCTCTTTGTATATAGCCAGTGCCTACCCTCTTAGTATATAGCCAGTGCCTACCCCCTTAAAATATAGCCAGTGCCTGCCCCCATAGTATATAGCCGGTGTCTGCCTCCTTAGTATATAGCCAGTGCCTGCCCCCTTAGTATATAGCCAGTGTCTGCCCCCTTGTATTTAGCCAGCAGCCCCCTGCTCCCTAGTACATAGCCAGTCCCTGCACACTAGTATATAGCCAGTGCCTGCTCCCTTAGTATAAAGCCAGTGCATCCCCCCTAGTTTATAGCGAGCAGCACCCTGCCCAGCTTAAAAAAAAACTCTGTACTCTCCTTTCCAACTCCCCCTTCAGGTCCTTTTCTGTCTTCTGTCTTAATCTTTGGCTCCCGTGCAGTCCTATCTCATACACCATGACGTCAGCCACTTACTGACATCATAGTGTGTACTGATGGCGGCGCACACACCATGATGTCTGCAAGAGGGTGCGACAGGACTGCAGTGGAAGCCAAAGATGCCCCCTTAGTCTATAGCCAGTGCCTGCCCCTCAGTATATAGCCAGTGCCTGCCCCTCAGTATATAACTAGTGCCTGCCCCTCAGTATATAGCCAGTACCTGCCCCCTAGTATATAGCCAGTGCCTGCCCCCTTAGTATATAGCCAGTGCTTTCCCCCTTAGTATATAGCCAGTTCCTTCACCCTAGTATATAGCCAGTGCCTGCCCCTCAGTATATACCGCCTGTCCCCCAGTATATAGCCAGTTCCTGCCCCTCAGTATATAGCCGGTGCCTGCCCCCAGTATATAGCCAGTGCCTGCCCCTCAGTATATAGCCAGTGCCTGCCCCCTAGTATATAGAAAGTGCCTGCCCCCTTAGTATATAGCCAGTGCCTTCCCCCTTAGTATAATATTTATCTCTCGGTATACAAATGTTTACCACAATGGAAACTTACCATCCAAATCCGTCCTGATAAACCAGGGACAATACTCACAGATCCAGGCCCCGGGACTGTGGTATCTTCTCATATTAGTTATTCATGACCTCCTTCCCTCTAAAATCAACTTTTAAAATTATGTGAATGACCCTGAAGGACTCTTGGGGGCATAACCAGAGCCCCTAAGTACAATATCTCCACCTGCTCCCTCAGCTCTTCCCCTCCCTCTGCCTTATGTAATCTCACAATGGGGATCATTTACTAAGGGCCCGATTCGCATTTTCCCGACGTGTTACTCGAATATTTCCGATTTGCGCCGATTTCCCCTGTATTGCCCAGGGATTTTGGCGCACGCGATCGGATTGTGACGCATCGGCGCCGGCATGCGCGCGACGGAAATCGGGGGGCGTGGCCGAATGAAAACCCGAAGTGTTCGGAAAAACCGCCGCATTTAAAAACGGAAAATGTGTCGCTCGGGACGCGCTTACCTTCACTCATCCGGCTTCGGTGAATTCCAGCGCGTTCAGATGCTTTTCAGCGCAGCAGCGCCACCTGGTGGACGGCGGAGGAACTACCTTATTAAATCCCGGCCGGACCCGAATCCAGCACAGAGAACGCGCCGCTGGATCGCGAATGGACCGGGTAAGTAAATCTGCTCCAATATCTCCACCTGCTCCCTCAGCCCTTCCCCTCCCTCTGCCTTATGTAATCTCACAATGGGGGTCATTTACTAAGGGCCCAAATCGCGTTTTTACGGCGGTTTACCCAAATTTTTCTGTTTTGCGCCGATTTTCCATGAATTGGGTTTTCGCCGCACGCGATCAGATTGTGGCGCATCAGCTCCGGCGTGCGCGCGACAGAAAACGGGGGGCGTGGCCAAATGAAAACCCGACGGATTCGGAAAAACCGCTGCATCAAAAAAAATTATATTTTGTCCCTGGACTCGCGCTTACCTTCACCCGGCAACGGATCGTGAACTCCGGCGGACCTTGGCAGACTTCAGCGCATCAGCGACACCTGGTGGACGTCGGAGGAACTGCCTTAGTGAATCACCGGAAGACCCGAATCCACCGCAGAGAACGCGCCGCTGGATAGCGAATGGACCGGGTAAGTAAATCTGCCCCAATGTGTTCATGCACAGTATAACAGCCTGTAAAGCAGCATCCCCAGAGCCATGAAGGGTCATTGGCAAAAGGATACAAGTTGATATTAGAAGGATGGAGGCCATGGATAACTAATATGAGAAGATACCACAATCACGGGGCCTGGATCTGTGAGTAATGTCCCTGGTTTATCAGGATGGATTTGGATGGTAGATTTCCTTTAAGATGGCCTGAAGATGGCTGCTCACCACATGGATTGGTACAATACTAGCCATTCCCATACTTCCAGGAAAATCCTGTATTAGAAAGGACTAATTTAATAATCATTCTCCTAAACTACGAGGACCAAGCAGACACAGAACTATTTACCTATAAAAACTCCAACCCATGCATCAGATTCCCCATTGTCCCTAACAAGAAGGGTAGAAGTTGTCTGCTAACGTCCCACTACTTCTGTAAGTAACCACTAGGGGGTGTAAGACCAGGGTCTGCGCCAGCACTAGGCATACCCAGGCAGTTGCTGGACCCCAGAGATGGGAGGGTGAGGGGGACTGTAACTAATGAATCCATATGGGTGATGGGGGGGTCTGTATATAAAATAACCATCAGGGGTTGTATATAAAATAAACATAAGGGGGCTGTTTAGGACTATAAACTAGGGAATAATCTAGGGAACAGGAGACTCTTTTAGCTTCTGAATTATTAATGCCGCCACGTGAGTTCATTGCAAAGGGGCCCACTGAGGATCTGTCGCCCAGGGGCCTAGTGAAAACTGGAGCAGACTGCGTTTAAAACTATAGGTGCACCTGCAGGCAAAGGTCAAGCGAGGCTATAAGACTAGAAGAAGAGGCAAAAGACAGAGAGAAAGGGAAGTAATACTGATGCCTGCCCCTCAGTATATAGCCAGTGCCTGCCCCTCAGTATATAGCTAGTACCTGCCCCTCTGTATATAGCCAGTGCCTACCCCCTAGTATATAGCCAGTGCCTTCCCCCTTAGTATATAGTCAATGTCTGCCTCCTTAGTGTAAAGCCACCCCTCAGTAGTTTATGTATTGTGAACCAAACATACCTTGAGAATGCTGTAGCTACACTTTGCAGATATCCTGCTTGTGTTCCTCCCCACTCAGGTCCTGCGGAGTTCACCTTCTTCTTCCTGGTTCATGTAAGTGCATTGTCTTGAGACACAATTTGAAAGTGTAATCCTGCGCTCAGTACAAATCAGTCGGATCGACCAGCAGGGCCCCCCCCCCCGATTTCTGTCGCATGGAAGCAGCGCAGCCGCACCACAATCTGATCGTGTGCGACACAATCCCAGCGCAGACAAATGTTAAATACCTGTCACAGCCGTGCCAAACCTGAAAACTTCGGAAAGTCCAATGAGAATGCAATCCGCGACCCTTAGTAAATAAGCGCCATTCTGTTTCACATTACTGAGAATCTTATCCTCAGCCTTACTGATGTCCCATCATCTATAACCTCCATTATACAACCTACTTTTTTCTTTATTAAAATCATCCTCTTCGTTACAATGCGGCAGATTTACTTACCCGGCCCATTCGCGATCCAGCGGCGCGTTCTGTCTGGAGGATTCGGGTCTTCCGGCAATTCACTAAGGTAGTTCCCCTGATGTCCACTAGATGTCGCTGCTGCGCTGAAGTTCCTCGGAGTGCACTGAAGTTCAACAACCCGGGCCGGGTGCAGGTAAGCGCGTGTCAAGCGGCGGTTTTTCCGAATCCGTTGGGTTTTCGTACAGCCACGCCCCCTATTTCTGTTGCATGCACGCCGGCGCTGTTGCGCCACAATCTGATCGCGTGCGCCAAAACCCCGGGGTAATTCAGGGAAAATCGATGCAAAACGGAAAAATTTGCGTAACCTGCCGGAAAAACGCGATTTGGGCCCTTAGTAAATGACCCCCAATGTCTCCTCAATCACATCATCTCTCCATATGTTATATTTCTCACCACAAATAAAATAAACCCAAACCATTGGGAATTGTTATATTTCTCACCACAAATAAAATAAACCCAAACCATTGGGAATCACCCCCAAATATTCCCCTTCATCCAATAGACTTTGGAAAATTGGACATTGGAATATTGTTGTCGGGTTGTCATGTAGCAGGCAATGGGGCAGATTTACTTCCCCGGTCCATTCGCGATCCAGCGGCGCGTTCTCTGCGCTGGATTCGGGTCCGGCCGGGATTCACTAAGGTAGTTCCTCCGCCGTCCACCAGGTGGCGCTGCTGCGCTGAAGTTCCCCGGAGGCGCGCTGGAATGCCCTGAAATTCACCGGCCTATACCTGGTGAAGGTCGGCGCAAATCGGAAATATTCGGGTAACACGTCGGGAAAACGCGAATCGGGCCCTTAGTAAATGACCCCCAATATGTTTTATAGTTTCATAGTTTTTAAGGGATTTAGGGGAAACAATTCTATATAATATAACAATCAATGTTATTTAGGCGTAAAAAGGTATCTAGACCCTTCTTGAAGCTAAGACCCTTCTTCAACCATGCTCCCATATGAATTCTACTTCTCTTTCCATTAATTGGGAAAACGAGCAGATGAAATGAATGGCCTCGGATGCGGTTCCCCTGGCAGGGGGGCACAGTATTAGACCAATGCATCATCCTCTCCCTTTCCAGGATCAATGACAGTCTCTTGATAAGGGGGCGTCCCCATCTATTATAATATGATCACTTAATGAGATGGGACTATCCCTTTAAAAAGTTTAGGAAACAATCTCAAAGTAAAGCAGTTTATTCTGTGTTATATTTCTCACCACAAATAAAATAAACCCAAACCATTGGGAATAAGATTTTCCTACCGTTTACAGGAAATCACCCCCAAATATTCCCCTTCATCCAATAGACTCTGGAAAATTGGACATTGGAATATTGTTGTCGGGTTGTCATGTAGCAGGCGATATGTTTTATCATCCTTTAATTGTTTTTCATTAAGTGATTTATACACAACAATGAGGACAACAATGGCTCCGCCTTTATCTGCAGACTTGAAAACCACATCTGTATCATCCTTAAAGGGGTGTTCCAATTTCAGCAAATTAAATGCTATTGTTTGAATAATGAAAAGTTATACAATATTCCAATATACTTTCTGTATCAATATCTCATGGTTTTCTAGGTCTCTGCTTGCTGTTATTCTATAGGAAGCTTCATTGTTTACTTCCAGTGAATAGAAATCTGACCATGGTCACACAGGTGCACGGCTCGTTAGTATCACAGAGAGTAATCAGAGCCGTGTGATTATAACGAGCCGTGCACCTGTGTGACCAGGGTCAGATTTATGGCCGCTGGAAATGAACAGCAGGACAGCAAGCAAAGATCTAGAAAACTGTGTGGAATTGATACAGAAAATATATAAGAAAATCATTTAACTGTTTATCTGAAAAACAATGGGGCAGATTTATCAAGTGTCTGAAAGTCAGAATATTTCCAATTGCCCATGGCAACCAATCACAGCTCCCCTTTAAAATATTCATGAGCACTGGTGAAATGAAAGCTGAGCTGTGATTGGTTGCCATGGGCAACTGGAAATATTCTGACTTTCAGACTGCTTGATAAATCTGCCCCAATATCTTTCATTTTCCAGAATGTTTCAATGTCGCTTTTTCCCCCCTAGATGGATTGTGCTGCCTCGTAGCAGAATATATACCGGTACTGGATTTTTTCAAAGAGACGAGATCTTTATCAATCCTCCAGCACTGAAGGACGTGATACAACAGGGTAAAAACCAGGATTAGAAATAATACAGTGGGGCTCATTTACTGAGGGTCGCGCGGTGCACTTGCATGTTCTTCTAGGTTAAAACGGCTTGTACAGGTGTTTAACCCCTTAACGACCGGGCCCTTTTTTGTTTTTTCATTTCCATTTTTCACCCCCCCCCCCCCCCCCCACCTTCAAAAATCTATAACTTTTTTATTTTTACACATAAAGAGCTGTGTTTGGGCTTGTTTTCTGGGTAACAAATTTCACTTCATTGTGATGGTATTGAATATTCCCTGCCGTGTACTGGGGAGCAGGAAAAAAATTCCAAATGCAGTGAAAATAGTGAAAAAAACGCATTTGCGCCGTTTTCTTGTGGGCTTGCATTTTACGGCTATCACTGTGCGCCCCAAATGACATGTCTACTTTATTCTTTGGGTCGGTTCGAATATGGGGAAACCAAATTTGTATAGGTTTTATGATTAGAGATGAGCGAACACTAAAATGCTCGGGTACTCGTTATTCGAGACGAACTTTTCCCGATGCTCGAGTGCTCGTCTCGAATAACGAACCCCATTGAAGTCAATGGGAGACTCGAGCATTTTTCAAGGGGACCAAGGCTCTGCACAGGGAAGCTTGGCCAAACACCTGGGAACCTCAGAAAAGGATGGAAACACCACGGAAATGGACAGGAAACAGCAGGGGCAGCATGCATGGATGCCTCTGAGGCTGCATAATCGCAACATTATGCCAAAATTATGGGCAACAGCATGGCCATGACAGAGTGACAGAATGAAGCTAGATAGCATCTAAAACATCCAATAATTGACCCTGACACTATAGGGATTCAGGAATTGTGCTGGAGGAGAGTGAACTGCTCTATTTTGACATATTGGAAGAGAAGGACACACGGAAGCAAGGGAATCGGGAGCTCCGGTCAGAACTCATTTTCTACCTGTTAAATACCTGTGCAAGCCGCGCAAATCCCAGAAAAGATGAACAGTACAACGAAAGATCTGTGACCCTTAGTAAATTAGCTCCACTGTTGACCATGGATCTGTCTTTATCCACAGGAAGCAAACAATGAAGCTTCCTATAGCAGGACCGCAAGCAGAGATTTAGAAAAACATGAGGAATTGATACAGAAACTATATTGGAAAATTGTATAATAATAACCTTTAATTATAAAGCGTCATCAGCTTCAGTTTTCAGCAAAAACATGTATTTGCTGAAAACTGTACAACCCCTTTAATACAAATAAAGGGAACTTATCAGCAGAAATTGACCTGATAAAGAACTGTCAGTATGTTGACAAGCAGCTGAACACCTTCCAGAACTAGTTTCTTTTATGGCCCACTGTGGTGGCATCAACTAGAAAATCATCTTTTAACCGGTTAAGGACCGGACCCTTTCCTGTTTTTTCATGTCCATTTTGCACTCCCCACCTTCAAGAATCTATAACTTTTTTATTTTTACACGTAAAGAGCTGTGTGACGGCTTGTTTTCTGCATAACAAATTGCACTTCCTAGAGATGGTATTGAATATTCCATGCCGTGTTTCTGTTACAGGGTTAAACGCAGTGAAAAACCGTTATTATATTTTGATAGATCGGGCATTTTTGGCGTGGCGATATCTAATGTGTTTATGATTTTTACTGTTCATTTATATTTACAGGCAGTCCCCTACTTAAGGACACCCGACTGACAGATGACCCCTAGTTAAAGACGGACCCCTCTGCCCACTGTGACCTCTGGTGACCTCTGGATGTTACTATAGCCCCGGGCTGCAATGATCAGCTATAAGGTGTCTGTAATGAAGCTTTAGTGATAATCCTTGGTCCCATTACAGCAAAAAATTTTGAAACTCTAATTGTCACTGGGGCCAAAAAAAAAAATTCGTCCGAATCTACCATTATAAACTATACAGTTTCGACTTACATACAAATTCAGCTTAAGAAGAAATCTGTTTGGGTGAGGGGTTGGACCATTATTTGCAGCCCCTAATGAGAGTAACTCCTACATTTTTGCAGGACACCAAACATGTAGCATAGATTTTGGAGAAATGGGAGTGGCGGGAGGAGTATGGGTGGGCACATGGGATGGGGTCGCCCTTTACTCCTTGTGGGAGATTTGGCCCAGTAGAGACCGTGGTAGCGGGGTGCTGTGATGCAGTTTTCACCCACTAGACAAATGGATTTTGTGAATTTGGGTTTTACTCTACACAGATTGTGATTTAATTTCCATGCAGACATACGTATGTATATATTATATTCATTTTTATATATTTATCATCCTCTATAGGTCTTTTTTATATAGTGTGATTGTAGCAGCTATTCGCCCCTGAAATGCGTTGTCCATTTTATCAATTACATATGAAACAAAGCGGCGCCTGTTTCCAGTCCTGCTGTTTTCTCCCTCTATAAACAATATAATGGACATACAGAAGGTTCCACTTATAATCAGGATTAGACACCATTTGTCTAACGTTTCTAATGAATCTGTAAACATCTCTTCTGCTTCAAGACATTTTTGGGAAGGACCCAACAAATCAACAAACAGCGTTTCTTGGACTGGAAGATTGTACCTCCTATTACGGGAGGTGACATGAGGAATCGGTGACCTTTTGGGTGTTTATGCTGGAGAGTAGACAATCATCTGGTAGCAATAAAAGACTGGACCCGATCCTCACCTATTAGGGATGTTACCTATAGATGTTATATGGTCACAGGATGACGCTGCTTGTGTTTCTATGTGTGATACTTATCTTTTATATATTCATTGTCAGTTTAGACATGTTACCTGCTCCTGTGGTCGGCGCGGGGGAGGGGCCTGCCTAGACGTGAGTCATGTGACCGGGGCGAGGATGGACACTCCTCCCTGCATGAAGCATTAGGTGGGAGATTTAAAAAGATAAATACACTTCTATGTGTTAGAAATCATGAATGAGACCCAAAGCATCAAAACGCGTTGATCATTCTTATGCTGTGTTGTTTGCAAGTGTAATAATACAGGATGTAACTCAGGATCAGTACAGGATAAGTAATGTCATGTATGTACACAGTACGCTCCTTTGTTACAGAAGTTATATGGTATCAGAATACCATACCTTCTATATATTATATGTCAGTATAAACATGTTACCTAATCTCGATAACTCATCCCTATTGTCATCCATTTCTCTTCTTGCTGAACCAGATGGACATCATATGATGGATTTTATTTACCTGCTCCTGTAGTCGGCATTGGGGGAAGGGTACGTCTGGATTTGCAGTTATGTGACCGGGGCTAAGATGGATCCAACGCTCCTTGTTCCAGAAGTTATATGGTACAGAATACATATCTTATATATATTATATGTCGTATAAAACATTTACCTAATCTGTCGATAACTCCTCCCTATGGTATCCAATTTCTCGTTCTTGCTTGAGACCATGATGGACATCATATGATGGATTTTATTACCTGCCTCCTGTAGCGCTGGGGAAGGGGGTACCGTTGGATGTTGCAGTTATGTGGACCGGGGCTAAGATGGATCCAAATCTGCTCAGCTCCTCCTGCTCTATAACATGCTGCCTGCAGATAGGGCACTATGTACAATCTACTCAGCTCCTACTGCTGTATAACATGCTGCCTGCAGATAGGACACTATGTACAATCTGCTCAGCTCCTTCTGCTCTATAACATGCTGCCTGCATATAGGACACTATGTACAATCTACTCAGCTCCTACTGCTCTATAACACGCCACCTGCAGATAGGACACTATGTACAACCTGCTCAGTCCCTGGGTAATGGATGGGGAAGCTCGTGGTGGTAACATACGTATCCGGAGATCAGAAGGAGGCAATGTTGTGCAAAATAACTCACGGTTCTTTATTGAACAGCTGGAACGGCCAAATGATAATAGCAGATTCGTAAGCTGGAAGAGTCATGGAGATCTGGTCCACAGGAAGGTTACACACAGCCTGGTAGTAGGTTCAGGCTGGGCTGACAGAGATGGAGCTGAGTCCGGGTGGCGGATCTCAGTTCTGGGCTTTAGTCTCCTGACTTGTCCTGGGTGCTAGGCAGCGGCCTGAGGCACCTGTGGTTCCTGGTATTAGACTTGCTATTGCAGTCAGGCCATGAGGTCTGGTTCTCTCCTCACTGCTCTCTGCAGACTAAAACTTCAGACCTAAGACTGCACATGTGCTCCTGCCCAGCAGGGGTTTATATACTCCCTTGTTCAGGTGGTAGTACTCCTCCAATCAGCTTCCAGCTTGTGTTTCAAGAACATAATTGGACTTTGACATCTCATAGTGTTAACTCGTGCCTTACCAGGCAGTGCCTACAGCTGCAATCACTAAGTTTTCCTAGCAGTAGCCTCTGGATGAGTTGTGCAGGTTCACCAGATAGATCCTGACAAGGACAGGGAGTTATTCGCAACTACCACCTTGCTCATGCATTGGCAGGGGTGTTGCATATTTTTAAAGTGTCTGCACCAGTTTTATATTATGGCTACACTGTGTCCCCAAGAGAGAAAAATGTGCATCTAAAGAAGCACTCAGGTGCCGATTCGGATTATGAGACATTTATTACAGCGACTTGGGAGAATTGTGTCACACTCTGTATATTAAAGGTGCACCAAAAAAACTGTTGGTGCCCATTTCCCAAGCAGGGCAGCAGAAGACCGTGCGCCAGTATTCAATCATCTGCCACACGATGCACATTAGTGAGTGCACAACAGTTTTGATCCCTTTTTGATAAATCTGGGCCCTTATGTTTTCCTCCATTAGTTATTAGTATTTATGGATGTTAGATCCATAAATTGGATAATTTAGAATTCAATTTTTGATACTTTTAGCACTAGGGTCCTAGGTTCAAATCTGTCCGAGGGCAAGTTCTGCATTCGGTTGCTTATTCCCTGGTGTTTGTGTGAGTTTTATCTTTGATGTTTCCTCGTTGTGATTGTGATCTGCAGTCGGGGTCTTGGGTCTGACCATGGGCAGCACCTGCACACAGCTGATCAGTGGAAGCGCTGAGTGTTGGACCCACTGATCTAATGTCGGTGACCTTTGTTCTGGATAGATTGTCAGTATTCTAGTCCTTCTGCCATCTCTAGGATTCAGAAACGAGAAGGTCATAGAGGAAAAAAACAAAACCAGATGTGGCATCACGGTGGCTCAGTAATTAGCAGGGTCAACTTCTGCAAAGAGTTTGTATGTTTTCCCTGTGTTTGTGTGGGTTTCCTCTGGGTCCTCCAGTTTCCTCCCACACTCCAAAACATACTGGTAGGTTGATTGGATTGTGAGCCCCATTGGGGACAGGGACTGATTTGGGAAGCTTTGTGCAGCGCAGCGTAATCTGTGTGCTCTATATAAATAAAGGATTTATTAATTATGAAATATTCCACCAATGCTGTTCGAGATCAAATATTTCACATAAATATGTGCAGATGATAGCTAGAACGTGAAATCCAGATTTCTTTCTATGTAAGGTATTTTGGGGGGTCAGATTAGTAGTTCATGAGTTTATATTTCCAGGACCATCTGTCCAGAACTGTTTTATCTGATTGTGAAGGTGGTGGATTCTTCTACTTTTTGTCTTTCTTAGGTGAAGCAGTAGTTGGTTTGGGGATATTTCCACCTTCCACTTTTGTTTATACAGGCAGTCCCGGGGGTTACGTACAGGATAGGGTCCGGAGGTTTGTTCTTAAGTGGAATTTATTTGTATGTAAGTCGAAATTGTATATTTTATAATTGTAGTTCCAGACAAAAAATTTTTTGGCCCCAGTGACAATTGGAGTTTAAACATTTTTTGCTGTAATGGGACCAAGGATTATCAATAAAGCTTCATTCCAGACACCTTACAGCTGATCATTGCAGTCTGGGACTATAGTAACATCCAGAGAGCTTCACCAGAGGTCAGAGGGGTCTGTCTGTAACTATGGGTTGTCTGTAAGTCGGGTGTCCTTAAGTAGGGGACCGCCTGTACTTCTGTTTCTTTTTTTATCTCCTCTAACATTCCCAATAAAAAATCTACAGTCCCTACTAGTGATGACCCCACACGGCCCTGTCATTTCTGAAAACTATCACAAAGTCATATCACAGTCGGCCAGCAGTGACACTTTGCAACTTTTTAAATAACTTCCTTTTTGCATCGGGGGATGTAAAAACGTTATCAATCTCGGAATATCTGATCACATGGAAAATTACAAGTGTAATCTCTAATTTTTTAATTATTAATCTCTTTATTTCCCCCCAGACATTGGTTATAAATTCTAGTTCGTAACTTCTCTAAAATAAGAAATATTTGCATATGAGGAGGAAGTTTTATCCGGAATGTTTTTGAAATTTTGCCAAAAATATCTCTCATTGAAAGTCAAAAAAGGCCACAAAGATTGTGTAGTGTCTGTACAGACCAAGCTGTAATGCACCCGGGGGGAGAGAGGCCAGGGCCCTGTCCGTGCCCACACCCTGCAGTAGGGGGGGGTTATATGATGTGGGGGATTCTCCAGCAGATCCCACAGACGTTACATCTGATTGAGGGCTACAGAATATTGAGTCATCAAACTATTCTGAAGAAACTAAGGGCTGTTTAGGGGGCACCACTGCCATGCAGGGGGTATGTAAGCCATACAGTATTTGGGTAGGTGGTTTATGCCAAACTAACATTAACATGATGCAAGGACTCAATGTTTTTCAGAAGACAAAGTTCCAGGGCATTACACTGCTCCTGCAGCACCTCCTTACCGTGGTGCACCCCGGTGCCATCTCTTCCCGCACAGGAAACCAGTCATCCACATGAGAAAACACCTGATCCATCAGACTCCTCCGCCCATTGCTCTGATACTCATCTACCTGTTGTAATCTTATCCAGCAGAGGTCAGGGGTCAGCGTGGGGGCTCTGTCCGCTCTGTGGTCAGGGGTCAGCGTGGGGGCTCTGTCCGCTCTGTGACATACACAGAGCACATACTGCCATGTCCTGTGTGTCACCATTCATATCCATCATTGACAGGGTTGTGGGGGTTACATAAGATAACGGGGGTCCTGGGGATCTTAAAACATGAGCCGTTTCGGGTCCTGTGGTTCTTATAATTTTGGGTGACAGGGTCCTGGGACTTTTATATCATCAGGTGATGGGGGTCCTGGGGCTTTTATATCATCAGGTGATGGGGTCCCGGGGTATTTATCACTTGAGGTGATGCGGGGTCCTGGGGCTTTTATATCATCAGGTGATGGGGTCCCGGGGTATTTATCACTTGATGTGATGGGGGGTCCTGGGGCACTGTGTACTTGAGGCGTTTTTGCTGTAATGTTCTCTTCCTGCTCTGGTTATTGTATGACGGCTCCTTGTTCTACCTCTCGTGTTATTGTAATAACTTGCTCTCTCCAACTCCTTGGAATTTCCCGGCTGGACTTCCTGGAAGGGACCGGCCCCCAGTGTATTACAGCAGCGGATACAGGAGGAAGCCCTCTCCATCTCCAGGTATTCATCTTCTCTCTGTACTCACTATCCTATACATCCTGTATACATGTGAGATACATCAGACCATCACGATGTACAGGGATGGGGTCTGTCTGAGCGCCCCCTGGAGGCAGGGATAACACAGTGACCCATAGATACAATACAATCCTTCTCCACTGTTCTGGTCTCCTGTAAATAATTTCCATTGCTATTGGCGCAAGGTCTCTGGAATCTGGGAATATAAGCCAAGAGCCCAGATCTTACACCACTTTCCCATATTTAGGTTTATGCAGATGAGAAGAGGTGCGTCTATGCTGTTTGGATACTTTCCTAGGGTACAGCTGTAAATATCCGATTATTTGGGATACAGATATATGGAATTGTATCCAAGTAGGAACTAAAATGTCCCAGAACACTCCATAGTGGATTAATGGATAAACCTAAATGAGGCCTCGTCACTCTATGTACATGCCGAAGTATTAAAGAAACCAGCAGATCTCATCATCATTTAGATAGTTGGTAAAAGTATACAATGTAAGTAAAGTGATGGGTATTATACTGCAGAGCTGCACTCACTATTCTGCTGGTGCAGTCACTGTGTACATCCATGACATTACTTACCCTGTACTGATCCTGAGTTACATCCTGTATTATACCCCAGAGCTGCACTCACTATTCTGCTGCTGGTGCAGTCACTGTGTACATACATGACATTACTTATCCTGTACTGATCCTGAGTTACATCCTGTATTATACTCCCCCGAGCGGCACTCACTATTCTTCTGCTGGTGCAGTAACGTGTACATACATAAAAACAATTACTTATCCTGTACTTATCCGAGTTAATCCTGTATTAATACCCCAGAGCTGCACTCACTATTCTGCACTGCTGCAGTCACTGTTGTACATACATGACATTACTTATCCTGTACTGATCCTGTTACATCCTGTATTATACTCCAGAGCTGCACTCACTATTCGTGCTGCTGGCAGTCACTGTGTACATACATGACATTACTTATCCTGTACTGATCCTGAGTTACATCCTGTATTATCTCCAGAGCTGCACTCACTATTCCGCTGCTGGTGCAGTCACTGTGTACATACTGACTTACTTATCCTTACTGATCCGAGTTACGTCCTGTTTATACGCCAGAGCTGCACTCACTATTCTCTGCTGGTGCAGTCCACTGTTTACATACTACACATTACTATCCTGTTACTGATCCTGAGTTACATCCTGTTTATCTCCAGACTGCACTAACTATCTGCTGCTGGTGCAGTCACTGTGTACATACATGACATTACTTATCCTGTACTGTCCTAGTTCCATCTGTATTTACTCCAGACTGCACTCACTATTCTGCTGCTGGTGGGCGTCACTGTGTACATACATGACATTACTTATCCTGTACTGATCCTGAGTTCATCCTGTATTATACCCAGAGCTGCACTCACTATTCGCTGCTGGTGCAGTCACTGTGTACAATACACTTCCATTACTTATCCTGTCCTGATCAACTATCCTGACTTACAACATCCTGTAGTTATTTACACTATTGCAAACAACACAGCATAAGAATGATCAAACGCGTTTTGATGCTTTGGGTACTATTCATTATTTCTAACACATAGAAGTGTATTTATCTTTTTAAATCTCCCCCCTAATGCTTCATGCGCGGAGGGAGGTCCATCCTCGCCGCGCCCGGTCACATGACGGCCTCTATACAGGCCGACCGGTAAATATAAAATCCATCCACAAATTTTTGGTAACACGTCTTAAACGACTGACTAATGAATACATAAAGATAATTACAACATAAAACCCAAGCCAGTCGCAACGAGCCCATCTGTGACCCTATAGCATCTATAGGTACATCCCTAATAGGTGAGATCAGGTCCAGTCTTTTTTGCACCAGATGATTGTCTACTCTCCAGCATAAACACCCAAAGGTCACCGATTCTCATGTCACCTCCGTATAGGAGTACAATCTGCCCGTCCAGAAACGCTTTTTGTTGATTTTTGGGTCCTTCCCAAAAATCTTGAAATAAGAAGAGATGTTTTCAGATTCATTAGAAGCGTAGACAAATGGTGCTAATCCTGTTATAAGTGGAACCTTCTGTATGTCCATTATATGTTTTATAGAAGGAAAACGCAGGACTGGAAACAGGCGCGTTTTGTTTCATATGTAATTGATAAAACGGTACAACGCATTTCGGGGCTAACAGCTATACAATCACACTATATAAAAAAGACCGATAGAGGATGATAAATATATAAAAATGAATAACAATATATACATAGCTATGTCTGCATGGAAATTAAATCACAATCTGTGTAGAGTAAAACCCAAATTCACAATCCATTTGTCTATGGGTGAAAATAGTTCATATCATGAATACACTGTACATAACAACGTACAAAAGATACAAAGAAGTTAAAAAACTGTCATTGTTTCTAGAAAACTAATTCATCCTATAAAAGTGGTACAACAAACATTCACCCAAATGTCCATTATCTCTAGGGAATTGTGTGGAATAACGCTGATTATATACCCGTAGTATGAAGCCGAGGCACCTATTTAACACAAAAACTGGCAAAACCTATTGGGGTCATTTACTAAGGGCCCGTTCGCGTTTTGTCCAACGTGTTACCGAATATTTCCGATTTGCGCCGATTTTACCTGAATTGCCCAGGATTTTGGCGGCACGCGTATCGGATTGTGCGCATCGCGCCGGCATGGGGAACGGAAATGGGGCATGGCCGCGAACGGAAACCCATGGATTCGGAAAACCGCCGCATTTAAAAACGGAAAATGTGTGTCGGTGACGCGCTTACCTTCACGCAGCCGGCCTCGGTTGAAATTCGCGGCGCGTTTCAGATGCTTTTCAGCGCAGCAGCGCCAACCTGGTGGGACGGCGGAAGAACTACCTTATTAAATCCCGGCCGGACACAATCCAGCAAGAGGAACCCGCCGACTGGATCGCGAATGGACGGGTTTAGTCTCCCCATTACTTAGTATAAGCCGGGGTAGAAAATGAAAGTGGTCACACCCCATTGTTTGATAGGCTATGCCTACTCCCCTTGTATATAGCGTGCCTGCCAACGCCACGTGCTGATACCGGCCTCCAGTGTAATAGCAAGCACATGCTCCCTAATATTAGCAGGCATCCCCCTTAGGCAGTGCGCCCAATAAGCCAGTGCCTGCCCCGAGTTAAGCCCAAAGCCCTCAGTATAGCCGTGTCCTCCCCTCAGTATATAGCCAGTGCCTGCACACACCTCAGTATATAGCCAGTGCCTGCAACCTCAGTATATAGCTAGTACCTGCCCCTCTGATATATCCAGTGCCTACACCCCTAGTATGATTAGCCAGTGCCTGTCCCATTATAGTCCAGCACCTATCCTAAGTATATATCCGTGGATCCCCCTTAGTATATAGCCATGCCTCGCCCCTAGTATATAGCCATGCCTGCCCTTCATCTAGAGCCAGTGCCTGCCCCTCAGTATATACCATGCCTGCCCCTCAGTATAATAGCCAGTTGCGGCCCTACAGGTATATAGCTAGTAACTGCCCTCCTGTATATATCCAGGTGCCTACCCCCTAGTATATAGCAGTGCCTCCCCCTTAGTATATATTCATTGTCTGCCTCCTTAGGGTAAAAGCCACACTCAAGTAGTTATGTATTGTGAACCAAACTATCCCTGAGAAAGGCTGTAGCTACACTTTGCAGCTATCCTTGCTGTGTCTCCCCCACACTCGTCCTGCGGAGTCACCTTCTTCTTCCTGGTTCATGATCAGGGCATTTGTTGAGTACACATTTAAAGTGTAATCCTGCGCTCAGTACAATCAGTGGATCGACCAGCAGGGGCCCCCCCCCCCCGATTCTGTCGCAGGAAGCAGCGCAGGAACCGCACCACAATCTATCGTGTGCGACACATCAACGCGCGCAAAATGTTAAATACCTGTCACAGCCGTGCCAAACCTGAAACTTCGGAAAGTCCAATAGAGGCAATCCGCGACCCTTAGTAAATAAGCGCCATTCCTGTTCAATTTTGAGAATCTATCCTCAGCCTTAACTGTGATGTCCACATCTATATACCTCCATATACAACCTACTTTTTTCTTTATTAAAATCATCCTCTTCGTACAATGAGGCAGATTTACCTTACATTCGCGATCCACAGCGCAGTTCTGTGTGGAGGATTTCGGGTCTTTCCGGCATCACTAGGCGTAGTTCCCCCTGATGTCACACTAGATGTCGCTTGCTGCGCTGAAGTTCTCCGGAGTGCATGAAGTTCACAACCCGGTCCGGGTGCCAGGTAAGCGCGTGTCAAGCGGCGATTTTTTCCGATTCCTCGGGTTGCACGCACACATCTGATCGCGTCGCGCAAAACCCGTGGTAGTTCAGGGACACAATGCTAAGCACCGGAAAAATTCGCGTGAAAACCCGCCAGAAAACGCGATTTGGGCCCTATGTAAATGACCCCCATGTCTCCTCAATCACATTCATCTCTCCATATTTAATTTCTTCACCACAACATAAAATTAACCAAACCATGGAATCACCCCAAATATTCCCCTCATCCAATAGACTTTGGAAAATTGGGACATTGGATATTGTTGTGTGTTTCAATGTAGCAGGATGGGCAATTACTTCCCGTCCATTGCGATCCAGCGGCGCGTTCTCTGCGCGTGTGATTCGGGTCCGGACGGGATTCACTAAGGTAGTTCCTCCGCCTCCACCAGGTGGCGCTGCTGCGCTAAGTTTCCCCGGAGGCGGCGCTGGACTGCCCTGAAATTCACCGCATAACCTGTGAGGGAGTGTTAATTTTTCGCGATACATTTTTGTCTTACATACGAGCGGTTTTTTTAGGAACAGTGTGGTTTTCGTTGGCCACTCCCCCCGTTTCCCATCGCGTGCATGCCAGCGCGATGCGCCACAATCGTCGCTGCACCAAAAATCATGGGCCATACAGGGAAAATCGGCGCAAATCGTAAATATTCGGGTGTGAACGACGTCGGGGGAAAACGAGAATACGGGCCGAGTAGTAATGACCCCAAATGTATTTTGATCATCCTTAATTGTTTTGTCATGAGTGATTTATTACACCAACAATGGATGACAACAATGGCTCCGCCTTTATCTGCAGACTTGAAGACTTGTCTGTTCACTAAAGGGGTGTTCCAATTTCAGCAAATGTAAATGTATTGTTTGAATAATGAAAAGTTATAAATATTCAATAATTTCTTATCAATATATCATGGTTTTCTAGATCTCTGCTGCCAGTATTCTATAGGAAGCTTCATGGTGTCTACTCCAGTGAATAGAAATCTGACCATGGTCAACAACAGGTGCACGGCTCTTTATATCACAGAGGAGTAATCACAGCCGTGTGTGATATAACGAGCGTGCACCTGTGTACCAGGTCGTCAGATTTATGGCCGTGGAAATGAACAGCAGGACGGGCAAGCAAAGATCTATAAACTGTGGTGAATTGTATACGAAAATATATAAGAAAATCATTTAACTGTTTATCTGAAAAACAATATCGTTCTTTTTCAGATGTTTCAGTGTCGCTGTTTCCCTTTCCCCTAGTGATTGTGCTGCCTCGTACAGAATATATACCGGTTACTGTGATTTTTACAAACAGCCGTCCCATCACTTTTTTATTTTACACATAAAGAGCTGTTGTTTGGGCTGTTTTCTGGTAACAAATTCACTCATTGTGATATGTATGATATTCCCTGCCGTGTATGGGGCAGCAGAAAAAATTCCAATGACAGTGTGAAAATAGTGTGAAAAAACGCATTTGCGGCCGTATCTCCTGGGGCTATGATTTTACGGCTATCACTGTGCGACCCCAAACTGACCGGTCTCTTTATTCTTGTGGGCGGTTTGAATATGGGATACCAAATTTGTATAGTTTTATGATGGTTTCATACATTACAAAAATGTAATTGTTTATTTGCATCTTGTTGGCACTTTTTCATACTTCATTGTACGGAGTTTGGGTGGGTGTCTTTTTGTCACTTTTGATGATGTTTCAATCTTCTACTTTTAGGTTGTACGTCTTTTGATACCTTTATCAGAATTTTTATATTTTTCGAATGGCAAAAAAGTGTCCATTTTCACTATGGGCGCTATTTTCTGTTACCAGGGTTAAACGCCAGTGAAAAAACCGTTATTATATTTGAATAGATCGGCATTTTGGCGTTGGCGCATTCAATGTGTTTAGTGATTTTTACTGTTCATTTATATTTACAGGCACTCCCCTACTTCAGGACACACCGACTGCGATGACCCTATTAAAGACGGAACCCTCTGCCCACTGTGACCCTCTGGTGACCCTGGATGTTACTATAGCCCCGGGCTGCAATGATCACTATACGGTGTCTGTAATGAAGCGTTGTGTAATCCTTGCGTCCCATTACAGCAAAATTTTGACAACTCTAACTTGTCACTGGGGCCAAAAACAAAACTTTCGTCCGAATCTTACCATTATAAACTATACAGTTTTGACGTTACATACAAAATTCAGCTTAAGAGAAATCTGTTTGGGTGCAGGGTGTACCATTATTTGCGCCCTAATGGAAGTACTCCTTACATTTTTGCAGGACACCAAACATTGTAGCATTAGATTTGGAGAAATGGGAGGGAGCGGAGGAGAGTGGGTGAGGCCATTGGTGGCACCTGGGTGGTAGCCCGTTTACTACCTTGTGTGACGATTTGGCCCAGTTAGAGACCGTGGTAGCGGGTGTGTGATGCAGTTCAGACAGTTGACACAAGGTTTTTAGTCCAAAACAGGTATCGGTCTGCGTTTGTATGTGTAGGCAGTCAAAGTAAAACAGCCTTTACACTCAGGCATATAATAAACAAAAAATCCTCACCCGTCAGGGTGCTGCTACTATACAGGTGTCACTAACCACACTATACCAAAATCACTTGGCTGACTCCAGGCACAGAGGTCAGGGCTGGTGTCTCTCAGCCTCTTCCACGAGAGACACCACACTTCCAGCTCTTGAGCGAGTGATTTTTATGCAGGCTCATTGGTCTGCACCCTCACCTGTGTCCCAGGTGCTGGAAAAACCAACCGCAGCACTAGGCCTCATAAGTCAGCAAAACCTAGGAACTACGCCCATCCACAGTTAACACCCTTCAGTGTCTCACATACCTCTCCCCCTCTGTTTGACCCTGGGGGGGTCGAACACTTTGGCCCATCAGACAGTGGGCTACGGGATAGGGGCATCGGCATCCCATGCAGCTTTCCTGCTCGATGTTCCAGCCGTGAGTTAAAAATTCTGTCATTAGGAACCACACCTTGTGACTCTGGCGTTCCTCTCTTTGGCCGACCATCCATGAGGGGAGAGTATCAGTCAATAGTGTAAACTGTGCTTCGCTACCAAATCATACCTCAGGGATCAGAGCCCTTTTATCGTCAAGACTCCTCTCAACTAGCTATAGTATTCTTTTTCAGGAGGTGTGAGCTGCGGCTCAGGAAATTGTACAAGGATGTTCATCACCCTCCACCACTTGGGACAGGAAGCCCCCAAAGGGGCCCACGTCAGAAGCGTCAGTCCTGCCAAATCAAAGGGTTTCCTTGGTGAAGTTAGGGTGCGATCGTTGTCCCTACACAACAAAACCGTTCTTAGTCGCTGAACCGCCCCCTAACCTCTCACTCCATCTTAACATCACCGTCCTGCTACATTTGGTCAGTCAGTCGGAGGTGCCCGCTATTGCGCACAAATCGGGTATAAATCGGCGATAATAGCCGCACTATCCCAGAAAAGCCCTCACTGCTTTTGCTCAAAGGTCGTGGCCATGTGGATCGCCTCACTTTATTTACTTGGGTTTGAATGACCCCTCGCCCAATACGGTACCCTCAGGGTAACGGGCCTCTACAGACCCAGTGCACATTTTTGGGGGGTTTCGCTGTCATTCCCTTCGCCCTCAGGGGTCTACAACTGCTTGTACTTTGGCTAGATTGACTCTCCCAGTTCCGTTAAGACATGATGTTCATCTAAGTATGCCGAGGCATATATCGGTGAGGTTTTAGCACGAGATCATTAACCTCTGGAATGTGGGCGTGAAAGACCCCATGTAGCCCAAAGGGAGTACCACGTATGAAAAAGCCCATTCAGGGGTAACAAAAGCGTCGTTCTTAGCCCTGTCAGTCGGGTACCTGCCAATACCTTTCGTCAGGTTCAAGGGTGGAGAAGACCTAGCCTGTCCAAGTCGTTCGATCAACTCGTCAACCTGGGCAGGGATAGGATCAACATTGTGGACACCTCGTCAACTTCCTAAAGTCATTGCTAGACCGTAGGGAACATCAGTTTGAAATCAACAAATAGGACTCTACCAGTCACTTTAGACTCCTCGATAACCCAGGTCTAACATCTGCCTGGGACTTCTTTGGATATGGCAAGCCGGCGCTCTTAGTGACCCGGTGGGTTTCTGGTGTACCGGATGTGGGGTTCGGTTGATGATATCTGCTTGATATATGAGTACGTCCCGGTAATAGAAGAACACATCAACAATTCGGAGGCACAACTCCTTAGCTCTTCCGAATCGGGGACCCTGGAGAGGACTCCGAGATCCGTACTTCAGGACATTGGCATCGTGTACACCTACCTCGTGTCCACCTTCTTGGGCAGAACGCTTTTTCTACTCAAGCTCCACGGCCATCAGGGACTTCTTTCCCTCCATGGGGGCTTTAGGGGTTCACGTGGTACTCTGTTCGGGTTTCCTCCTCCCCGGCTGAGATACCTTTTAGGTTACCTACCCCCCTTTCTCTATGACACCTCATTGGTCCATTCGCCATTTTGCAAGAACTTTGCCTCCAACGGTGGGCACTCAGGGAACTAGCACTCTTGTCGCCTGGGTAAAGGTCCTGAGTGGCTTGACCTCTATTTAGACCCTAGACTGGGCATCTTGTGCCCTTGTCACCTGTGATCCTTTACAAGGGGCATACCACGCCAGCATGCGGTCCTGCCTAAGGGAAACTGTTCATCACACCTAGGTGGGGGGTCCTCTCCTGTTCCCAGAGGTCTCCTGGGTATATCCAAAAGACCAGTGGGGAACGGCCCATTATAACAGCAAAGGTTGAGAAACCGTGGAGGACGTGGGGAATTCAGTTATGGCAAACACAATAGCGGCAACAAACAATCCCAGTCTTCCCATCCTTGCTGACCACCATTCTGTAGCATCCCTTCAAGGTCTGTGTTAAACCTCTCGACTAGGCCATCTGTCGAGGATGTACAGCAGGTGCGGGCTGTTTGTTAACTTGCATAACTACATCATCTCCTTCATTACCCTAGACATGAAGGGGTTACCTGGTCAGTCAAGATTTCCTTGGGGAAGGCCTGTGCGTTGAGAATACCTGTAACAGCTCCTAGCAATATTTTTGGAGGAGGTGTTCCTTATGAATCGCCTCGGGTATACCGCGTTAGCGTAGTTCAAGTAACCAGGATGTATGGTTGGCCCCTTGAGGATTTGACTATGGGCCACAGATCCATTGCACATCGTTCAAATGGCAACCTCTATGATTGGTAGCGGGACCAAAGGACTCTGAATGGGCACCCCTTCCCCCCGCCCCATAACATTGTACTTCAGGAGCGTCTCTCAACCTACCGGTTTCCTCCCCCACCCTCCGGTTCCCGAAACTCTCTGCAGATCTCCTCCTCCCGCGGTTCTTCTCAGCACCTAAGTGCCTCCCAGCACATGTGTGTGGACCACCTCTAGTCACCAGCCTCGTTGAGATTGGGTAATCTACAAGTTGCTAACCTCCCACCCACGTATCTGGGCGATCCTGTACAACGCTCCCCAACAATCACAATTCGGGGTATATTTGTTCAGCCCTGTATTTGGGTCGTACCCCCCATTTCATACTTACTTCTCCGTGCTTTAAACAAACGGTCAGGGTCCCTGTCGAGCGTGCAGCCCCAAAATTCTCAAGGGGAAAACTCCAAGGTCAGGCATGTCGGAACCACTCCTCTAGGGCCTACGACACCACCACATAGGACCCTAGGGAGAGAATTAATAACAATGGGGGTAAACCCCTACTGCTGGTTGGGGGTACATCACCTAAAAGGTGTCGGGGACAAGGACCGGATACACTGACGTAATTATCTGTCAACAGAACACCTGAATGGGGGTCTTGTCTCCAGAAGTACACAAACACGGTAGTTCTCACGATAAGACTCATGAAACAGGGTACACAAAAAAAACCATTCAGGGTCATAGTCAACAAGGGTAATGTAGGTTGAATGACCGGCATGGGATAATCGCGAGTGTCCCCATGTATACCAACACTCCCACTTTACGCCCCGTACAGTCCAGGATCAACCAAAGTTCCCCGCACAGGGTAACCAGCGCCCTGAGTCTAGCAAGGCTTTCCACCGTTGACCCACCATTGTGACCATACCACTTGGGGTTCTGCTCCGTGACTGACGCTCGGCTTCCAGAACCGGCCGGCAAACATGTGACTTCGCCGGGTCTGGTTGCAAGTCCATTGGCCTCCACTGACAGGGACAGTTGGCAGCAATATGGCCCCATTTCATTGGCAATCCGCCCAGCATTGGATACGGCTATGAACCGCTGTCACGGCCGCAACTGGGTTTCGGTGTATCCAAGCCCCCCGTGTACCCCCTCCCAACCTACCTGTTTCCCTTTTTCTGCGTATCATTCCGTACCAGATGTTTAATGCCTGTCCTGGCACTGCTTTTCCGTTTGGGAGGATAGTAGACGATCCCTCCGTAGCCCTATATCCTCTCCCTACGAGGGACACGAGTTCCTCAGCATTTGTGGGACCGGCCTGTCCAACCCACGCTGGAGCCGAGAGGGCAGAGAACGGGTACTTGTCAAGAACCACTCTCTCGACCATCTGTTGCTGGTGGCCGCCTCGGGTTTGTAGGCCACTTCCGGACAAGCTGATCGGTCATGCAGTTGGGAGCGCGGGGTAGTTTTTCAGAGTATGGCCCACTGTGGACCCGGCTGGAAAACGACCTTGCAACGGTGACCCCCAGAGGCCAGAATCTCCGCCTTTACTGGTGGTATCACGGGCCCCGTTTCACTCGTTCGTAGTGGCCTTCTACGATTTCACCTGTCAGGACCGGCGCCAGGACATCTACCCACTGCTCAGCTGGTAACTCCCTCGCTCAGGCTACTCGCTCGACACACTGAGTACGCCTCCACGTCGTCGGTCGCCGTCATCTTTTGTAAAGCCTTCTGCACTGCAGCCCTTGCGGAATGCGGACAACCGGTACCCTTGCAACCTATGGGAACCCCTAATTATTCGTCGCTTGCGGTGCTGCCATAACGCCAGAAAAACTTTTTTTCCATCCCTCACTGGAACCATGGCTCGGGACTCTTCCCTGCTGTTTGCTTGAGGCATTGCTTTGCTGCTGGCGGGGACTCTCCCCTCCTGCTTCTTGGAACATGCTTGCTGCTGGACGGACCTCTCTCCTGCTGCTCTGGCGGGACCTCTCTCCTGCCTGCTTGCATCATGGCTTTTGGCGCTGTCGTTAGCCTGGGCCTCTCCTCTGCTGCTGCGGAACTCTCTCCTGCTGCTGGAGTCTTGCTTGCGCAGCTGTCGATTAGCTGGGATTCTCCTGCTCTGCTGGCGTGACCTCTCCCTCCTGCTCTGGAGCATGCCTCTGCGGCGGGACCTCTCTCCTGCTGCTGGAGCATGGCCTGCTGCTCTCTGGCGGCCGATCTCTGGCCCCTCTTGCAGGTATTTAATAAGTCCTCATCTGGCTTTATCCTCAAATTGCCTGCTGGCTTTCCGACCCAGGCCATGCAATTTGCAGATGTAGGCGAGCCTTTCAGGTGTGTGTCTTTTGACTGCCCGCATTCCGAGCACCATATGTGTGAGATGTGGCCCAGTATAGCCGTGGTAGCGGGGTGCTGTGATGCCTGTTCAAGACAGTGGACACCAATGTTAGTTAGCCAAAACAGGTCTCGCCTCGTTTATGTAGGCAGCAAAATAAAACAGCCTTTACCTCAGGCATTAAATAACACAAAAATCCTACCCGTCCGGGTCTACCTATCCAGTATTCCACTACTCACCACATAACAATCACTTTCTGCTCCAGCACAGAGGTCGGGCAGTGTGCTCTCCAGCCTCCTCCAGAGAGGGCAACACACTCAACTCTGCTGAGTGATTTTATGCAGGCTCATTAGTCCTGGCAACCCATCCCTTGGTCCAATGTGCTGGACAAACACACATCAGCACTAAGGCCTTGCATAATAGCAAACCTAGGGGAACACATCCGCCATCCACAGTTCCCACCCTTCAGTGTCTCACATCCTCTATTCTCTATTGTTGGGTTTTTTATATGGAAGATATCTGATCGCAACAATCTGCTTCAACTACCTTTTCTTGTTTGATGGATAGAGGATTTGCAAATGGATGGGGACCCTACGGGCGGAGTTGCCCCCTCCTGCATATATTAGATGTCCGAGGGAGGATTCTGTCCTTTTTTTCGGCCTGAAACAACAGCATCTAGCAATGCGGGCGTACTTAATGACCTGCTGTGGGTTTGGAATGGTACAGAGACACCTTCAAGGGATTTTGTTTAAGGAAACCTAACACCACGGATCTACCTATTAAGTAGATCCCTGGGGGTATGTGGCCTCTAATGTATGAAGTATAATCCATTTTAGGGCTAATCCTTTAGTCCCATTTATCTTTTTAATCTTTATTTTGGTAACATTCTAATTTACCAAAGAGGCTACTGGGGCGTTGCGTAAACGGGAGCTGAGGCTACACACACGGCTACTCCACGCCCCAGTACTCCACCACCCAGTAGCCTCCATGATCCTCCTACTACCCAGAATTCTTCATATATCTCCCTCATCCTTGAAGCCATCGTTCTGCGCATGTGCAGAAACACAGCTCCGACTGCATGGCTCAGGTACGAAGCCTGAGCTACTGCGCATGCGCAGAACGCTGGCTTTGTATACAAGATTCACAGCTCCTTGGAGCTGCACGCTGAAGATATCGGGTAGGAGATCAGGATGCTACTTTGGGTGTAATAGTAAGCCTGTTTGGTAGCATTAGCATATTACCCACAATTAAGGTTAAAAAAGAGCTGGGACTAATGGATTGAGCCCTTAAAAGAGCTATCCTGTACATCTATTAGAGCACCTACCACCGATCTACCTTAATAGCTAGAACCGTTATGGTAGGTTTCCTTTAGTATCTTAACTCCCTGCATGACACATAAGGTGGGAGATTTAAAGATGAAAAGATGAATACACTTCTATGTGTTAGGAAACATGACTAAAACCGAAGCATGGAAATGCGTTGATCATTCTTATGCTGTCTTGTTTGCAAGTGTTTATACTGGAATAAAGCATCGGATCTGAAGATTTCCTGGAGTATACACAGAGCGCTGAGTTCCTCTTCTTTCAACAAGTATATGTCGTACGGCTGTGGATTACACCTGTCGTGCACAGCGCTACTTGTTTGATTCAATGAACGAGGAGTTTGAGTGAGCTGGAGTATTCACCCACAGGTGATCATGTTTTATCTAATTGTGAGTGTCACGGATGCTCCTGCAACCCATGTCCCAAGTCGCAGGCGCACCCGTGTGTCCCCCCACGTCAGCAGCAGCCTTCCTTACCTCTCCACGTTCCACCGGCAGTTTCCTCGCTCCGGCCCGTGCGCCCATGTCTCCTAGAACGCACACACGCTGGCCGCTCTCCTTCCCTGTTAAATTCCAGGCCCCTTCCTGTGCCCCCTGCTGGATCTTTGCGCCTAGTGCCCTAGAGAAAGCTTGTTACCTATGTGTTTATAGTGATTTCCCGTTGTGATCCCGATTCTTTTCCTGACTGCTCCTCTGCTGCCAGCCCTGATCTTCTGACCTCCGATACTGTACTGCCTGTCCTAACCTACTGCCTGTCCCCGACCATGATGCTGCCCAAGGAGAAGGATACTTAAGGTGTGGACACTTTGTCCTTTTCACCAGGTATCGGCAGGTGCTCGGGAAACCGTCCACAGTCCACGGACCAACAATAGCAAAAAAAGGCTTTCCAATGAATCCGGCACTCTCAACCACACAGGAACTCGGACGTACGGATATTCTTTCTTTATTGTATAAAATATATGCAGACAAGCGTGCTGGTACACATTTTGACACATTTACTTACCCGTCCCTTGCACGATCCCTGCTCTGCTTTGTCCAACAATCAAGGACTCCAGCGCGATTCACTAGGATGGTGTGCCCGATATCCTGCATGTGCCGCTTCCCCACTCAGGTCTGCCGAGGTTTACTATCTTCTTCCTGGTGCATGTAAGTGCATTGTCTTGGGACACGAATTGAAATGTTAAATCCCGCGCTCAGTCCGAATCAGTCGGATCATCCGACAGCCCGCCCCTCGATTTGTGTTGCATGAAAGTCGGCATGTTTGCGGCAAAATCCGATTGGGTGCGCCACTATCCCATTTTAAATGTGGCGCAAAACGACATTTGTGCGTCCACTGATCCTTAGTAAATGAGCCCCTATGTATCTTAATCATGATCTAACATTAGCTAGGTAACACACATATTTAAAAAGCCCGGCCCTGTGACATCACTGGTCAGGTGGTGTGAGTGAGGAGCTCCCCTGTGGGAGAACACACAAGCCTCTGATCCCCAGGGAGCAGCCCACTACACCTGCCCCGTGAGGTACAGGGTACTGGGTTGTTAAAAACAAAGTTATTCAGTACAAACATATTCATGGAAGGGAATACTATTCTATTGTTGGTAAGTGCCGACAATTATGGGAGAAGGATGAAAAAATACAGACATCACTGCATCACTATAAGGCATCGTACAGACACATTAGACATAGGGGCACATGATTTGTGGCGCATGAAAGTCGGCATGATTGTGCCAAAAAAAAATTGCGTGCGCCAAAAACCCCAGTTAAATGCGGCACAATTCTGAAATAGTTGGGAAATGCGGTCCACGGACCCTTAGCAAATGTGCCCCATATTGTTTTAAAAAAAACCAGAGGAGGATGGGGAAAAACACATATAAACAGTTTCCAAAACATATATCAGAGAATTTGAGCAACTAATATGCAAGTATAATATCTGATCTTTTGTCATGGAAGTCCCTAAAGTGTTTAGAAATAGAGGAGAGGTTAGTAGAATTATTGCTTATGTCTGACATGTGTCGCCGCATCCTAACTTTGAGCGGACCAGCCGTATGGCCCACATGTTGCTTTGTACACTTCCCACAGGACGCCACATATATCACATTAGAGGTATTACAATTAATGCAGGACTTGATGCTGTAACTTTTACCAGTAACCGTCGAAGACCATGTTCCCTTTCTTGATGTATTCACAAATTTTACACAGTTTATGACATTTATGGAGACCTTTATATGTCAACCACGTCGGTTTTCTAATGTCCTAGCTAAGGAACATGCTTGGCGACAAATCAGTGCCCGTATAGCAATGCACCTAAAACTGGAGGACACAGTGGGGGTCATTTACTAAGGGCCCGATTCGCGTTTTCCCGACGTGTTACCCGAATATTTCCGATTTGTGCCGATTTTCCCTGTATTGCCCCGGGATTTTGGCGCACGCGATCGAATTGTTGCGCATGGGCGCTGGCATTCACACGACGGAAATCGGGGGCGTGGCCGAACGAAAACCCGACGGATTCGGAAAAACCGCCGCATTTAAACAAAAAAAAAAGTGTTGCGGGACTCGCGCTTACCTTCACTAGGAATAGGCTGGTGAACTTCAGTGCATTCCGGCGGGACTTGACGGGCTTCAGCGCAGCAGCGCCACCTGGTGGACGTCGGAGGAACTGCCTTAGTGAATCCCGGCCGGACCGCAGAGAACGTGCCGCTGGATCGCGAATGGACCGGGTAAGTAAATCTGCCCCAATCTGTCACAGAGCAGGCTCCTATACCAGCATAGAAACAAATTTCTTGATAATATTTACAATCTGCCTCTATTGGTTACTAAAAGAAGTAACAAATGTAACACCATTTATTGTTCCTCTGGTATTATTTTTGTTATGTTTGTGGCTGCTGAGATGTCGTGCCTATTATATAATCTCTGTGTAAGTCTCCTGTCCAAACTGTGACTTTCTGGTACAAAATCCACGCCAAGCGAACAGTTGCGGCTTAGACGCATATTTTTGACAACATGTTTGAGATGGCGGGATGTTGCCAATAGTGAAGTATTACCGGCAACTTTTTTTCTGAATGGTTTAACGATTACTTTGTCTTTTACCCCTGTAAGACTAATGTCCGAAAATTCGATGGACTTGCCTCCATATAAATGGGTGAATTTTAGAATCATCTCATTCGTATTCCCAAATTCAACAAAAGATAAAAACATGGTCTCAGACCCCTTACAAACCCATACCAGGTCATCACTATATGATCATATCCATCCCTGGTCTTGCATGACTGGTGTTTGGAGGCTTGCGTGTTCTCCTCACTCACACCACCTGACCAGTGATGTCACAGGGCCGGGCTTTTTAAATATGTGTGTTACCTTGCTAATGTTAGATCACGATTAAGACACATAGGGGAACATTTATCAAGATGTCTGCAAGTCAGAATATTTCTAGTTGACAACCAATCACAACCCCCCTTTTAAAACATTCATGAGCACTAGTAAAATGAAAGCTGATCTGTGATTGGTTGCCATGGGCAACTAGAAATATTCTGACTTTCAGACAGCTTGATTAATATGCCTCATAGTGTCGAAATTTGTTGTACCAGCCCGCTTGTCTGCATGTATTTTATACAATAAAGAAAGAATATCCGTACGTCCGGTTTCCAGTGTGGTTGAGAGTGCCGGATTCATTGGAAAGTCTTTCTTGATCCCGAGTTCCATCCTGTATTAAGATGGATCGAGGATCATTCAACTATAAGTGAAATTTAAAACTATCAGACAGTGATGTACAGCGAATTGGACATCGATAATGCGGGGCAATTCATGGTGGGTCCAATCAGGGGTAGGTCTATACATGTGCGGGTATAGTACTTTTTTGGTCTCCGGCGCTTACACTTTCTGGCCCGGACCAACAATTTTTCCTCCAAGATAAATAGCCTTACTGTAATGTAATCCCCTAAGCCTCTTATCGATAGTCTACGATATGTCGCATTCAGATACCAGCATGCTTCCTAGTATACAGCCTCAGCATGCTACAGGGAGGAGGGGGAGGATTCCTATGTATTGCCCTACAGTTAGACACATACATTTCATTCGAAATTTTGTATTAGCGCTTATTGCGGTTCGCTTAGGCACACTGCTGAATCTAAAATTGTGAAAAGCAAGTTAGCCCCCCCCCCCCCGCCCCCCCTGTTTTCCCCCCAAAACGGGGCTTACTCAGGGATACCGGGGCTATAGGAGGACGCCATGCTCTGTGGCAAAACATGTCGGGGGGGCTAACTTGCTTTTCACAATTTTAGATTCAGTTTTAATTTTCACTTATAGTTGAATGATCCTCGATCCATCTTTTAAAGATTATAATTAAAGGTTAAATTTTAAGTGTCACATGGGTGATAATGTCCCTATACGACAAATTTCTTTTTTTTTTTTCAATGCTGAATGCAATGCACACCCAGTCACACTGGTCACAATAAGTAACCATCCTATATTACACTCCAGGGTTGAATAGGTTAGTTGCCAGTGGCGTGACAACAGCCGTTGCAGCTGCTACGGGGCTCGCCCTGCATTGGGGCTGGGCACGGACGGCAGTACCAAAATTTGTTAAGGCCGTTCTTCCAGGACCGTACGTCTCTGCCCTCCCCTCCACCCATCCCACCTCCTTTTGCAAAGTGTGCACCTTCCTGCTAGGACAGCTCATCTTCGGGTTGCCGGCCTTCCCTCCTCTTCTGGGCACTCTGTGCTCAGCCTCCCGGCCCGCCCGTCGTCACATCTAGTCTTCGGGTCCCCGGCTCACCCACCGGGGCATCTCATCCTTGGGCCTCCGTCCCGCCAGCCACAGCACCTTATTACCTCATCTTCAGTCTACCAGCCCCCCCACCAAGCAACTTATCATCGACCCACATCCAAAATGCATGTAACTGCAGCATTAGATAAGTTTAGACATGTATGTTTAGATGTGATGCATGTATCTATCTTTATGTGCATATATATTAAATTCTGTATGTGTGTATATATACTGTATGTGTGTTTATGTATATGCTGTGCATATGGTGTGTATATGCTGTGTATGTACTGTATATACTGTATGTATTAGTGTATAAATGTATATAATGTATACCCGCGATGGCTACCCCTCCACTCCAGGGGGCCATACCCGCGATGGCTACCATTCCTCCCCCCCCATGGTCGCCAGACCCGTGATGTGGCTACCCCTCCACTGACCAGGTTGGGGCCATACCCCCGCGGATGGCTACCCTCCACACCAGGGGCCCAGAACCCGTTGATGGCTCTCCCTCCACTCAGAGGTGGCCACATACCCCGCCCGAATGGCTACCGCCTCCACTTACAAGAGGGCGCATACCCGCTATGGATACCCTTCCACTGCCAGGGGGCCATACACCCGGATGGCTACCCCCTCCACTCCAATGGGACCATACCCTCGATGGCTACCCCTCCCCGTCCAGGGGCATAAGACAACGCGTGGCTAACCTCCACTCCCAGGGGCCATACCGCTGATGCGCTGACCCTCCACTCCGGGGCCATAACCTCTGATGGCTTACCCCTCCCTCCAGGGGGCCATAGCCCGGATGGACTACCCTCCACTCCAGGGGCCAATGACCCGTTATGTGCTACCCCTCACACATGCCAGGGACTACACCGCAAAGTGGCATGGTCCGCTCCACTCCAGGTGCCCTACTCATGATGCTACCGCTGCCACACCAGGGCCATAAAGTCTCTCTACATTGTTAGAAGAAAGGAAAGTAAGATATATCAAATACCAAATAGCAAATCTCAGTGGCCCCACTTAATGTAGTCATCCTCGATGAGACTGCTATTAATCTCAAATGAGCATGCTCGCATCATAAATAATAACTATAAAAAAAAGAAAAATACATACCAGCCTTGCTGGTCTGACTTACACATACAACAATTTGTAACCTGTCCTATATACACAACCAGCGACCAGTCGAACATATTATAGTAACTGGCATGTGATAAGATAAGCTCATACTTAACACTCACTCTCCATGATCGTTAGTAGTGCTACCGATAGAAGTACTCTTTATAAGTAAAAATTATATTATAATTCATGTTAGTATTAGTATATTTGGAGTGCCTTCTGCAAATGACCTTCATAGAATTTGCAAACACTTATCACACTACAGGATGGAACCCCTGGAGCTGAGACTATTTCTGACGCCATTCTCCTCCACCCCTGTCTTCTCACTCACATAATCATAAATCAGTTCTAAGGGGTGTCACACTTCCAATTAACCTAATAGGCATATTCAATCCCGCCAGCCACTTTGCCCGCAGGACACCCAACACATCCAAAGGCCTAAAATTGTGCTGTGTAATTATGTGTGGGACCCAGTGAATTCCACCATCACCAATTTTTTAAAAATCCAAAAGATCGCTCCTATGGCAAACCCACACCCAGAGTCATCTTACACAACTATACGATCACAGTTACTACAAACAGCCTCCAGACCAATGTTCTGAAGCCTATTCCCGTGTACATGTTTATGGGAATGAATGCTGTTAGTACTTGTAACGAGGGCTTTTTATCACCAGCGTCCCAGCACCATCTGCCGCCCTACTGTAATGTCATTATACACTATGACACTATAAGTCTTATACTCATGCATGACATATAGACTGAGGATCATTCCTGATCCCCTCACTACTTGCCTTCTCATCCACCCCTAGGTGCAATATATACGAAATATATTAGGGCAGATTTACTTACCCGGTCCATATCGCGAAGATCCAGCGGCGCGTTCCTCGGGTGGATTCGGGTCCGGCCGCGGTATTCACTTTAGGGTAGGTAGGGAGGGAAGGGGAGAACAGGGGAGGGATGGGAGGTGGGGGTTATGGTAAGTAAGGTGTTTTCCGCGGACTTGGCTGCGCTGAATTTCCCAAGCCCCCCAGAATGCACTGAATTTCACACCGTCCTATTCCTGGTGTAAGGTACGCCGCGATCCGCTCAACACTTTTTTTTTTTATAAATGCGCTGCCGTTTTCCGCAAAATCCAGATCGGGTTTTCGTTCGGGGCCAATCGCCTCCCGCGATTAGTGCCGGTTGGCGTGCAGTCGGCCAGTGCCTGCGCCAAAATCCCTGGGCACATACAGGGGAAAATCACCCAAGCGAATGCTAATATTTCGGGTAACACTTCGGGAAACACGACACTCGGGAACCTTAGTCCTTCACTCTGCCTGTAGTGTGTGAGGCTACGGGTGCACGTTACACTTCCTTCAGTCATGTCTTGTAGTGTGTGAGGTAACCTGGGTGCAGTTACCTCCTTCACTCTATGTCTGTAGTGTTGAGACATGATCGGGGCCCGTTACACTCCTGTCACCACTCTCATGTCTGTATTGTGGTTAGGTACTGGTGCAGTTACACTCCTTCACTCATGCGTAAGTGTGTGGTAGGTACTGGTGGTGCAGTTAACCATTCCATCCGTTCACTCTATGTCTGGGAGTTTGTGAGGTCTGGGTGCAGTTACACTCCTATCACGTCATGTCCTGTAGTGTTGTGAGGTAACCTGGGTGCAGACTTCACTCCTTCCCTCAGTTGTCTACAAGGTAGTACGTTGTACTGAGGTAACGGGTTTCATGTTACACTCCTTCACTTCCATGGCTGTAGTGTTTGAGGTACTGGTGTGCACGGTTACTGTCCTTCACTTTCATGGGTCTTTATTGCGTGAGGTGACTGGGGCATTACCCTCCTTCATCTCTTTGTAGTGGTTGGTCATGGGTAAACTGGTTGACAGTTACAGCTCCATTACAGTGGCATGTCTGTAGTGGTGTGAGGTAACTGGGCTTACCTTCCTTTGGTACACTCAATGGCTGTGTGTGTGTGAGTTCACACTGGTGCGAGTTACCCTCGCTTCACTCATGTCTATTAGTGTGTGAGGTAACGGGCTGCAGTTACACTCCTTCAGTCATTGGGCCTGTAGTTGTGGAGGTACCTGAGTGCATTGTACCCTCCTTCAGATCGATGTCGTGGTAGTGTGTGAGGTAACTGGTGTGCAGTTACACCCCGTCACCTCATGTCTTAGTGTGTGGGTAACTGTGCAGTTGACACTCCTTCAGTCATGCCTGTAGTGTTGTGAGGTAATGAGTTCAGTTACCCTCCTTCATTCCTGTACTGTAGTGTGTGAGGTAACTGGGTGCAACCGAAAAATTGACACTCCTTCACTCATGTCTGTAGTGTGTGAGGTAACTGGGTTCAGTTACACTCCTTCAATCATGTCTTTAGTGTGTGAGTAACTGGGTTGGCAGTTCCTCCTTCACTCATGTCTTGTAGGTTGAGTGAGGCTGGGTGCAGTTACCTCCTTCACTCAATTCTGTAGTGTGTGGATGTGACTGGTGCAGGTTACACGTTTCAGTCATGTCTGTAGTGTGTCTAGGTAACTGGTTGCCGGTACACTCCTTGCACTCATGTCTGTAAGGGTGGGAGGTCAACGGTGCAGTAACAACTCCTTTCACTCATGTCTGTAGTTGTTTGAGGTACACTGGGTGCAGTTTACCTCCTTCACTCATGTCCTGTTGTTGAGGTAACTGGGGCTCTGTTGACACCCTTCACTCATGCGTCTACAGTTTGTGAGTCTACGGGTGCAGTTTACACCCTTCCATCAGTGTCTGTATGGGTGAGGGTAACTGGGGATGCAGCGTATCACTCCCTTCACAATCATGTCTGTATGTGTGTAGGTACCCTTGTGTGCAGTTAACGTGCTCCTTCACAACTCGATGTCTGTAGTGTGTGTAGGTTGACTGGGTGCGAGTGACCGTTCCTTCACCATGTCTGTTATTTTTGAGGTGACTGTGTGTGTGCCGTTTACCCTGCCTTCACTCATATTGGTAGTGTGGCGAGTCTAACGGGGGGGTTGCATTTCACTCCTTCATTCATGTCTGTCAGGTGTGTGAGTGAATGGGATGTCAGTTACCTGCCGTTCACCAGGTCCTGTATGTGTGGATGAGCGTGACTGGGTTGTCAGTTACGCCTCCTTCACACTCATTTCTGTAGTGTGTGAGGTACCGGTGCATTTACACTCCTTCAGGTCATGCCTGTATTGTGTGAGGTAACTGAGTGGCCGTTACCCTCCTCAGTCATGTCCTGTGTGAGTGTGTCTGAGGTCGGGGTGCAGTTACCACTACTCCTTCACTCATGTCTTTAAGGTGTTGTGAGGTAATCGGGTTGGCATTGTACAACTCCTTTCAGTCATGCCTGTATTGTGGGTAACTGGAGTGCAGTGTACCCTCCTTCAGTCATGTCTGTAGGTGTGAGGTACTTGGTTCAGTACAACTGCCATTCACTCATGTCCTGTAGTGTGTAGGTAACTGGTGGGGCAGTACACTCCCTTCACTCATGTCTGTAGTGTTGTGGCTGAGGTACTGGGTGCAGTTACACTCCTTCACTCTGGTTCTGGTAGTGTGGTGAGGTTGACTGTTGGTGCATTACCTTCCATTCACTCCTGTCCTGTAGTGTGTGTGGTGACTGGGTGCAGTTAACCTTTCCTTCACTCGATGGTCTGTATGTGTGAGGTAACTGGGTGGTCATTACCTTTCTGTCACTTCACCAGTCTGTAGTGTGGTGAGGTGACTGGGTGCAGTTAACCTCTTCTCCTTACTTCATATTGTAGTGTGTGAGTAACTGGTGCAGTGTATCTACATCCTTCACGTCATGTCATGTAGTGTTTGGTGTACTAGGGTGCCGTTGAACAACTCCTTCAGTCATGTCTGTAGTGTGTGAGGTAACTGGGTGCATTACCTTCTTCACACATGGTCGGTAGTGTGTGTGAGGTTGACTCGTGTCAGTTACCACCTCCATTCCTCTGTCTTAGTGGTGAGGTAACTGGGGGGCATTACACTCCCTTCAGTCATGTCTGTAGTGGGCTTGAGCTTGACTGGTTGCAGTTTTACCCCCTCCTTTCACTCATAGTTGTAGTGTGTGAGGTACCGGGTGCAATACAGAACACTAGCCACAGCTCCTTCACTCATGTCTGTAGTGGGTGAAGGTAACGGGTGCAGTTACACTCCGTCCTCATTCGGAGTGTGTGAGGGTCAACTGGGTGGCAGTTACCTTCCTTCACTCCTGTCTTAGTGTGTGCAGGTGACTAGGGTGGCAGTTTACAGCTTCCTTCAAGTCCTGTCCTGTAAGTGTAGTGAGGTACTGGTGGCATTTCCGCTTCCTTCACTCATGTCTGTATGTGTGAGATTGACGGTGTGCAGTTACCGCCACGCCTCCTTCACTCATTGTCTGTAGTGTGGTGAGGTAACGGTGCAGTTACAACTCCTTCAGTCTATCCTGTAGTGTGTGAGGTAACTGAGTGCAGTCGTTACCCCCTTCATGTCATGTCTGTAGTCGTGTGAGGTAACGGGTGCAGTTAACCACTCACTTCATAGCATGCATGTAGTGTGGTGAGGGTAAAAGCTGAGTCAGGTACCCTCCTTCACATCATGTCTGAGTGTGTGCAGGTAACGTGTGTCAGTTCTCACGTCCTTCAGGTCCTGCCTGTAAGTGGTGGTGGGAGGTGCCTGCGGTGCATTTACCCCACTTCAGTCAGTCTGTAGTGTGTGAGGGTACGGTTCATTTACCGCTCCTTGTCAGCTGTCTGTTCACATTACTGTTATAAAGTTGCTACCCATGTTAAATTAACCATAACCACAGTTGTATATGTAATAATGCTACGGCAGGCATGTCTGCCATATATAAGCATGGAGAAAACTTGGATATATACCTAAGAACCTGATACACAATAACTCAATCTTATTTTTTTGATTTTCTGATGTAAAAAATCCTTCTATACCAGTGTTCCCCAAACTCGGGGCGCCGCGGCCACATGGGTCGGCCCGCGGACCGTTTTTATCCGGCCCCTTGGGTGCGCCAGCGGCTCCTGCGAGACACACCGGCCAAGTCCTGCGGCATTGTCAGTGCAGAGCCTCCGTCCGTACCATGACAGGAAGACTCCTGCCCTCCACTGAATAGTTGCTGCGACGCGGCCGATACGGCCCTCGAGCACTATTATTACAAGGTGGAGCATGTGGCCCGGAAGACGACACCCTGGTGGCGCACTTCGCTCCGTCGAACCTCAATAGTGTTGCGGGCCCGCGGTGATGGACGTCATCACTCGCGCCTGCGCACTCTCCCTTTCCCGCCGCGACAGTCTACCCGAGATAGAAGGACCGGTAGCCCGCTCCAGAGGTTAGTATGGGATTTTTTTTTTTTAAACGCGCGCATCACATATAGTTGTGGCGGCCCGGGGGGTGCCCTGAGATACAAACCAATAATTAATTATGATAGGGGGCCTATATTATTAGTATAGGTGCAGTATGGGAATATTAATAATAGAGGTGAGTGAAGGGAATAATTAATGATGAGAGGCAGTATATGAATAAATAATGATGAGGGGCATTATAGGGAATGGTGTTAATGATGGGGAGGGGCAGGTATTGGGCATAATTAATTATGGAGGGGCAAATATGGAGTAATTAATTATGAGGGTCAATATATTGAAAATTATTATGTAGGAGGCTTTAGGTATACTTAAATGCATGAGGGCCACTTATCGAATAATTAATGTAATGATGGAGGGGCAGTATATGGGATATTAATGATGGGGGCAGTATAGGAAATAATTAATGATGAGGGCAGTATAGGGAATAATTAATGAGTGGAGGGTGCAGTATAGGGAAATAATTAAGGATGGAGGGCAGTAATAGGGAATAATTAAGGATGGAGGGGGCAAGTTATAGGGATAATTAATGACGGAGGGGGCAGTATAGGGAATATTAAGGATGGAGGGGCAGTATATGGGAAGTATTAATGATGGAGGGGCATTATAGCGTAATACTTAATTGGTGGGATGGGGCAATATAAGGGAAATAATTAATGGTGGAGGGTGGCCAGTATAGGTAATAATTAATGATGGGAGGTGGCAGTATATTGGACACTATTAAGATATGAGGTAGGCAGTATAGGGGGAAATACTTCATGATGTATGGGCATATGGGGTAATAAATTAATGATGTATGTCAGCAGTAGAGGGAATAACTTAATGATGGAGGGCATATATTGAATAATTAATGATGGTAGCGTGGCAGTAAATAATGGATAGTAATTATGGATGGGCAGTAATGGAAATAATATAGGAGGGGCAATCTTGCGGGATAATTAATTATTGGAGCTGAGCAGAATATGATAATTAATGATGAGGGGCAGTATAGTGTAGTAATAATGTAATGATGGAGGGGCAGTATAGGGAAATAATTATGATGGAGGGGCATATAGGGAATAATTAATGAAAATAGGAGGGGCAGTATGTCAGGGAATAATTAAATGATAGTATGGCATTAATGGGAATAATTATAATAGAGGTTGTGCAGTATAGGGAATAATTAATGTGGAGTTGGTGCAGTATAGGTAACAATTATGAGGAGGGGCGTATATGGAATAATTAATGATGGAGGGGGCAGTATAGGGAATATTACTGGTTGGACGGGGGCATATAAGGGAATCATTAAGATGGAGGGGCGTATAAGGGGAAAATGAATGATGGAGTGCAGTATAGGGAAACAATTAATGATAGGATGGGGCCAGTCCATCTGGAATAATTAATGATGGGAGGGGCAAAGTAATAGGAAATTAAGGGTGGAGGGGCAGTAAGGGAATAATTAATGATGGAAGGGCAGTATGGGAAATATGAATGGAAGGGGCAGTAGAGGGGTAACAATTAATGATGGAGGGGCAGTATACGTGGAATAACTAATGATGGATGGGCCGTAGAAGGGAATAATATAATGATGGGGGGCAGTATGAGAAATCATGATGGAGGCATTCAGTATATGGAATAATTAGTGATGAGGGGCACGATATGGGAAATAATGATGGCAGGGCCGTATAGGGAATAAAATAATTTATGCTATGGGGCAGTATAGGGAACAATTAATGATGATGGGCAAGATATGAATAATTAATGATGGAGGAGCGTACTAAGGAATAATTAATGATTGGAGGGGCAATATCGTGGAAAATTAATTATGGAGGGGTGCATATGGGAAATAATTAATGTGATGGAGGGCCCAGTATAGGGAAAATTATGATGGAGGGTCCAGTATACTGGAATAATTAATGGTGGAGGGACAGTATAGGAATAATTATGACGAGTGGGCAGTATAGGGACATAATTAGGATGGAGGGGCATTATAGGGAAATATACTTAAGATGGGAGGGCAGTATAGGAATAATTAATGAGCTGAGGGCAGTATGGGATCAATTAAGGATGGAGGGGCAGTTAGTGAATAATTAATGATGGAGGGGCATTATAGGGGAATAATTAATGTTGCGGAGGGGGGGCAGTATAGGGAAACTTATTGGTGAAGGGGCAGTAAGGGCAAATATAATGATGGAGGGGGCAGTATATGGAATAATTAATGATGGAGGGGCAGTTCGCTGAAATAATTAATGAATGGGAGGGGCAAATATGGGAATAATTAATGTGGAGGAGGACAGTATAGGCAAATTTGATGGATGCGGCAGTATATGGAATAATTAATGATGGCGAGTGGGCAGTATATGGAATAATTATGATGGAGGGGGCATTATTAGGAAATAAATTAATGATGGCAGGGGCATATGGGCGAATAATTAATGATGAGAGAGCAGTATACAAGGGAATATTAATGATGAGGGGCATATAGGGAAAATTAATATGGAGGGGGCAGTATAGTGAAATAAATTACTGATGGAGGGGGCAGATAATAGGGAATAATTAATGAGTGGAGGGCTTATAGGGAATAATCTATGATGGAGGGGCATGTAATATGGGAATAATTAATATACGAGGGCCTATAGGAATAATTATGGTGGAGGGCAGTATAGGGAACAATTCATGATGAGGGGCAGTAGTATGGAATAATTAATTATGGGGTGCTATAGGGAATATTAATGGTTGGAGGGCAGTAGAGGGATAATTAATGATGGAGGGCATATAGGGAATAATTATGATGAGGTGCATATAGGACAATTATGATGGGAGGGGCAGTATATGATAATTAATTATGAGGGGCTTATAGGGAATATTAATGGGTTGAGTGGCAGTATAAGGGATAATTTAATGATGAGGGGCATAGGAAATGATGGAGGGGCAAGTATAGGGAACAATTCCAACATGAGGAGGGGCATATAGGAATATGAAGATGGAGGGGCAGTATAGGAATATTAAGGATGGAGGGGCAGTACTGAGAAATAATGATGGAGGGTCAGTATAGGGAATAATTAATGGATGGGGGGCATATGGGAAATAATGATGGAGGGGCATAAATGGAATAATTAATGATGGAGGGCAGTATAGGGAACAATTAATGATGGAGGGTCAGTATGAGAATAATGATGGAGGTGCAGTATGGAAAATAATTAATGAGGGAGGGGTCAGCAATAGAAATAATAAGTGGTGGGGGGAAGCATAGGAAATAATTAATGATTGACGGAGCAGTAAATAGGAATATTTGCAGTGTACAGAGACTTCTTCTTTTTTTTTATTTTTTTAAACTTTAGTCCGGCCCTTCAACGGTCTGAGTAGGGACCGTTAACGCCCTCATTAAAAGTTTGGGGACCCCTGGTTCCTATCATTGGGGTCATTTACTAAGGGCCCGATTCGCGTTTTCCCCGACTTGTTCCCGAAATATTTTCCGATGTTCGCCGATTGTGCCTGAATTGCCCCGGGATTTTCTGCGCACGCGATCGATTGTGGCTCATCGGCGCCGGCATGCGCGTCGACGGAAATCGGAGGGTCTGGGGCGTGGCCGAACTGAACCCTACGTATTTTCAAAAACCGCCGCTTTAAGACCACCATTCCTCCAGCCGTAAGTCACCTAGCTCAGAGGACCCAATTTTTTCTGCACCATTCCTCCAGCCGTAAGTCACCTAGCTCAGAGGACCCAATTTTTTTTAATTTTTTTATTTTTTTTCGGCACCATTCCTCTGGCCGTAAGTCACCTAGCTCAGAGGACCCAATTTATTTATGCATGTGACCTGCAATCCCCAGGGATGTATTAACAGGTTCTGTAGAAACCGGGGGCCATACCCGCGATGGCTACCCCTCCACTCCAGGGGACCATACACGCGATGGCTACCCCTCCACTCCAGGGGGCCATACACGCGATGGCTGCCGCTCCACTCCAGGGGGCCATACCCGCGATGGCTGCCGCTCCACTCCAGGGGGCCATACCCGTGATGGCTACCCCTCCACTCCAGGGGGCCATACCCGTGATGGCTACCCCTTCCGCTCCAGGGGGCCATGCCCGTGATGGCTGCCGCTCCATTCCAGGGGGCCATTCCAGTGATGGCTACCGCTCCTCACCAGGGGCCATAAGCCTCTTACATTTAGGCAATATATAAGATACCAAATAGCAAAATCTCAGTGGCCCCCACTTTAAACGTATCACTTCAGAGGACTGGCTATTAATGCACATGAGCAATGCTGCATCATAAAATATACTAATAGTACATAACCAGCCTGCTGGTCTGAATACAAACAGACAATTTGTACCTGTTCCTATATACAAAGCCACCGTACCAGATATTCTTAGAACTAGTATTTATATGTTAACTGCATGTGATAATGCATTTAAGATCTGCATATCCCTTAAAAAAGCCATCCTCCATGATCTGTAAAGTGCTACCAAATATAATAGCTCTTTATAAGTAAAATTATTATATCATTTAGTTATTATATTTGGAGTGTTAGCAAGAAGGGACCTTCATAGAAATATTCAAAACACTTATCACCTACAAGGAGGAGACCTGGGAGCGAGACATTTCTGACACCATTCTCTCCACAACCTCCTCACCAATAATCATAAATCAGTTTAGGGGCACCACTTCCAATTACCTAAAGCAATTATAATCCGCCACCACTGCCCCAGGACACAACACAGCAAGAGGCTAAAATGTGCTGTGTTAAATATATGTGTGGGACCATGTGAATCTCCACCATCACCAATTTTTTTTAAAATCCAAAGACCCCTATGGCACCCCCAGAGCATCTTACAGAACTATGCGCAGCAGTTACTACAGCAGCCTCCGGCCATGTGCTGAGCCCTATCCCTGTACATTTTATGGGAATGAATGCTGTTAGTCTTGTACAGGGCTTTTTAGCACCAGCTCCAGCACCATCTGCCCCCTATGTAATGTATTTATATGACCACATAAAGTCTTATACTCCAATGCATGCACATATAGACTGAGGATGCATGTACTCCCTCACTACTGCCCCATCCACCACTTGTGTGATATATAGATGATGCTGCATTTGAAATCTACACATAGCCAAGTAACAGCCTTAGGAAAAATACATATCAGACAAGAAATCTGCAACATCCCCCACCGGGGCCTAGCCCTTGAGGTGAGGCCTGGAGAAGACAGCCGGTCCCGCGTACCGGAGTGGCTGGCGTTGCGGCCTAAGACACGCTATTGTCACGGTGCTTGGTACGGGTAACCGGCGGGCTGTCCTAAGCACCTGGCAGTCTCCAGCGGGTGGTGTTGGCAAGAAAAAGATGAGGGAGCGGCTGCTATAGCGGGATCTCCTGGGGCACCCCTTAAGTTCCCGAGTGTGAGTCTCTGGGTGATGGACAGGGTGCCGTGCTGAGGGCAGCGGTAGTAGCGATGACCAGACGGAGGCAGCAGTTGAAGAAAATAACTTACATTCTTATTGGAACGCAGGAAACATCAGCAAACGTGCCTTTAACAAGATGGTGGAGACGGAGAGGTATTTGGAGGGAGCCACAGGATGTAGGTCACCACCTGGATGTAGAAGCAGGCTGGGAGGCAGCTGTGTCCTTAGAGAGGCTTCAGCTCGGTCCTGGATCTCTCAGGTATCACCCTTGAAGGTAGGATGATACCCCCCTTTTCCTCACTACACTAGCTCTAGTCTTATCTTCCACTTCAGGCAGGGCTAGGCTCTTCCTACACTGGTCTGGTGTGCTAGAGGCTCTGAGCTGTGCTCACTAACTACTCTCTGCTTGTGTCCTGCAGACCCACGAGGGCCTGACTAGGACCGGTCTCTTCTCCCTTCTGGGAGAGACTGCTCTCCTCTCTCTCCTGAGAGAGATTTCTCTCTAAGCCCCTAGAAAACATTCCTGGCCAGAGGTTTTACTACCTCCTTTGTCAGGTGGTGGCTGTCCTCCAATTACCTCTCAGTGCACAAAGACAGGATGTAACACAGACATTGGTTGACTAATTACATCACAAATTAACACTGCCTGAGGCCAGGATTAACCAATGCATTTCCCCTTGATCCTAAAAGGACCATGTAGTTAATGTGGTGTTACTACAGGTGGGACTATATTCGCAAGCACTACCTCGCCATTGCATCGGCGAGGGTGTTGCATTACCCCGGGGGCAATTGAAAGAGCCGCCCTCGGCTCGACTACCGATGGTTTGGGGCACAGAGGGGCTAAGGGCACTTCTAGAGTGCAGGTCTATGTGTAGGTGTAGGGACAAACCCCCCTGGTCCTGGAGACGGCACATCGGGTTGGTGTCGGACTAAGACAAAACATGTAGCTGTATGACAGGTCGCTGAATGCCATTAAACCGAACTGTACAGTAGAAAGGTGTGGTGTCATGTCCTGTAATTCCACTCCTTGCACCAAGCCTGTATATTTGTTTTATCAATGCTTCTTCCCTGGCGGCAATTATATCAGGGTGTCTCTCTGCAGTGCGTTAGCATATGCGACACAAGTACCTCCTGACTGGTATCCTTACCCATGTATGGGTGGCATCCAGGTGCTAACTCTGTAACACCCCGGTCCCCTAAAGACCCGCAGTTTACGACTACCCCACGTGCAAACCTCATTTGAGGGATCAGGTAGCGGTCAGTGTTTACATAGAAAGACGGTCCGACACAGCCACACTACAACCTGAAAAGCTATGAAAAGTGTTAATGCAGGACTACTGGCAGATATGACACGTGTGACACAGGTTATTCAACATTGGCTTAGGAGACCAACTCACACATATACAGCATATACACACGCATCCAGTATATACAGCATACACACAGATATAAAGTATATATACACACACATCCGGTATATAAAGTAAACACACAGATATACAGCATATATACACACACATCCAGTATATACACAACATACACACAGATATACAGCATATATACACACACATCCAGTATACACAGGATACACACACATATACAGCATATATACACACGCATCCACTATATACAGTATACACACACATATATAGCATATATACACATGCATCCAGTATATACAGCATACACACAGATATACAGCATACATACATTAACACATCCAGTCTATACTCAACATACACACACATACACACAGATATACACATATACACACACACAGTAATTTTACTTACCCACCTTAAGCTCAGCTCGGATGTCACTCGGTGGGTTTCAGGGGTGTACCTAGACTGTCTGCTGACTTAGGCGAGCCATAGAGAGACACCCCCCCCCCCCCCCGCCCATGCATGCAGCGTCCTGCCATGTAATATACAATGCATACAGTGTATCGCCATGTAGTATAACATGCATACAGCGTATCGCCATGTAGTATAAAATGCATACAGCGTATCGCCATGTAGTATAAAATGCATACATCGTACCGTCATGTAGTATAAAATGCATAGAGAGACGCAATCCCCCCCGCCCATGCATACAGCATCCTGCCATGTAATATAAAATGCATACAGCGTATCGCCATGTAGTATAACATGCATACAGTTTACCGCCATGTAATTTAAAATGCATATAGCATACCGCCATGTAGTATAACATGCATACAGCGTATCGCCATGTAGTATAACATGCATACAGCGTAACGTCAGGTAGTATAACATGCATACAGCGTAACGTCAGGTAGTATAACATGCATACAGCGTAACGTCAGGTAGTATAACATGCAGTAAATACATGGCATACAAGTCCCGTCAACATGTCACAGGTAAGTCAATAAAGCTGCAACAGGACCGTGACCCGCCATGTAGTCTAGGAATGAAGTACAGAGTACCCATAAAAATGCCATGAATGGACAAGCTACAGTAATGGCACACTGATAAATATTCACAAATGTGTGCCATACTTAACATACAGCATATTATACATGCACACATATACGATATAATAGCCTACTACACACATATATACCATTATAATAATAATAATAATTCTTTTAATGTTAAAATATACTGGATATTTTAAGCGCACTCAGATTACACCTCGCTGCCCAAAGCATAACCTTACCCTCTGTTTTGTTTCTTGTGTTTGGCGCCTTGTGCTACGTTGCAGGCTGGTGGTGAGCCGGTTGAAGCACTTTGATAAGCCGGTGAGGGGGGGGTGGGGGGGGATATGGCCCTGGAGCTTGAGCGTGGGTGGGGGCGTTCGTAGCAGGGAGCCGGGGGGATAGGTGGGAGACAGGAGCGGGAGCAGGATTGAAACTGGGATGCCAGATCGGGGTTTGACATGGGAGCTTGATGGGAGAGCCGGACGTGAAGACTTGATACCGGGGAGGGGGGGGGTAGGAGCTGGAGCTTGAGCGCTTTGGTGGCGACTTCGGTGCAGAGCGCGGGAGCCGAGTCGTATGTAATGGGGGATGACAGTTCGACGACAAGATTGTAACATGGGAAGCAGAGTCGGGGTTTGACATTCTCCTAACGGGAGGCGCAGGGGAGCCGGGAGCGGAAATATGCGAGGATTGGAGGGTCGGAGAGCTCATGACAGCCGTGAGCACAGTGCCCTCTGGAATGGGTTCTGGCATGCGGAGTTTGATGCATAGGCCGTCAGGGGGCCAAGCTCATTGCCAGCCGGCGGGGGGACGAGTACGCAAGGTGCGTCAGCATCGCGTGGGCGATGCGGCGAAGGTCTTGCCAGCCTAGTTTCCTCATTTCACTGGAGGTACGGGAACCTAGCAGTGAACTTTTTAACTTTCTGTCTAATGATTTGCCCAGCCTGGGCCGTCCCTCCTAGCCGTCTCCTTGCTCCACCCTTGTAATTGAGTCCTGGTTTTCCTTTTATGGTACTTTTCCCCTGACCGGAGTGACATATGAAGAGGTCAGAGTATTATTCGGGGCCGCACAGCTTCTCATCAATACCTTGCAGCTCGCTACTGGCTTCTCCTGCCGGGAGCATGAAGCAGACACTTAATTAAACGTTTTACTATTCGCGCACGTTCCATTCAGCAGGCCCCTCACTGCGCCTGGTGCCCGTAGCACCTCACTCGCTACGGCTGCTACGTTGTTGTTTACTTCCACTTTGTGCATTGTTCTGGCCTACCTTTGTTTTCCCCCGTTCTGTCTTGAGTTAGAATCGACGGGGAAATGATCACGCATGATCCCAATAGGTCAGTATGAGGTTCCTCTTTATGGTTCAAAAACTTCTAATCTGCCATAGCGACGCGAAAACGCCTACAGGTCAGTGCAGGCACATGTTGTCGAGTCGCCACCTTATAGTTAGTATTATACCAAAAAGACATTCATAAGCAAGGAGTACAGGTGGTCTCCTCAAGCTCAACAAAGCAAACATGACATATCTTAAAATTAACCAAGACATCCAAAAGTTGAAAAAAATAAGGGGGGTGCTAGGGGAAGGGAGGGAGGGAAAAAAAGGGAAGGGGGGGGACATGTGAGACCAATGCACGTACACCTCAAGTGTATTGGGAGGTACCCTATTGTTTTGCTGGGTGCTAATCAGCGAGACCCACATTCAGATCACCTTATATTATCCAAGAGAGTGAGAGGCGGGATGAGTTCCTGAACAGTGTCCCATCTGGTCCCAAGTGTTCTTATTCACTAAACATCATATGATTGTTTAACTAATGCTTCTCAATTCCTTCCTCCATAACGTCTCAGCCTGTCTGTCCATCTCTTTCCAACCCACCGTAATCTGGTAGGATGGAGAGGTGGATTTCCCCAATCTAGGGATTACCAGTCTCTTGCCACTATAACAGTGGCGTATGAGACCTTTTTTTTGATGTCTTAAGCCGCCCTGTAGCATGACATACCAGAGCAATATCAGGACACATAGCTCCCTATGGAGCCGTATATCTGCTTGTAAAGATCCCAGATGGCATTCCAAGCGCTGCCACCACTCTCCACCGTCCCACCATACGTGCAGCAGGTAAAACTCCATCCATGAGGTCCTTGTGACCCTAGCACCTACAGATGGACGAAACCGAGGGAACATGCTAGTGTAGAGCGAGTGGGGGTTCTATACCATCTGGATAAGGAATTTTTTACAAATTAGTCTCCTGGATTTTGATTAGACAAAAAACCACCGACATCTTAATGCAGTTAGGAAGGAGGGACTTTTTCCCCATTGTTCTTTAGTGAAGGATTTTACCCACTCCGTTTCCCCAGGCCCCTCAATATGAACGCAATTGGTAGGAGGAGGGTCCCTCCCCCTTCACACCTCCCGACAACTCCCATATGCTAGAGACACTCAATGAAGCGATCAGTTTGGCCATCTGCAGATAAGACTCAAATGCCCGTAGGTGTGGATGGTCAGTTTTCCCACGAGAAGGCAGAGTTGAATAGCATTTACGTAGTTGGAAAGATAATGTACCCATACCCCGGATAAGGTCTCCTATCTCCTAATATGTCTTTATTGGGCCGTATCCCTGTTGTGGAAATATCTCTCACCAGAGTCTTATGACGACCATAGTCCTTTAGTAGAGAGGGCAGTTTTTTAGGTTTCCGATATTCCGGATAGTCAAGGGTCGGGGCAGAGGACCGGGGACATTAAAAGTATTTACCCCTGATGGCGATTTTGCCCCGACTTTCCAGATGTGGCAACATTATCTGGTGAAATAAGTGTAGGAATCACCCAGTCACTACCAGGTGGGAGCCCAAACAAATCTCGGAGATGTCCATCTATTGGAGGGAACACTCCAAGTCTACCCATACCTCCTTCTGTTTCGACTTGTCCAGGTCTATTACCGACTCAACTTTACTTATGACCGCGTCTAATGGTAGCGTGAGAAAATTCTGGGAGACCCTGCCGCCCCCCACAATTTCTTATGTCTTGTTAAAATAACTGTGTTTTATTTATATATCACGTGGGTGGGCGGTGGTAGTTCTCCCAAGAAACAATAAAATTCATAGTGGCTGCTGTCCGCAGGCGATCCTCGGAAAAGCGGCCTTAGATCATCTTCAGGAACCGTCTGAAAAATGTATAGGATCTTGTGGGCAGGGAGTCCATCTTAAGCTGTATTCATTTTAAATACCAACCCCAAGATAGGGAAAGAGAACTCCATATTTGAGATCATTTCTATTGTCCTAAGCCGGGGCGTAATTCAAAGCCTAAATTTTGGTTCAATCTGATCGGGAATGTGCACTCCTAACTATTTTCAATATGCCCATTTAAGGGAAGGGAGGAGTACAAGGGAAAAAAAAAAAAAAAGGAGAAACCCCCAGAAGATTCAGGATATTGAGTTCAGATCGCAGATTTTTGGACATTAACCTTAATTGTCTTTACTCTACGTCAAGCCTCAAACTCCCGAATAATCTTAGGTAAACTTACCACCCGGGCCGAAACATAAATCGATAGTCATTCAGCGCAGTGAGAGCCTTATACGGTTTTCTTTGCCTCTAGGCCTCTTATACGGACGGTTATCGCGAAGTGCACATGCCAAAGATTCCATCACCAGATATAAGAAGGGTGGACAATGGACACCCCTGTCTCGTGCCGTTACTAATGGGAAGGCGAGGAAACCGACCCATTAACCACTGACCAAGCCGCACGTATTTTGTATAGAAGAGCATATTCTTGTGTTCCGTCTCTTTGCTCCAGAGCCAATCCTCGTGGAGCTGTGGCCTCGCAGGAACTCCCAGTGTACCCTATCAAAGACTTTTCACACATACCACCGGTAAACGACAAGGAGTCTGCTATTCCTCGTTAGCCGTGGCCTCTCAGGACTCCCCATGTTTCACCTATCAAAAGCTTTTTCAGCATCCACCGTTAATGCAGACACTGAGGGGTTCCCGAGCGCTCGAGCCCACACAGATCAGACAGTTCAAGCTTTTTTAGGGTATTGTCTCTGCCTCACGCCCGGGACAAAAGCCCACCTGTTTTCAGGGTGAATTAAGTTTTGTATAAATGGGGAATGCGCGTGGCTACCAATCTTGCGAAATATATTTGAGTCAATATTAATCATGAGATGGGCCTAAGTTTCCCGCAGTGTTTGGGGTCCTTACCCGGTTTTACAGGGATACGGAAATGTGGGCTCTAAGAGATTGTGGTTCGAAAGGGACCTGTCTACGGTCTATGGAATTGAAAAATCTGCCATAGTGTAGCTATGGCTTCGCCTGAAGACCTCTGATAAAATCGAGTTGATGTGAAGCCATCTGTGCCCAGGGCTTTTGCCCACTTCTTCAGTTCTCTTTATTACCTGCAGAATTCTTCTTAATGTGCAGTCACTATCAAATTTGTAAGAGGCTTCCCCTTCTGACCTGAAATAGAGTTTGGAAATGTGATTCCAGATAATCTAGAGATTCTCCTTTGCGGACGGTAACAGGGTCCGACAGAAGGAACATCTAGATTGATAAGCGCGGATAAAGTTTCTCTAAAATTCCCGAAGAATCTCTTCGGGATGAGTTAACTAATATACCTTGAGGTGATTATGGACATAACTGTGCCCGAGGGGGTCCTAGGATGTAGTTTTTATGCTAGCAATTTCCGCATTTATCCCCGTATTCGAAGTATCTTTTTTTAAACCTTATCTCTAAACATAGGCTCTTTTGATCTAGTAGTGGGGGTCTTGTGCACTATTGATATTTCCACTTCACAAGATCGGTTTGGGGAAGCTTTATTAGCGGGTTCTTTAGAACCCAGTTCACGAAAATAAGGAGCTCAGTGTTTGCGAATTTTCCTTTTTAAGTCGCGCCCCATGTGCCATAAACACCCCTCGGATAGATCCCTTTAATCTCTCCCATCTAAACTGGCATTGTAAGATGTTTGGGCCTGACTGTGAATAAAGTCCCTGTGATTACACTAACTACTTACTTCAGCTTCACAATAGGGCATCATTAGCAAGGTTATGCATTTAAATCTCCAGGAGAATTCCTCTGTGCTGTTCGCCAGATGTACCTACCACCCATACAACATGGGCGTGATCTGACCCAAAGGGTGGAACGATAGAGCTCTTAGGACCGTCGATCTAACAGTTGGTGCGTGGACAGAAGATCAATAATCCACGCGACGTCGCTGTTATGTGTCTGAGAATGATGGGCTATAACTCTGACTCCCCGGGTGGAAGCACTCTCCACATATCTCACCAATTTAAGTGTTTAATAATGAGCGTACTCGAACTCATATCGTAGTGCCAAGGTGATCGAGAGAGACGATACCTACCTGTGGATGAGTCCGTCGAGTGCAGGTTCGAGAGGGACGTTGACCATCGCCACCCCCGTCTAGAAATCTGTGCGGAATCCTTCAGCAGCAAGACAGCCAATTTTTTCAGTACACCCCAAGCCAATAAAACCTGGCCCTGGTTAGGAAAAATAAAACATTGGCAAGTGTGAAAACAATTTCCCAATAAATCAATTTTAAGGAATATGTAACGGCCCTTCCGTGTCGATCTCAGTGTCCAATATGGATGGTTGAACGCTTGTGGAAAGCTATGGAGGCTCCACAAGCCTTCCGAGAGGATTGGGGGCATGGTGCCACCAGGGTAATACTATGCTTTATGGAATTTGGACGATGCTATCGGCTTTAAGTGAGTCTCTTGGACCATCGCTACTAAAACCTCGTCTCTTATGTAAGCGAATAGTAATTTGGCTTCGGTTCTTTCTCGTGTTTATTTTAGACCCCTGTCATTGTATGTCAAAAGTTAATACCGCCATAGTTTTAGGTAAAGGAAGAGGTAGATCATGAATAAAATCATAACAAACCTAACTACCTGAGAAAATGTACAACCCAAACCCAGGCCCCCTAGTTGAGCCCTAGTAAATCTAAGGTAAGGCCTAGAAGCCACAGCGGTGTCCAGCACCGAAAAAACCCTAAGGGGGAGACGAGGAGGACCAGCTGTGGGGCGCGTCTCCCGCCACATCTCCGCCAATAAGTGTAGTCCTTATTACATACAAGAAAAGATACAATAAGCACTGCTAAATGCATACAGCGTAGCCAGTAGCTCCTATGTACAGTGTAGCCCTTAGGAAAAATGCATAGAGAGCCAATCCACCCCCCCGCCCATGCATATACAGTTCATCACGCCATGTAATAAAAATGCATACGCTTGTATCGCGCAGTAGTCAAACTGCATATACAGTTTACGTCCCAGATATTAAAATTTAAAATGCATGTAGCAACATACCGCCATGTAGTATAAAATGCATACAGCGTATCGCCATGTAGTATAAAATGCATACAGCTTATTGCCATGTAGTATAAAATGCATACAGCGTATCGCCATGTAGTATAAAATGCATACAGCGTATCGCCATGTAGTATAAAATGCATACAGCGTAATGTCAGGTAGTATAAAATGCATACAGCGTACCGCCATGTGGTATAAAATGCATACAGCGTAATGTCAGGTAGTATAAAATGCATACAGCGTACCGCCATGTGGTATAAAATGCATACAGCGTAACGTCAGGTAGTATAAAATGCATACAGCGTACCGCCATGTAGTATAAAATGCATATAGCGCACCGCCATGTAGTATAAAATGCATACAGCGTACCGCCATGTGGTATAAAATGCATACAGCATACCGCCATGTAGTATAAAATGCATACAGAGTACCGCCATGAGGTACAAAATAGAAGCCCTGATAAATATCACATATGTTGCATATACATACAGCATATACACACACATATACATATATACACAGATACACACATATATACATATATAATAATAATAATTCTTTATTTGTTTAGCGCACTCAGATTACGCAGCACTGCACAAAGCATGTAAAAAATTGGTCCAGATACACACACACACATATATATATACACGAAGATAAAGTAACCTTACCTCTCTGTTGTGTTCTTGTGTTCGCCGCCTTGTCCTGCAGCGGTGGGGGAGCCGGGAGCGGGAAGACTTGATAGCCGGTGAGGGGGGATATGGAGCCTGGAGCTTGAGCGGGGGCGGTCGGAGCAGGGAGCCGAAGGGGAAGGGGGAGACAGGAGCGGAGCAGGATTGAACCATGCCAAAGTCATGTCCCCCCTTTGCTTATGGCTCCGGGGGTGTCTATTTCTACAAAAGGCAATGAAGAAGTTGTACGTTTTTGTATAGGCTTCTTTGCGGTATGACTGTCTGATACGAAATTTGATACAATTGCTCAATAAGAACGAGACGAGAAGGATATGTCACCCAAAATGATGTCTTATTTCTATGATGATCTGATGAAAACCCAGTTAACCCCTTAATTTATATGGAGAGAGAGATGGAAGTAGGGGTCAGAAGACTGACCTTTGTGTATGTGTATGGATTGTTAGGGATCAGTTAGTCTTTTCTTTGTCATCTTGAGGGCTGTTTGGCAGCGATTTCGGAATTTTTTTTATTTTCTGAAACAGATAAACTCAACAAACATTTAAAATGTCTTCCTTGTGTGTCATGTTTCTGACCCGGTTAAGGCAGGAGAGCGGAGAATCTGACGCCTGCTGCTTCTATTTGGAATTTGGGGAAGGTGGGAGGGGAGGTCTTTTGGCTCCAGCTATAAGTATAGCCACCTGCGGACAGCCCACATGAGTTGCCTCGTGACCACCTGATTCATACACAACCTCTGCTAAGATTCCCACTTCTCTCTACAAGTGAAAGCGGAGCGGGGGTCTCTGGGCTGAGAAAAGTTTCCTTGTGAGGTTCCTCGAGGTGCGACTGCCTGGCATCTGGTTACTGTGCGCCAGCCAAAAAGTGTCCAAGGAGATTAACCGATTCGGGAGGTAAGATGCAGATTAATCTTATTTATAGGTAGAAGATATTGTATGTGGCAGAAGGGTTGGAGACAGTGTTGGTCTTGTGTTCCTTGGGCCCACCAGATAAAATGATTCTAGGGGCCTATATCTCATTCATAAAGTCCTAAGATGCAGACCTCCGTAGCTTCAAAGTTGGGTTGTCTTCTGAGGAACCTCTGAAATCCATTCATAAGTTAAAGGACACCTGTCATCAGGTCTGTGTCACTATTTCTGTCACCACTACATGTTGGAGCAGCTCACAAGGATCCATCACAGCCTTTATCTAGTTATTTCATACATTATTCATTGTAAAATCATCTATTCTTTATCATGTAAATCAAGCTGGTCACATGGTCAGAGGCAGTGATGTCACCGCTGTTCCCCCGCCCCTCTCCTCCCCCTGCTCATGTCTGTGTGTAATGTATAGTAAAGCATGGCTAGTGTCTGTGCTGCATCTGCTGACATGCTGCATCCTCCTAATACACAGAGACACAGACATCAGCTACACAGGTACCTGACATGTTCTGCTATAAAATGGCTGCCTGGAGCTGTTGTATCTCTCCTATACACACAGGCTGCAGGGGGCGCCAGCTCCATGAAGCACATCATTATACAGCCTCACACCATTATACAGGCTGTCAGTCAAGCACTGGGGGTGTGGCTGTGCCTCCCACTCATGAATAAGCTGGACAGCTTGAATATGCTAATGACTCATTGGATATTTCACAGGTCATTTGCATACAGCTTTAGGAACTCATTGCTTAGGTTTACAGGGATGTAGAGGGACAATGAATGGATAGAGGCAATGCTCGCTAATGGCAGTTTATGAAAATCTATTTAGATTAGGGGGGTTATTTTGCATGACAGGTTCTCTTTAAAGCTTTCAGCATCAAGGGTCCGTAACGCATCCTTACGGTAGAGAACCTCTAACCTGAAATCAAATTCTAAAATCTGCAACTAAGGATTTATGTACAGGAATATATTATGGATTTGGTACTTACCTGTAAGATGGTGCTTAAAGAGTCCCATGAAAATCTTCAAGATAATTGTCTTTTATCAAAGAGAATATTTCCTATGATGATGTTGCTCCTCTGATTCTGGCACAGTTGGAATATTTTCTCTAGTCCCCACCATTCCCAAGAAATGAACAATGTTAGCTTTTCCTATCAATATGCTAATTAGGCTAATTTCTACTGTCAGGTGGGTGGTGCTCAGGTGGTGCTGATAGCCTGGCACGGCCCAAGTGACAGTATACAGCATAATTAGCATTTTGGGTGCCAATACTAACTACAAGGGAAGAATTTTAATACGTTTTCCGAGGTGTTGGAAAACAATGCCTCCTTTTGCTACCTTGAAAGGAAAAGCCCCCTAACATCAAGTATGACCTACAAGAAGCCTAATAGCAAGATGGGGGATTAAGCCAAAACAGTATACCTATTCTTGTAGGTCATACTTGGTGGTAAGGGGGCTGCCTTTAAGGTAGCCAAAGGAGGCATTGTTTTCCATTTAACATCTTGGAAAATATATTTGCATTCTTCCCAGAATTCCCTAGTGGAGCATCTATGGTTTTAGTCTCCACACGCCTTTAAGGTGGCCTTAATTGGCAAACTCTCCATAAGGAGAACACTCACCTTCTGATTACTAACTACAGTGACCGACTCCCAACTGTAGACAGCGCTGTACAATGTTTCGACCTGGTTGGGTCTCCTCAGTACAGTGTAGGGAACTGATTTGGCTGTGTGAGAGGCTATTGACTAGGGTCAGACAGTAGGTGTTCTCCTTAAGGAGAGATTGCCAATTAAGGCCACCTTAAAGGCGTGTGGAGACGTAAAGCCATAGATGTTCCTTCTGGAATAGATATACTGGTTTGGCTTAATCCCCATCACCCATCACCATGTTATTAGGCTTCTTGTAGGTCATACTTGGTGTTAAGGGGGCTGCCTTTCAAGGTAGCAAAAGGAGGTATTGTTTTCCATGTAACACCTTGGAAAACGCATTTGCATTCTAACTACAGTGACTGCTAACGAAAAGGAATAGAGAGAAAACTCGAACTACACCAGAATCAGTAGAGCAAAACCTATTACAAATTGGAAGGAGTTGGAGATGATGGGCGTGGTGATAGGTCCTCTTTAAGAGACACTGTCATTCATGCTAGAACATTAGGATCGCTAAATGGGGATATGTTCTGAACATACAGAGACCTGTAGACCAAAAGGATCAACTGTTGGCCAACCATCTCATACACAATAGATAGTTGGCCAGTCTGCACACACTTGGTGGGTTTTGCTAAACTAAGTCTTCTCCTACCATCATCTAGTCTTCTTCTTTGCCTATTTTTATGAGATTACAGAAGTTCTTGCAGTGTTGAACCATCAGATGCTAAAATATTACTCCACCATTGATACAAGATGTCATAGTACTTGCATCTGAATGTTCCCACCTGAATTACGTAAACTCTTGTTTCCCTGCAGTATAATGATCCTGCACCTTGTGCTCCTGGCCCTTCCATTGGTTAGTGCAAGTGATTTCTGGGATGACACATTGGACTCGGAATGGGATCAATGGAAAAGAACTTATCGGAAGCAATACAATGGAAAGGTAACCTTTGTTATATAAAGAGGAGTGGTCACTCGTGCCTTGAGTGGTCATTAGTGGCTTCAGTGGTCACCCTAGCCTTGGGTGGACAATTGTGCATTCAATGGTCACTCGTGCCTTGAGTGGTCATTAGTGGCTTCAGTGGTCACCCTAGCCTTGGGTGGTCAATTGTACCTTCAGTGGTCCTTTGAGATTCCAAATTGTGGTGTGGTCTGACAACAATTCAATTGTCTTCTCCGGTTTAGTTTGAGTGATATCTCCTTGTTCTTGTAGCATAGACCTGACTAAACTTTGAGCTTGAGAAGTCCACAGGAACTAATCACTGCCATACTCGTGTATTCTTAAATCATTGGGTGGAGTCAGGTGAAGCTGACCATACATACAAGATATCTCTCTTACTAACTGGTTTATTTCCTCAGCACCAGTGTATGGGGATTTCTCCACTTTCCCAACACTAGATGCTGTAGGGATGGTAGATGTAGTTCAACATGCCCATATATATATATACTAAGGTGCCACTAGAGGTGCCACTGTATATACACGGTATAGAGACATACAGCATATACAAACATATTGCATAAACATGCATACAATATACACACACCACATATACATACAACATACACCCATGCAGAATCTACACATCACATATACACACACACATAGAGAAAATACACCATATACAGGCGGTCCCCCACTTAAGAACACTCGACTTACATACGACCCCTAGTTACAAACGGACCTCTGGATTTTGGTAATTTACTGTACTTTAGTCCTAGGCTACAATGATCAGCTATAACAGTTATCACAGGTGTCTGTAATGAAGCTTTAGTGTTAATCCTGATTCTTATGACAACCCAACATTTTTAAAATTCAATTGTCACAGAGACCAAAAAAGTTCTGGCTGGGGTTACAATGATAAAATATACAGTTCCGACTTACATACAAATTCAACTTAAGAACAAACCTACAGACCCTATCTTGTATGTAACCCGGGGACTGCCTGTACAGACATATAGAATATGCACACACATAATATACACACAACACACACATACAGTATACACCCAATACCCCAGATGCCAAGGCCCCCTCACACTGTGGGCCCCATAGCGACTGAAATAGGACCACAAACCCCATTAGATAATGAGAGCTGGATCTACTTTCGGGGTGACATCTCCATATCTTGTGTCGTACAAGATGTAAGAACATAAGAATAGCACAAAAACACTCCAGATCAAACACTAACATCCTGAAGTGATGAGATAACATTTTTATACCTGTTCTAATCTATGGTTACAGTCTGGTATTCTTAGATTTGAAATCTATTTTTCCTTATGAAATTTTTGGAATATTCTTTTGCAATTTAAAATGTGATTGTTGTTATTTTTTTTTTTACTGTGCAATAAACTTTTTTTTAAGGAACTTTGATATCTCCTGAGGTGATGTTTATGCAGATTCTCACTATGTTCTTCCAAGTTGGGGGCGGGGCATCTATTAATTTCATGTGGTTTCATGCTCCCAGACCTCCCAAATTCTCCATTGTACCCCCAACATGTGGTGATTGCTGAGGGTCTTCTAGGGGTACCTGGTCATGTTGTATCTTGTGGAGGTTGTAGAAATCCTAGCTAGTGCTCAAGTTTATGGGGCACATTTACTTACCCAGTTCAGTCGCGAGCCCGCGGCGCGTTGTCGGACGAGGATTCGGGTCTGCCGGGATTCACTAAGGTTGTGCGCCCAATATCCAGCAGGTGTCGCTTCTGCCCCGAGGTCCGCCGGAGCTCACCTTCTTCTTCCTGGTGCATGTGAGTGCTTGATCTTGCAACACAAATCGTTTTTTAAATTCTGCATTTTTTCTGAATCCGTCGTGTTGTCCGACGGCCGCGCCCCCGATTTGTTGCGTGAAAGCCGGCGCCGATGCGCCACAATCAGATTGCGTGCGCCAAAATCCCTGGGCAATTCAGAGCAAAATGGAAATATTCGGGAAACCCGACGAAAGTGCGGCGTTTGGACTTCTACAAAAGGCTTCTACGGGGTATGTCTGTCTAATACGAGACTTGATACAATTGCTCAATACGAAAGACAAGAGAAGGATATGTCACCCAAAATGATGTCTTATTTCTATGATGATCTGATGAAACACAGTTAACCCCTTAGCACTGAGAGCCATTAGTAGGACATGGTCCTGGGCTTTACGCCTTCACCATTATATGGCTTGTATATTGTAGGGGAAAAGACTTTGCTTCTTCTATTGCTGTTAAATTAAAATAACCATAAGTGTTCCCCTCCAATGTGAATAGTCACATGGGCCACCCAGTGGCGCCCCCTTTCCTTAGGTTGGAGGTCTAAGCCCTTCATAGTGATCCCCCCCTGTCCACTTAGTTATATGAAGAGAGAGATGGAAGTAGGGGTCAGAAGACTGACCTTTGTGTATGTGTATGGATTGTTAGGGATCAGTTAGTCTTTTCTTTGTCATCTTCAGGGCGGTTTGGCAGCAATTTCTGAATTTTCAGCAATTTTCTGAAACAGATAAACTCAACAAACATGTAAAACGTCTTCCTTGTGTGTCATGTTTCTGGCCCGGTTAAGGCAGGAGAGCGCAGCATCTGAGGCCTGCTGCCTCTATGAGGAATTTGGGGAAGGTGGGAGGGGGGGTCTTTTTGCTCCAGCTATAAGTATAACCAGCTGTGGACAGCCCACATGAGTTTCCTCGTGACCGACTGATTCATACACAACCTCTGCTAAGATTCTCACTTCTCTCTACAAGTGAAACCTCTGTGCAGTGGAGCGGGGGTCTCTGGGCTGAGAAAAGTTTCCTTGCGACTGCCTGGCATCTGGTGTCAAAGGAGATTAACCGAATCGGGAGGTAAGATGCAGATTAGTCTTATTTATTTGTATGTGGGAGAAGGGTTGGAGACAGTGTTGGTCTTGAGTTCCTTGGGCCTACCAGATAAAATGATTCTAGGGGCCTATATCTCATTCATAAAGTCCTAAGGTGTAGACCTCCGTAGCTTCAAAGTTGGGTTGTCTTCTGAGGAACCTCTGAAATCCATTCATAAGTTACAGCTTACAGCATCAAGGGTCCGTAATGCATCCTTATGATAGAGAACCTCTAACCTGAAATCAAATTCTAAAATCTGCAACTAAGGATTTATGTACAGGAATATATTATGGATTTGGTACTTACCTGTAATACGGTGCTTAAAGAATCTTATGAAAATCTTCAAGATAATTGTCTTTTATCAAAGAGAATATTTCCTTTGATGATGTTGCTCCTCTGATTCTGGCACAGTTGGAATATTTTCTCTAGTCCCCACCATTCCCAAGAAATGAACATTGTAAGCTTTTCCTATCAATATGCTAATTAGGTTAATTTCTACTGTCAGATGGGTGGTGCTCAGCTGGTGCTGATAGCCTGGCACTGCCCTGGTGACAGTATACAGCATAATTAGCATTTTGGGTGCGGATACTAACTACAAGGGAAGTATGCAAATACGTTTTCCAAGGTGTTGGAAAACAATGCCTCCTTTTGCTACCATGAAAGGAAGCCCCCTAACATCAAGTATGACCTACAAGAAGCCTAATAGCATGATGGGGGATTAAGCCAAAAGAGTATACCTATTCTTGTAGGTCATACTTGGTGTAAGGGGGCTGCCTTTAAAGGTAGCAGTAGGAGGCATTGTTTTCCATTAAACATCTTGGAAAATATATTTGCTTTCTTCCCAGAATTCCCTAGTGGAGTATCTATGGCTTTAAGTCTCCACACGCCTTTAAGGTGGCCTAATTAGCAATCTCTCCGTAAAGAGAACACTTACCTTCTGATTACTAACTACAGTGACTGCTAATGAAAAGGAATAGAGAGAAAACTCTGACTAAACCAGAATCAGTAGAGCAAAACTTATTACAAATTGGAAGAAGTTGGAGATGGTAGAAGTGGTGATAGGCAGTGGCGTAACTAGAAGCTGATGGGCCCCAGCGCAAAGTCTGTGCCAGGCCCCCGACTATAATGTATGGTTTATAGTACTAGTCTTCTCATATGGGAAAGTAACACAGTAGGGGCCCACTAAACCTCTTGGGCCCGGGTGCGATCGCAACCTCTGCACCCCCTCAAGTTATGCCCCTGGTGATAGGTCCTATTTAAGAGACACTGTCATTCATGCTAGAACATTAGGATCGCACAACACAGCTTAATGGGGATATGTTCTGAACATACAGAGACCTGTAGACCAAAAGGATCAACTGTTGGCCAACCATCTCATACACAATAGATAGTTGGCCACTCTGGACACACTTGGTGGGTTTTGCTAAACCAAGTCTTCGACGAACCTTCATCTAGTCTTCTTCTTTGCCTATTTTTCTGAGGTTATAGAAGTTCTTGCAGTGTTGGACCATCAGATGCTAGAATATTACTCTACTTACTCTACTCCAGCATTGATACAATAAGATGTTATAGTACTTGCATCCAAATGTTCCCACCTGAATTACGTAAACTCTTGTTTCCCTGCAGTATAATGATCCTGCACCTTGTGCTCCTGGCCCTTCCATTGGTTAGTGCTAGCGATTTCTGGGATGAGACATTGGACTCGGAATGGGATCAATGGAAAAGAACTTATCGGAAGCAATACAATGGAAAGGTAACCTATGTTATATAAAGCGGTAGCCCCTACAGGTTCAGGAGTTCTAGGGGGAAAACTGGTCCATTACTCACCCCATGAAAGTTATTGGAACAGTGATCCAACACATCTCCTGGCCTGGGTGTTTTGTGGGCCTAGTTAAATAAAGACAATGGTTATTGGATAATGGTTTCCTCCCTCCAGGGAACGGAATGACTTATTGAACACTCCCATCTATTTTTTTTGAACAGTTTGATGAGGTGATGAGGCGTTCGATATGGGAGAAGAACTACAAGTTGATTATCGACCACAACATAGAGTATACACAGGGGTTACACACCTATGAGCTGGCCATGAACCATTTAGGAGATATGGTAAGTTCCTACTGGAGCTAAAGGGGTGGAGGTCTCATTTCTAGAAAATATATACAGATTATGTGTCATGTCCACCATTGCGTTACGGACATCGGTGACCAAGGAGAAGACCTGGTCAACTACTGGTGGCCCAAAGGGTCACTGAATGAAGACATCAGACATACTTCAGTATGTTGGTTTTAAGTAATAAAACCTTTTATATTTGCCCCTGATGTTTGGTAAGAACATATCTTCAGAAGATTCACCCATTCTCTGGAAGATGCTACGTCAACAGAATATGAAACTTCATTCTATGACAATCTTAAAATAAAACTTACACCATCTATATTTTCTTACCATTTAGACAAGTGAAGAAGTCGCAAGGACAATGATGGGTCTCATAGTTCCACCTCAAAACAGAGTCAGAAACATCACTGCTGATGATGATGACAATAAGGACCGGCTCCATGATCTGCCTGACTCCATTGACTACAGAACAAAAGGATATGTCACGCCAGTAAGGAACCAGGTAAACAAAAGAAAGCCCCTTTAAGTAAACACTGACATCATATTTATATTAAAGGGGTTATCTAGGACTGTGATGTTGATGCTCTTCTGCTGTTCTTACTCTCTAGGGTTCCTGTGGGTCTTGTTGGGCTTTTAGCTCCGTCGGGGCTTTGGAGGGACAACTCAAGAAAACAACTGGAAAACTGGCTGTCCTCAGTCCACAGAACCTTGTAGACTGCGTCGAGAAGAATGAAGGATGTGGTGGAGGCTTCATGACCTATGCCTTTCAGTATGTGATAGACAATAAAGGTATTGACTCTGAAGCTGCGTATCCTTATGTTGGGGAGGTAAGTATAAGTAATACACTGTACACTATTATCAGTACTTATGCTGAGCTAGAGCAGTCACTGTGTTATATCCTGTATTATACTCCAGAGCTGCACTAACTATTCTGCTGCTGGTGCAGTCACTGTGTACATACATGACATTACTTATCCTCTACTGATCCTGAGTTATATCCTGTATTATACTCCAGAGCTGCACTCACTATTCTGCTGGTGCAGTCACTGTGTACATACATGACATTACTTCTCCTGTACTGATCCTGAGTGACATCCTGTATTATACTCCAGAGCTGCACTCACTATTCTGCTGCTGGTGCAGTCACTGTGTACATACATGACATTACTTATCCTCTACTGATCCTGAGTTACATCCTGTATTATACTCCAGAGCTGCACTCACTATTCTGCTGGTGCAGTCACTGTGTACATACATGACATTACTTATCCTGTACTGATCCTGAGTTACATCCTGTATTATACCCCAGAGCTGTACTCACTATTCTGCTGCTGGTGCAGTCACTGTGTACATACATGACATTACTTATCCTGTACTGATCCTGAGTTACATCCTGTATTATACTCCAGAGCTGCACTCACTATTCTGCTGGTGCAGTCACTGTGTACATACATGACATTACTTATCCTGTACTGATCCGGAGTTACATCCTGTATTATACTTCACAGAATACAGAATATTACCCAGGATCACTCATGTAACATAAGCAAAAAAAAGAAAAACACTGGGGTTTTGCCTGACATTACATGTCAGCTTAAATATTTAATATCATTAGAGTTTCATTTTCCGTACTCTTTCTTGCTTTCCTCTCATATCCCCCGCTCATTACTATTTTCACTTCCTCTGTATTTTCTGCTTGAACAGGTTCATGATATTGTGCATTCTGCTAGATTTCCCATGATGATGAATTACTTGTGTGACATCCATTATTGTCCTTGGGACATTGTAGGTCATGTTCACACTTGTCAGGTTTACATGTTTTAGCACATATCAACAGTAGAAATCTCAGTCAAACCTGAAGGCCTTGGGCCTCATTTAGCAACCAATCAGAGCTTGAATATATTTTTATTTTTAAAGTTGAAAACGTGAGAGATGAGCTGTGATTGGTTGCTGTCGGTATTAAAGACAAATTTTGATAAATGATGGCTGTGACCTAAAGTATTTTGGGTTAGAAACTGAGGCAGGAGGCAAGCTGAATGCTCCTCACCCAAGTACTGCGAGATATGATGCTTGACTGACATGCAAGCCCTTTTATTATATGACCACCATGTTGATACGGTGGCCTACTAGTGACATTTTGCAAATCTATGCGTATTCTGTCTCATAGGACCAGGTCTGTAATTATACAGCCGCCGGAAGAGCAGCCAAATGTAAATCCTACAAAGAAGTTAAAGTAGGAAGCGAGAAGGCCCTGAAGAAGGCAGTGGGCACTGTGGGACCCGTGTCCGTGGGCATCGATGCCACCCTCTCTACTTTCCAGTTTTACAGTAAAGGTAGGATCCCTTTAAATCTCACAGATGACAATCCCAATAATAGGAAATGTTTAGGGTAATGATTCCTGAGAAATTAAGAAAGATATGCCTTCCTAAAGTTTATCTCTCTAGTGCCCCCTATAGAGATCAATGTAGGAGTCCTCCAGCTCTAGCGCCCCCTACAGGCTCAGCTGCTCAGTAGTTCTGGATATGTTATAAAACCACTTATAATATATTATTTTTCTTTGTTCTAGGCGTATACTTTGATGCAAATTGCAATGCAGAAGACATTAACCACGCCGTCCTTGTCGTGGGGTATGGGGTGCAGAAGAAAGACAAGCACTGGATTGTCAAGAACAGGTAAAGTAAAGCATGCTGGGATATGCTGCAGAAGAGCTGCAAGCTACTCATGCCATTATATAAAACCTCTTGGTAGTAGATGTTGTTTCACCAATCCCCACCGATGATATCCCCAGTTGTTACTGCAACTCAAATCTGTGTGTTAATTTCGGCTGCCACTGGAGCAAGAATAATCAGCTGATCACTGGGGGTTACAAGTGTTGGACCAGTACCAATCTGATATTGATGACTTTTCAGACGTATTAAATATGCTGGAAGACCCCTCTAAGTTTTAGACACAAAGGGGGAGATTTATCAGAGTCTGAGAGCAGAACTGTTCTAGTTGCCCAAGGCAACCAATTAACTTTCAGCTTTCATTTTCCCACTCCTGTTTATACAACTAAAGCTTAGCTCTGATTGGTTGCCATTAGCAACTAGAACAGTTGTGCTTTCAGACTCTTCTTTATAAATCTCCCCTAGAAACACTCTCACCCATTATCTGATATTATCTGTGTATTTTCTTTCCAGCTGGAGTGACACCTGGGGCGACAAAGGCTACATCTTAATGGCCAGGGATAGAGGGAATGCCTGCGGCATCGCCAACCTCGCCAGCTATCCACTCATGTGACCTGTACTGGAGCAGATGAAGCATACACTGGACTCATGATCCATCATGTGGCTCCTCTAGTATAAGCCCTGTGCAGAGTTTACAAATCTCATTGAGAGCATTGTGCACCTACATGTTTCCTTTCTCATCTTGTCTAGAATCAAAACTTTTGTGTACATAGTGTATTGAGTAGTTAATCATGCCTTGAGTGATCATTAGTGGCTTCAGTGGTCACTCGTGCCTTGAGTGGTCATTAGTGGCTTCAGTGGTCACTCGTGCCTGTGCGGTGGTCATTAGTGTGACTTCAGTGGTTCAGGCCCTAGCCTTGGGTGGACAATTGTGCATTCAATGGTCACTCGTGCCTTGAGTGGTCATAGTGGCTTCAGTGGTCACCCTAGCCTTGGGTGGTCAATTTGTACCTTCAGTGGTCCTTTGAATTCCAAATTGTGGTGTGGTCTGACAACATTCAATTGCTTCTACTGTTTAGTTTGAGGTGATATCTCCTTGTTCTTGTAGCATACCTACAAACTTTGAGCTTGAGAATCCACAGGAACTAATCACTGCCATACTCGTGTATCTTAAATCATTGGTGGAGTCGGTGAAGCTGACCATACTACAAGATACTCTCTTACTCTGGTTTATTTCCCTCAGCAACCAGTGTTGGATTTCTCCACTTTCCCAACACTAGATGCTGTAGGGATGTATGTAGTTCAACAAAATGCCCATATATTATATATACTAAGGTGCCACTAGAGGTGCCACTGTATTACACGGTATAGAGACATACAGCATATACAAACATATTGCATAAACTGCATACAATATACACACACCACATATACATACAACATACACCCATGCAGAATCTACACACACATATACACACACACATAGAAAATACACCATATACAGGCGGTCCCCACTTAAGAACACTCGACTTACATACGACCCTAGTTACAAACGGACCTCTGGATTTTGGTATTTACTGTACTTTAGTCCGGCTACATATCAGCTATAACAGTTATCACAGGGTGTCTGTAATGAAGCTTTAGTGTTAATCCTGATTCTTATGACAACCCAACATTTTAAATTCAATTGTCACAGAGACCAAAAAAGTTCTGGCTGGGGTTACAATGATAAATATACAGTTCCGACTTACATACAAATTCAACTTAAGAACAAACCTACAGACCATCTTGTATGTAACCTGGGGACTGCCTGTCCAGACATATAATATGCACACACATAATATACACACAACACACACATCGTATACCACCCATACCCACAGATGCCAAGGCCCCCTCACACTGTGGGCCCCATAGCGACTGAAATAGGACCACAAACCCCATTAGATAATGAGAGCTGGATCTACTTTCGGGGTGACCCTCCATATCTTGTGTCGTACAAGATGTAAGCATAAGAATAGCACAAAAACACTCCAGATCAAACACTAACAACCTGAAGTGATGAGATAACATTTTTATACCTGTTCTAATCTACGGTTAGAGTCTGGTACTCTTAGATTTGAAATCTATTTTTCCTCATGAAATTTTTGGAATATTCTTTTGCAATTTGAAATGTGATTGTTGTTATTTTTTTTTTTACTGTGCAATAAACTTTTTTTTTTTTTTTAAAGAACTTTGATATCTCCTGATGTGACATTTATGCAGATTCTCACTATGTTCTTCCAAGTTGGGGGCGGGGCATCTACCACATTTGATGTGGTTTAGTGCTCCCAGACCTCCCAAATTCTCTGGGACTTCTCCATTGGTGATTGCCGAGGGTCTTCTAGGGGTACCTGGTCATGTTGTATCTTATGAAGGTTGTAGAAATCCTAGCTAGTGCTCAAGTTTGTATATCACATGGAATGGTCATGTATACTGATTTACTACAATTAGGCATTGAAGTTAAAGTGCTCCCTACTATTATTGTAACCGGCCTGTAACTTTTTGAAAATATTGGGATACTATTCATAAAATTATAAAAGTAGCCATTCCAAGCCCATCTTTGAGACCCCAAATGCCTTCAAAGGGGTCACATACATCAAGTAGGCTGCATTTTCAATTATATATTAAGACACCAGTGCTCTAGCTTCCTAGTTTTCACATTGGGGCAGATTTACTTACCCGCCCCATTCGTGATCCAGCGGCGCGTTCTCTGCTCTGGATTCGGGTCCGGACGGGATTTATGAAGGTAGTTCCTCCGCCGTCCACCAGGTGGCGCTGCTGCGCTGAAAATCATCTGAACGCGCCGGAATACACCGAGCTGGACCAGGTGAAGGTAAGCACTTCCCAAGCGACACATTTTCGGTTTTTAAATGCGGCGGTTTTTCCGAATACGTTGGGTTTTCGTTCGGCCACGCCCCCCGATTTCCGTTGCGTGCATGCCAGCGCTGATGCGCCACAATCCGATCGCGTGCGCCAAAATCCTGGGGCAATTCAAGTACAATCGGCGCAAATCGGAAATATTCGGGTAACACGTCGGGAAAACGCGAATCGGGCCCTTAGTAAATGACCCCCATTGTATTCAAATCCTCTGGGCTCTATGAATATTATGGCCCCTAAAAGTCGGACATTACTTCCTACATATGGTACTAGAATCATCTACGAATGGAGGCTGCGTCCTTTCTGTTGCTTTCAATCTGAGGTTTCAGGACCATTAGAAGACCTTCAAAGGTCCTGAAATGGCTCTTGTGTACATGTGTATTCAGATGTTCAAGGAATTCATGGGTGAGGGTCCTTCTCAGTATATAATTTGGTGGGTGATTTGGGTGGCCACGGGCCCCTTCGAAGGCTTAGTTTCTGGCCAAACCAATTATCTTATAGTCCACTACTGGCTGTGCTACCCTCACAATATGAGAGATTTTTAGTACAAATTTAAGGGAAAGTTATAGACCCCAGAAACTAGAAACCAGTAGAACCACTGTGCGATTTTGTGAAATGTTATAGAGCATTATGCGATTGGAGAATATTTTAGCTTTTTCCTTTGCATATTGGGTGAAGGTGGACTTCAGAGGACCTAAGACGTTTAGAAGCAGATAAATATATTATATGATAACTCCACATTTTGTACTAGTCCTCCAGAGGCGGGGCTTATACCATCCTAAATAAAAGGGGTGTTTCTAGGCAGAATAGGGCGGGTATTAAATGTGTTGCAACTCGTAGATGCCGGGGCTGTGTGGTAGGACATATATTACGCACAAACATCACAATTAAATGTAAAAATAATGAAAATAATAAGATATTTATTTTAAAAAATCCAAAAACATTGATCTGTGTTGAAGTAATTGGCAATCATGTTATATTTTTTAAATGTATTTAGGTTATATAGGTTCAGCCTAAGTGGGTCCCACGGCATCTCCTCACAGACCCCCGCACCTCACCACATACAGTTAATCCTTGTGGCTACATTTTGGGGTAGCAGCTATAACCTGCGATGCTGCGCATATTTGCCTTGTTTCTTGCCATGAGGATATAGCCTTTATCTATCCAGCTCAGGCCCCAGCTAAAAAAAAGGAAGAAGAAGATGAATATTTGGGTTATTTAAAGATTCAGGTGTTAAATGATATGGACAACTCAACTAATATTGATCATTTGGTTCTTAAGCAATGGACTGTAACTGGTCCAGCATCTCCTTCTTCCCCTCTCACAGCATGACTCTCAGATATGTGTTAGAATGAAGTCCTTAGGGCCAACAGATCAAATTATTCTGAGGAACCATCGTCCATCAACATAGGTCAACCTTAGTCTCCAAATGAGGTAAACTTATCCTGATCATCTGGGATCCAACATGGGGTCCTAGCCAGGGACCACCAGAGGATTCTCTGATGCTTTGGTGGGCAAGTGGACACTGCATACAGACACTGTAATTTCTGAACATGTAAGGCTTGTCAAATTCCATTGTGTGATCCGACTACCTATAAGTAGACCATTTTAAACTTCAGCCCAAAGTCGAAAGTTGTTCAGGAAAATTATTTTACCTCTTATATATAGAATTGTCTTGACACCCAAAACAGCCAATCAGACCAGTTCTTGTATTTCCAATACAGAATAACAGTGAAATATGATTGGCTCCAGTGCACAACACTGAAATTTTTGATTAGACTAATTACTTTTTATTGGGCCAATTGTGCACATCAAGATCAACATCCACATCAACTCCCCCAAACATATAGCAGCTAGTAAGGATGTGACCAATGATGTAGGTGATGAATACTTGGCACTGAGGAATTTTGCTATCTTGTATATGTAGTGCATCTCGTTCTAACTAAGACAGCCCAGACCTCACCTGTATTTTTACAATCCAATAGTCTTTCCTGTTGTGGGATGCATATCCTACAGCGAGGTCTCCATGGTTTACATTCTGAGTGCAAGACGGATCGTCATAGACACCTGGAGAGGACACAGTGTATAATAGAGGTCATTAGTAATCAGCAAAATAGTGTATTTTTGTAGTTACCAATTTGCCAGGACTTTCCTAAATTTCAGTAATAATTCTGTCAAGTTTGGTTTGCATAGGTCTAAAAGGGATTGGGGTTGGCACAAACCCCAACTGGAAGTGACTGGTCCAAGTTGGGTAGGTGACTGTCTCCGGAACAGGACTTGATTCCCCAAACCTTTAACAACTAAAACTGGCCGGACTGAATCAGCTGGTTGGTGTATCACAACTGAATTAATGATAAAGTTGTATAATATCTCTGAAATAGAAACCGTATTTTTCAGACTATAAGACACTTCTTACTATAGGACGCACCCCAGATTTAGGCTTCCTGTTGGTCGCGCTAAAGCACAGCACACACAGATCTACTCAATCCATACGGTTACACACACAGCTCTGCATCATCCATACAGTTACACACACAGCTCAGCTATACACTAAGAACCCCCCCCCACACACACACACACACATTCCTCCCCCCCTTGCCCTATTTCCCTCTTCCCCTTCTTCTTACCCTGTCCCAGCGCAGCATGTCCCCATTCTCATGTGGTGATGTAAGAAGCATGTGATCAGTCACATGATTCTGACATCACCACTGGTCCTGTAGTACACCCGGGAGAGGGGAGAGCAGTGCGGAGGCTCTCCTCTCTGGGAGATCTGTTTGTAAGCACTGTCCTTTTTGATATTAAACTTAAATTTTATATGAGCCTTCTGGTGTTGTAACGATTTATCACTGTGTTGTAAGTGATTTATTACTGAGTGTAATATTGTGGTTGGGCATAATCTATACGAAGTTTCTTGTCAGCCTGATATATGCTGAATGGTGGCAGCGAAAAATTACTCAGGCTTCAGAGGATGTTCAAGTGTGACTCGACAGGTCTCCTTTCTGAGCCTTCCTGATCTCGACACTGATAAAGAAGAAGGTCTGTTTGTAAGCACTGTCCTTTTTGATATTAAACTTAAATTTTATATGAGCCTTCTGGTGTTGTAACGATTTATCACTGTGTTGTAAGTGATTTATTACTGAGTGTAATATTGTGGTTGGGCATAATCTATACGAAGTTTCTTGTCAGCCTGATATATGCTGAATGGTGGCAGCGAAAAATTACTCAGGCTTCAGAGGATGTTCAAGTGTGACTCGACAGGTCTCCTTTCTGAGCCTTCCTGATCTCGACACTGATAAAGAAGAAGGTCTTCTCTCCCTAGTTCCTCCAATAGGTAACAAGGTAGGAGTTCTACAGTTAAAGATCTAGCGCCCCCTACAGGCTAAGCTGCTCAGTGATTTTGGATAAATTGTAATTTTTTTTTAATTCATCATTCACTATTGTACTAGGCATATACCATGATGCAAATTGCAGGTGTGGTAGAAGACCACGCTTTCCTCGCCGGTGGGTGTGGGGTGCAGAAGAAAGACAAATACTGGATTGTAAAGAACAGGCAAAATATTGGGGCAGATTTATCAAGCTGTCTCAAAGTCAGAATATTTCTAGTTGCCCATGGCAACCAATCACAGCTCAGCTTTCATTCTACCAGTGCTCATGAATATTTTAAAGGGGAGCTGTGATTGGTTGCCATGAACAACTGGAAATATTCTGACTTTCAGACAGCTTGATAAATCTGCCCAATTGTGTGGAATTTTCAGAATTTTTCACATTTTGGGGCATTTTTTTACACACAAACAGACAAATTTAACATAAAAGCAACATTTTTATTTTTTAAACAGGATAATAAATTTTTTTTGGAGTAATTGGCAAATGTTATATATTGTTATATATTTTCATATTGATATAGGTCCAGCTTGGGTATGTCGCACTGCTGCTCTTCATAAAATCCCTGCACCTCACCAGATACTGTACATCCTTGTGGCTACATTTTGGGGTAGCAGGCATAACTTGCAATGGCGCACATATTTCCCTTGTTTCTTGCCATGAGGATATAGCCTTTATCTCCCCAGGTCAGACCCCAGCTAGAAAAAGAAAACAGAAAGTGGACACTTAGGTTATTTAAAGAGTAATTGTAAATGTTTTTTCCCACAAAAATCCTTGGGATATAAAACAACTTTTCCTATTATCTTTGTTACCTATATCCAGTAGCATCTTTGCTATCCCCCTCAGATTACCTCATTGCTGCAGTAGCCTCTCCCTCTCCTAGTGCTGACAAGCCTTGTGAATCCGTACTTTTTTATACTTTGTTTTTCGGTCGGTTTCATGGGAGGGGGGAAGTTGCTGCTCCCTGCTCACAGGGGAGTAGGTCATGTGACACAGCTCTCTGTGTTTGTAGCAGATCTGGATGTGTTTAGGACTGTCGATACAGCTGTCTCCTGCACAGAATAGTGAAGTACAAGATTTCCCCAGTTCCCTATCAGTCCCTCCATCCCAGTCTGTGACTCTGCAGAACTTTCTCTCTCTGTTTCTGCACCTCATGCTCCTCCACTCCCTCACCTTGCAGTCGGCACTTTCAGATGTGCAGATAAGCTATTAACCTTTAGTGCTCACACACTACAGGATATAGACTGTATATAAATGGTTCACTTATGATTTATTCTACTTATTACTTGTTCCCTGCTTCTCCGTGTGATGGAAGCTGCCATGGTGGTCACCATATACATCCTGTATGTTTACTGGATTTACTTGTGGGAAATTAAATGGAATTAATGCTAAATTACTTTGAGAGTGAACACAATGCATCACGGGACTTGGGGCAAGTTAACTTGCCTCAGCTTGAACGGAGTGCAATAGACTGACAACATTAGTCTTCAACCCATTTACCTCTAGTAGAAATTATAACTTTGACAATACACTTAAGATACCGTGGCAAGTTGCCAAAATACATTAATTACTGTATGGTTCACCATGAGCAGACTCTTACAGACCTGCACCCCTTATCTTTTCCCCGTCTCACAGCATGACGCTAATATTTTTTGACCATTCAATAAATTTTCTGGAGCTCATCACCTCAGGTGTAAGTAATAGACCTTAGTAATCGACCAGAATAGAGGCTAATCTCTTCCTAATCCTCTATCTCAGTGTGGGGCTCAGCCCAGGCCCACGGAGGATTTGTTGATGCTGTTGGTGGTCGTGTCCAACACATGCAGCTTAAGTAAGATCAGCTAATGTGGTTTCAGTGGACTTGTATGTTCTGTGCGTCTTAGGATATAGTGTGAAGTACAGTGCCGATATTTCCAACAGGAAACTCTCTGTCTGCAAAACCACACTCCCATGATAAAGGTAAACGCAGATCCATCAAAACCCCACCTGGAACAGTGGATTCTGATCAATTCTTCGATTTCTTGTTATGTAAATAAAAAAGTTATATTGATTAGTTGCTCTGGACAACACTACCCTTTCTCCATTGACCACTACTATTTTTATCTAGCAGCCTATTGTGTGAAATCCACAATAATAAGTAAAATCGTTTTATGCTATTAATACGCCATAAGGGTCGTAACGCTTTAAACAGACCACATCCATATACATACACCAGCCACCAGGATGTGGATGGGCCTATACTAAAGCAGACACAGACCCACTCGCTGTTTTTTATACTCCAATAGTCTTTCCTGTCCCGTTGAGGGTGCCATATCCGTAACAAGTCGAGGACTCCAGGTTTAAGTTCGAGGCAAGTTGATACAGAAAAACACCTGCAATGTACACACAGTGCCCATGCAGTCATTAGGTATAGGCACAGCGTAATGATATACCCAATCCTTCAGAGCTGCAACTCACCAATCTGCTGCTGGATGCAGTCACTGTGTACATACATGGACATTACTATCCTTAAACCTTATCTGAGTTACAGTCCGTATTATCAATCCAGAGACATGCAACTCACGTATTCTCTGCCTGGTGCAGTCACTGTGTACATACTACATTACGTATCCTGTCCTGATCCTGAGGTACATCCGTATATACCCCAGAGCTGCACCACTATTCTGCTGTTGTGCAGTCACTGTGTTAATACATGACATTCTTTCCCTGTTACTGATCCTGAGTTACAATCCTGTATTAGAACTCCAGAGCTGCACTCACTATTCTGCTGTGTCTGGTGGCAGTCACTGTGTACATACATTGACATACTTATCCTGTCACTTCATCCTTGTTACATCCTGTATTATACCCCAGAGCTGCACTCACTATTCTGATCTGCTGGTCTGTTGCAGTCACGTGTATATCATGACATTACTTTCCTGTACTGATCCTAATTACATCCTGTATTATACTCCAGAGCTGCACTCCACTATTGTGCTGCCTGGTGTAGTCACTGTGTACTACAGACATTACTTATCCGTACTGACCCCAGTTACATAAACATCCTGTTGTAATACTCCACAGCACGCACTCATCTCTGGCTGCGTGGTGCGTCACTGGTTACATACATGACATTACTTACCTGTATAGATCCTGTAGTAACATCCTGTGTTTATACCCCATGATCGCTGCACTATTAATCTGCTGTTGGTGCAGTTCACTGTTGTACGACTATACATTACTTACCTGTAGCTGATCCTGAGTTACATCCTGTATTATACCCCCAACTGCACTCCTATTCTGCGCTGTCAGTCCACTGTGGTATATACATGACATTACGTTCCTTACTGATCCCAGTTCAAACAATCCGTATTATACTCCCAGCTGGCACTCACTATTGTGCTTCTGGTGTAGTCACTGTGGTCATCATACTGACATTTACTTATCCTACTGTCCTGATTCACCGAGGGGTGGTGAGGGCTAGGTTGGGGTCTGATTGTGTTATACCCACGAGCTGCACTTATTATCCTGCTGTTGGTGCAGTCACTGTGTACTACATGACATTACTTATCCTGTACTGATCCTGATTACATCCTGTATATACGCCACAGAGCTGCACTCACTACTACTGCTGCTGGGCAGTCACTGGTGTATATACATGCATTCCTTATCCTGTACTGATCCTAAGTTACATCCTTTATTATACTCCAGAGCTGCACCACTATTGTGCGCTGGTGTAGTCACTGTGTACCTCCATGACATTACTGTATCCTGTACGAATCCCCATTACATCCTGTATTAGACTCCAGATGCTGCACTCACTATTCTGCTGCGGTGGAAGTCACTGTGTATACATGACATTACTTACCTGCAACTGATCCTGAGTTCAATCTGTATTATACTCCCGAGGCTGCACTTCACATTCTGCTGCGTGTGCTCACTGTGTACAACATGACATTACTTATCCTGTACTGATTCCTGAGTTACGATCTTATTATACTCCAGAGCTGCACCACTTTTCTGGCTTTTGGGGCAGTCACTGGTACATAGACATTAACATGTTTTAGTAGAGATCCACCTATAATTGATGGTCAATTTGACGCGGCACCGCCCTTACCACTTTTATATAGATAATGAAAACCTTGTGTCCGGCAGCTATGGCCCAGCAGCGATTGGACCCGATCGGGCTAACGGCTTGCTTCAGTCAGACCGTCTCAGTTGCTGGTAGACACCCATCGTATGATATACATGTGGCTGCTTTGGCGATATCATTATAACGCAATGTCCTTTTCTCGAAGGAGAGTTTGAAATAATTGAAATTGATTTTTACTGTCATAAAAGTGATGGTACTGCATTCAGGAAATACTCAAGAAACCACAATCCCTCATGGTACTTTACATCTATACATCTGGGAGGGATTTCAAAATTATTTTAGAAGGACAGCTTAATATTGGGGTTTTTGGTGGTAGTCTACTACCGTGGCTGATAAAGGATATGGGCGTCCCCGAATTGATACCAATTGTTATTTATGAACATAACTGGAGGCCTGGGTCACATCTCCCCTCATACACTCCGTTTGCCATAACAAATACAATTACAGATTTTGAAAGGATGAGGAAACCAGAATTTCCAGTCTCAACTTCTCTGCCCCTCCAATGGCCCAACTGACACTGAAACGCCCAGCAGAGCCACAGGAAACCGCTGGCGCAAAAATGGTAAAGATTTACATGAAGATGACGAAACAAAGGTGTGATACGATGGATCGGGATACACAAACAATTAACCTCTCAGATGCTGTGGTCCAATGTGATCAACAACATATTTGTATCATCAAAACTAAAAACCTCTACAAAAATTCAGGGTCTTCCTATTTGGAAGGGTTGTCCTGATAACATTTTTCTATATGAACATAATAAACCTCTTATACTGCACCCGTTGATTACTCACTCGACCGGTCTCTATTACAGAGCTGGGGTGACTTCACTCGAGCTGAGCACCATACTACTTGCCTGATATCCATGACTATACCACGTGAATAGGGGTGGCACTGAAGTGCAGAAAGAGGTGATCACAGAGTCCCCCCTACTTAAGACACCCCACTTACAGATGACCGCCTATTCAACAACGGACCCTCTGGATGTTGGTAATTTGCGGCTTTTGTCACTGCAAGAGTTATCACGGTATTCTGCAATTAAGCTTTATTGTTAATACCTGTGTTCTTTAGAGAACCAAACATTTCAGTCCATCTAGTGTCACCAGAGACGACAAAAAACATTTTGTGGCGGAGTTACAATGTGGAAAATATCAGTTGCTGACTTACAATACAAATTCAACAAAAGAACAATCTACAGAGACTGTACCTCACCCGATGAGTGCCTGTATAATAGTGTTTGTTATTTTACCATAACCACGCCCCTGCTCGCCCGCAACCCCTAACGCGCCCCATATATTAAAAAAATTCCTGGCAACCCCTTCTAAGGCTTTCAAATTTCTCTTACCACTGATTATCTTTGAAATCCTTCCACAGCGACTGCAATTATTAAGTACAAACACCATAAATGGAATTAATGCTAAATTACTTTGAGAGTGAACACAATGCATCATGGGACTTGGGGCAAGTTAACTTGCCTCAGCTTGAGGGCATAGACTGACAGACATGAGTCTTCATCCATTTTACCTCTAGTGAGAGAGATTATAACTTTACAATTACACTTTAAGGATCCGGGTAGCAAGTGCCAAAATACAATAAATCACTGTTGGTTGCCAATGAGCAGACTCTTACATGCCCTGCACCCCCTTCTTCCCCTCTCACAGCATGACGCTAATAGTTTTTGACCCATCAAATAAAATTATTCTGGAGCTCATCAACCTAGGTGTAGTAAATAGACCTTAGTAGACACCAAATGAGGTTATCTTTCCTTGATCCCTGGCTGCAGTGTGGGGCTCAAGCCCGGGCCCACCGGAGGATTTGTTGATGCTTTGGTGGTCGTGTCCAACACAGCACTTAAGTAGTGGACTCGTATGTTCTGTGCAGTTAGGATATGGTGAATTACGGTGCAGATTTTCCAACAGGAAACTCTCTGCCAAAACCACCTCCCAGATAAAGGTAAACGGCAGATCCATCAAAACCCGACCTGGAACAGTGGATTCTGATCAATTCTTCTATTTCTTGTTATGTAATAAAATAAGGTGAAATATGATTGGTTGCTCTGGACAACACTAACATTTCTCATTAGACCATATATTTTTATCAGGCCTATTGTGTGAATCCAAAATAATAATAATAATAATCTTTATCTATATAGCGCCATAAGGTTCTGTAGCGCTTTACAGACAACCACATCCATATACATACACCAGCCACCAGGGATGTGGATGGGCATATACTAAAACAGCCCAGACCTCACCTGTTTTTTACAATCCAATAGTCTTTCCCGTTGAGGGTTCCATATCCTACAGCGAGGACTCCATGGTTTATATTCTGAGTGCAAGTCGAATCAGAATAAACACCTGCAGAGAACACAGTGTACAATACAGGTCATTAGTAATATGCACAGGCGTAATGATATAACCCAATCCTTCAGAGCTGCACTCACCAATCTGCTGCTGGTGCAGTCACTGTGTACATACATGACATTACTTATCCTGTACTGATCCTGTGTTATTGTCCTGTGGGTTACTATATGACACTTTAGATTTGAAGCTGAGGATGTGTGTCACTCTTACAACTGTAAATATATGATAATTAATTTCCAAGCATAAAAATAAGTACAATCTTTGTAATATTTTGTGTCCTCTATTCCTATGTTTTACTCTCTGAATTGTTTTCAATTCTCTATTATATCTCTCTTAACAAGAATCGGCATTGTAAAGCACAGAAATTGTACAAAAACAGGAAGATATAAGCGCCTCTCGCGCACGCAGGCGCAGGTGCCCAGGACTAACAATAGTGCTTTTAATCAAGTCATACAATTTTAAGTATGCCTGTAGTTAACAGTTTGCATAAGCACATATTGTCAGGCTTAGAGGTTGTGGATCCTCTGAACCACTGCGGACGATGGCACAAGCCACTACCTGGGACCGGAGTCTAAGTGATACCCGGTTTTCACCAGAGCCCGCCGCAAAGCGGGTTGGACTTGCTGCGGCGTGGTACCACCAGGTCGTTCCACAGGCGTGACTTGTCCGCAGTGGCAGCCAAGGTCGAGGTACAGAATCGGCAGGCAATCTCGTAGTCGGGGTCAGGCAGGAGGTCAGGACGGGCAGCACAGGTTCGTAGTCAGAGTCATAGCAACAGGTCAGGACAGGCGGCAAAGGAGCGTAGTCAGAAACGGAACTGGGGTCACAACAGGAAATCTCAAGAACAGCACAAGGCATCAAATACAGCTTTCTCTAGGGCGCAAGGCACAAAGATCCGGCAAGGGTAACAGGAAGAGGCGGGGTTAAATAGTTAAAGGGAAAAGGCCAGCGCCAATTAGTGGCGCGCTGGCCCTTTAAATTTACAGAACTTGCCGCGCGCGCGCCCTAGCTGTCGGGGTCGCGCGCGCGCATCCGAACTAACATTTCTCATTAGACCATATATTTTTATCAGGCCTATTGTGTGTATCCAAAATAATAATAATAATCTTTATCTATATAGCGCCATAAGGTTCTGTAGCGCTTTACAGACAACCACATCCATATACATACACCAGCCACCAGGGATGTGGATGGGCATATACTAAAGCAGCCCAGACCTCACCTGTTTTTTACAATCCAATAGTCTTTCCCGTTGAGGGTTCCATATCCTACAGCAAGGACTCCATGGTTTATATTCTGAGTGCAAGTCGAATCAGAATAAACACCTGCAGAGGACACAGTGTACAATACAGGTCATTAGTAATCTGCACATGTGTGATAGTATAACCCAATCCTTCAGAGCGCCACACTCTACTAAGCGGCACAGACCACTATTCCTTCTGGGCAGCGCTACATTGCTACAAGCATACCTCCCTTTACTGATTCCACTTTACAGACTGAGTTTGATAAAGGTCTATTGTTGACCGAAACGTCACGTATAATAGTTTGTATCAATAAAAAACTCCCTGCAACCTATACAGTGTGACTGGAGTCCAAGATTTTCTTACACTGTGTACATACATGACATTACTTATCCTGTACTGATCCTGAGTTACATCCTGTATTATACCACAGAGCTACACTCACTATTCTGCTGCTGGTGCAGTCACTGTGTACATACATGACATTACTTATCCTGTACTGATCCTGAGTTACATCCTGTATTATACTCCAGAGCTGCACTCACTATTCTGCTGGTGCAGTCACTGTGTACATACATGACATTACTTATCCTGTACTGATCCTGAGTTACATCCTGTATTATACTCCAGAGCTGCACTCACTATTCTGCTGTTGGTGCAGTCACTGTGTACATAATGACATTAATACATGTTTTGTACGGAGATCCCCTATAATTATGGCCAATTTATGCAGCACCCCCTTACCACTTTTATATAGATAGAATCCTTGATGTCCGGCATCTATGGCCACAGCGATTGGACCGATCGTGGCTACGGCTTGCTTCAGGCCGTCTTCAGTTGCTGGAGACACCCATGCGTATGATATACATGTGGCTGCTTTGGCGGATACATTATAACTGCATTGTCCTTCCTGAAGGAGAGTTGAAAATAATTGAAATTGTATTTTTACTGTATAATAGTGTTGTGTACTGCATTCAGGAAATACTTCAACCACAATCCCTCATGGTAATCTATTACAATTATAATCTAGGAGGGATTTCCAAAATTATTTGAGAATGACATCTTAATATTGGGGTTTTGGTGGTGTCCAAACAGCAGTGACAGGCAGCGTAGTGGCTGAGCGGGAGTGCCGAGGGAGGTGAGTATAAGAGGTTAATTATGTTTACAACCTCAACCTAGTCATGGATAATAAAAATATTCCTGGACAACCCCTTTTAGAAAGTCTGAAGCCTTCTAAAGTCTACAAGACTCTGTGACCACTATTATCTGCTGAAGCCTTCCACTAGCAGATTTCAATGTATACAAAGTAAAAACACCATACACTGCAATTCAGTCGTACAGATAACAAGGGTTGGGCTAATAAAACAATAATTTATATATTTTTTTTAAATGTAGAAATCAGAGCCCTTTCCTTAGGACTCATATAAATATAATAATAAATAAAAATATTAGATAACCAAGTTTTCAAAAATCTATTAATATGTATGAATAGTTATCTCGTACTGTGATTAACGTAACAAAAAAGAAAAATCTAAATAGCCAAAAATAACACTTTTTGGCTACAAAATGTGAATGAAACTGGATGAAAAGGTCATACGCTTACTAAAACAGTAAAAAAAACATAGTATAAAGCATAAGTACTGTATAAAAATCTGGCAAAATATAAGACTTTATTCCAGCTCCAAGTGTTACAAAGTTTTGGGGTTTCATAAATGTTTTTTCAAAAAAATTTTTCAATTTTTCAAATTTACCTGGTCTTTGACCTCTGTGACGTATCCTTTTTGTCTCCAGTCCACAGAGGTTGGCAGGCTGGTCGCCTGAGTATTGGATGTGCCACTGGTCTTGGATTTGCCGCTGGTCTTGGATGTGCCACTGAGGGAGGCCTTCAGAGTAGGAGGTAGCACTGCACCGGTGAGCTGAGCTCTGACCTCCGCACTGGTCTACGGAAGGAGATAAAAGTCACCAGGATGTCCAGCACCACTATGGGGCACATTTACTTACCAGTCCCATTGCGTCTGCTGATCCGGAATGTCCGACGAGGATTCGGAGCTGCTGCGATGCACTTACATTGTGCGCACCAATGTGACGCTTCCCCGCTCAGGTCCGGCGGAGTTCACCTTCTTCTTCCCGGTGTATGTGAGTGCTGATCTTGCGACACAATTTGAATTGTAAATTCCGCGGTTTGTTCGAATCAGTCGTGTTGTCCGGCGGCCACGCCCCCCGATTTGTGTCGCATGCAAGCAGGCGCCGATGCGTCACTATCCGATCGTGTGCGTCACAATCCCCTGTGTGATTCAGAAATATTTGGGAAACCCGATAGAATCGCGGTCCGCGGACCCTTAATAAATGTGCCCCTATATGTACCATTCTATCATCAGTATATGGCGGTATTATTCCATCAGTGTAAGGTGATAATATTCAGTGACTGTATGTGTATTATGGATGTACTAAACACTCTATAGAGGGATCATTTCTTTAGTGGTTTGATGGTTTTATTTCGTAAGATTCGTCTTCAGTCCCTCCCACGGTTGTTTTATTCCGTCACTGTCTGATGGAAGTGTTTCATCACTGTATGGTGGTATTATTTACTCATTGTTTTATGGTATTATTTAGTAAAAGTATGATGGTATTTCCCTAATTGGTAATTTTCCCCATATGAAATCACTCAGTCAATGTATGGTGCCATTTTTTTTAGATTACGGTATAATGGTTGGGGACACTCACTGAATAGTTATAATACTTTGTTGATGTGTAATGTAAGGTTGGGTAAAAATACTCGTTTGATGTATTGTCACATTTGTCAATGTATATGCAATGTGGTATTTAGTCTATGTGACGGTTTTATTTAGACGGTATTATGTACTAATAGTAAGGAGATATACAGTGCAGTATAGGGGACATTATATAGTGGCTTGGTGATGGAAGTATCAAGTCACTGTATATTAGAATTACTCAATCGCCATATATTCAGTCCCCGTATAGTTGTATTATGTCATCACAGCATCGTGGTACAATATGGTAATAATGGCTACTTTATTGTCACTGTATGGCAATGTTTTTGTGGTTATAATCTGTATGAAATATCTATAGGAGTGTGGAAAACCCCTTTAAGTGTTCACATTTGTGGAAAGGATCTGAAAATATATCTGTTCTATCACCCATGACACCTACCTTATCTGCGAGGTCATTCATGCCCACGGTGTACGACTGCTGCCCCAGGTCATATTCCAGGTTATGTTTATTGACAAACTTGAAGTTATCTTCCCATACTGCCCGCCTCTGCAGATCTTCATTCTGTACAAAAAGATGCAATTTAAATATTTATTTAATATTGAAATATTTATTGAATGTTTACATTTTATTTTCTCCAGAGGCATAAGGTGAGTGGAGCCTCTTGCCTCAAGCAGCATCATTTGCTGCAAAATCGGGGGCATTCACCTGTTACAGGGCAGGACCTGACTCTAAGGCTACATTCACACACATGTATGGGGGATATACGTCCCCCATACACTTCTATGGGCTCACGCCACCGTACGGGAGCGGTACGGTGCAGCACATGTGGGGCACCATACCGCTCCGTAGCCCGTAGAAAGATAGGACATGTCCTATCTCTCTACGTTATACGGCGCCGTGTGCTGTATATTCCTATGGAGAGGGGCGGGGATGAGCTGCTCCTCTTTGCAGCGCCGATGTATTCCCGCCGTGTTACAGTATGGCGGGCATACATTGTGTGCATGTAGCCTAAGGAGGAGATTTATCATAAGTCTCTTAGAGCAGAACTGTTCTAGTTGCCCATGGCAACCAATCAGGGCTCAGCTTTCATTTTCCCACAGCTGTTTATAAAATTAAAGCTGAGCTTTGATTGGTTTCCATGAGCAACTAGAACAGTTTTATCTCAGCATGGGTGTGAGGCACTTACTAAAAAAATTACCTGATATATTACTACTGGATAGAACAGAGGGGGCGCTGTTTTATAGCACGTCTCAGGCAGCAGAGAGTTTAGGTTCACCCCTGTTTATCTCTGATCATGTACCATCAAAATAAAGAATGATAAACCAGGGACAATTACTCACCTTATATTTGTTATCTATTACCTTCGTTCTAAAAATCAACTTTTAAAATTGTGCTTAGGAGCCTAGGGATTTAAGGGGTGTAAGCAGGACCCTCTCTGTGATCTACATGATGTTACACTGTGCAGGAGCACTACTCCCCTGCCATTGTATGAGATTACAACAGTGCAGTGTGAAGCTATAGCATGAAGGGACTCTTGTAACACCCCCATAGCACTTCTGGCTCATTAGTATAAATTTAAGAGCTGATTTTAGAAGGAAGATTACCACAGTCACAGTTCCTAAATCTATGAGTAATCTATGAGCAGTCACTACCCCTATGGTTCAAATACCCCCTTTTCTTCTTTATCATAGAACACATATATAAATATGGCTTCGTTATGTTTTTTCCTGCCCTCCAGTACATTGCATGGATTATTAAATGAAAACAAGCCCTCATATTGTTCTGTGAACGTAAACAAAATTTTAAACTGACTTTAAAAGTGCAGAGAGCAAAAAAAAGATCTACCACTAGGATGAAGGATTGTAAACCAAGTACAATAACATCCTGGTGTGTGCCCCCTCTTGCAGGATCTGCTCTTATTTTATCTTCTTATGCCCTGTTTTTTTTCTTTGAATTATGTAAATGATCCCTGAGGGGCTCCATGCTCCATGGATGTTAATTGATCCGGGAGCCCCTCAGGCTCATTTGCATCATTTTTAAAGCCTTTTTTTTTACAAAAACAAGGGCATAGGAAGCTAAAAGAAGAGTGGATCCTGTCAGAGGGCACACACACCAGTATGTCAGCATGCTTGGTTTACAATCCTTCATCCTGGTGCTAGATTTCCTTTAAGGGAGTTAAAGAAAAATGTTTCTTTTTCCTATATTTCTTTCCTTATTCCTCCAGTAGGGAGCAGTGTATCTGATTGTAGTTCTGGAGTCTGTATACAGCAGATAGTTCAGAAGAAGAGGCTAAAGCTTAACTCCTGAAATAATCGTAGTATATCTTACTTCTGTTCTGTAAGGAGATCAATTATGTGACTTTCCATTAGAAGTCATTAGAAACTTTAGGAACAGTCTCTCCTTGTCTTGTCATCTAAGTAAACTTCACCTACAATTGAAATGTTCTTACCTCATGTTTATATTTCTTGCCATTTGCAGACTTCCATAATTTCCAGTGGTCATCCAGTGCCGAGTCAAAGGAGGCGTTTACAGATGCAGCTACAAAGGCCGCCAGCAAAACCCACGCCATGGACTCCATCCTGCCGAGAAGAGACAACCTTATACCGGAAAGGAACAATGACAGACAAGGCGACATGTAACTAGTCAAGTTGAGGAGCTCAATCTTTACAACTGTGAAGAAGGCAAGTTCTAAAAATTCCAACCTTTTTTGGATTTCATTCAACCAATGTCATCACGAGACTGTAACCTCACTGATAATAATCACTACCTGCAGGAAGCCATCTGATCCTGGTGGCCTGTTCCAGTTTTCTCTTGGGCACATTTATGGATGAAGATCTGTCATTCATATGTTCTTCAGTCTCACATGCTCTGCCATTGGATCAGACAGTAGGTGCTCTCCTTAAGGAGACAATGCCAATTAAGGCCACCTTAAAGGTGTGTGGAGACTTAAAGCCATGGATGCTCCACTAGGGAATTCTGGGAAGAATGCAAATAAGTTTTCCAAGGTGTTACATGGAAAACAATACCTCCTTTTGCTACCTTGAAAGGCAGCCCCCTTAACATCAAGTATGACCTACAAGAAGCCTAATAACATGATGCGGGATTAAGCCAAACCAGTATATCTATTCCAGAAGGAACAGACTCCCAACTGTAGACAGCACTGTATCGACCTGGTTGGGTCTCCTCAGTACAATGCTCTGCCATTGTAAGTCATTAAGCCATTGCTGGCCAATCCCAAATTCAGTCCCATAAATTGGGGGTGATATTGTTACCTATAACACCTGAGATTCACAACCTGTACTCATCTATATTGATGAAAATTGCATTACCCTACATTGAAATGATCAGCCTCCCCGGATTATCTGTGATTAATTTTATGAATTTTATGAATTTTATGTATCTGTCATGTATTGCCCAACTATGTTGGTAGGTGAATGTGTTTTGTAAGACCCAAATATTTCTAGGCAAAGAGTGCAGAGTATTTTTACTTTTTGGGAGGTTGTGTAAACAGCTAATAGTTACACAATAAAAAATAGAGGCAACTTCTCTTTAGCCTTAGATAACAGAGACCTTAGATACATTTCGGGAGAACCTGTAGTAGAGATCTGTTAGTTATAGAGTAACCTCAGCAGATGATGTGACTAGATGAGATTTGTGTCCTGCAGCCTGAACTCACCTGAATATAGTCAGAAGATACGAGCCGCCGTCTTCACCTGCAGGTATTGAGCACCTGTCAGCGACCTATATATACAGCCCCAAGACCAAACAATGCATTATGTCACCTGCATCTTCTCCAATCACTATTATTATTATTATTTCTATTTTTAACCCCTACTCATATTTCTCCTCCCACTCAGTGGTCACATATTTTAGCACAATAGTTGGTTAGATACGCAGAGGAGAAGTATCTGATATCAAGTTACTTTAAGAAAAAAATGTTCTTATCTTGTAGGTGAAAGGGGTTCTACATCCGCATAGTAGGCTGTGTGTATTGCTCCGACGCAAATACTAAAATTACATGATTAAAAATCAGCTAACATTTTGGGGCACATTTACTTACCCGGTCCGGAGGATATCCCGAAAGTGCATTGAACGACGATCCTGCACTGTGCCGCGATTCACTAAGATCGTACGCCCGATATCCTGCATGTGTCGCTTCCCCGCTCCGGTCCAACAGAGTTCACCTTCTTCCTCCTGGTGCATGTAAGTGCTTGGGCTTGCGACACAATTTAAAAGTTAAATCTTGCGCTCAGTCCGAATCAGTCGGATCGTCTGATGGCCCGCCTCCCGATTTCTGTCGGATGAGACACAATCCCCTTCTAAATCCCTGTCCCTGTGTGATCCCAAATACGTTGGAAAACCCAACGGAAATGCGGCCGAGGGACCCTTAGTAAATAAGCCCCTTTGTGTATGAACTTCATGGTGTGAACAAAGTAGACAAACAAAAGTTGTGATTAGTAAAGGACTTTACAAAGGTTCTTCTGGTGCACAGAGGCTGGTGAACATCTGAAGACTAATATACAGGCAGTCCCCGGGTTACATACAAGATAGGGTCTGTAGGTTTGTTCTTAAGTTGAGTTTGTATGTAAGTCAGAACTGTATATTTTATCATTGTAATCCCAGCCAGAACTTTTTTGGTCTCTGTGACAATTGGATTTTTAAAAATGTTGGGTTGTCATAAGAATCAGGATTAACATTAAAGCTTCATTACAGACACCTGTGATAACTGTTACAGCTGATCATTGTAGCCCAAGGCTAAAGTACAGTAATTACCAACATCCAGAGGTCCGTTTGTAACTATGGGTCGTATGTAAGTCGAGTGTTCTTAAGTAGGGGACCGCCTGTAAATGGTTGGTGTCAGCGCTCACTCCTACCAGGTGCTGAAGGGTTTCTTTTCAAGGCAACAAATCCTAAGACTCTTGTCTTATTGAGAAAAAGGATTCCACCTCAAAGGAAATTCCATTTACTTCTTAGTCGTTTTTCATTTCCAATAGTCCGGCACGACCTCCGAGGCCAATTCTCTCCCATGTCTAGGCTCGTTCAGAGAGTCCCAATAGGAAATCAGGCAAAAAAAATAGTGCAAAACCTTTCAGTGTGAAGTATAGAAGACACTTTCTATTCTACTCACAAGAAGTTAAAGAATGTACGTAAAATCAAAAGTCCATCGGACACCAAACCACCTCATTCATCAGAACTTGGATTTGAAGGAGAATGACACAGAACAGTCAGAGGATTCGCCATTGTCTTTGAGGGATAAACATTAGAAGGTTGGTTATATCCAGACTTGGTGAATCTCACAGACCTGAAGGCAAACTATACACTGTAATACTGTCAGGTTACTGAACAAAAGGGAGAGAAGAGTCCCTAAGCTCTGACCAGACCTGAAGGAGAACTAGAGGAAATATGGAGGTCAAATTCATATTCTTAGTCCAGTTATCAGATTAATACATTTAATATAAACTATATTGGAGCCCTGAAATGTGTAATATAGATTTTAGGGGAGTATCCAGACTTGTTAGTTTTTTGTGTTCATTTTTTATGTTTAGTTTTAAAGTGAGTTTGGGGATTGTTGGAAAATATGTATATTAACCTGTATATGTATACAATAATGAATCTATGGAATGTTGTAAGAATTTGTCAAACATAAGTTTGTACCTCTCTATGGATGTGAAGAATTAGATATATAAAGGAACAGGAAATACACTAACACCATGACCCAGATGAAGCCAGAATAGGTGAATCCAAGGTCCAGTGAGGTGCTTTGGTGTCCAATGGACTTTTGATTTTACGTGCACGCTTTTAACTTCTTTTGTAAGTAGAATAAAAAGTGTATTTTATCATTCACACCCGAAGGTTTTGTACTATTTCTTTTTCCAAATTCCTATTTGGACTCACTGAGGAATCCTGGCCTCGGAAGGTGGTGCCGTTCTATTGGAAACGGACTATCCGAAAAACTACTAAGAAGTACAAGCAGTCCCCGGGTTACGTACGAGAATGGCTCTGTAGGTTTGTTCTTAAGTTGAATTTGTATGTAAGTCGGAACTGTATATTTTATAATTGTAACCCCAGCCAATTTTTTTTTGGTCTCTGTGACAATTGGATTTTGAAAATGTTGGATTGTCATAAGAACCAGGATTAACAATAAAGCTTCATTACAGACACCTTTTATAACTTCTATAGCTGATTATTGTAGCCTAAGGATAAAGTACAGTAAATTACCAACATCCAGAGGTCCGTTTGTAGCTAGGGGTCGTCTGTAAGTTGGGTGTTCTTAAGTAGGGGACCATCTGTATATTGAATTTTCTTTGAGGTGGAATCCTTTTTACACAATAAGACAAGGGCACCTTGAAAGGAAACCTTTTAGAAACCGGTAGGAGTGAGCACTGACACCAACCTTTTATATTTGTATCTAAAGGATCTTTAGGGTGGAACCATTGTTCAGTCGCTCCTCGTTGATATTTGTCTCGGGAGGTACTAGTATTATTTTTACTTTATCTCAGTGGAACATTTGAAGACGACTGGTGCTCTAGTCATAACTGGAACAGATATGGCACTCGTTGGGTTGGCATCCCACATCTTCTCACTTCTCCGAACCAGCTATCTATTATCAATGGATTTGTAAGAACCATCATCCCAACACTGTGAAAGCCCCCCTGGTCTCCACCACTGAAAAAGTTTAGTCCAGCAGCAATATCATAGGACATGGTGTATATAATATATAAGAGATAAAATGTCTGTACAAAATCTATTTACTGCCTTACCTCAATTTCCACAGTCAGGGCTTACTCCTGGTTTACCTGGACCCTTAGGCTATACATCATTAGTGACCCTCTGACCTTTTTCATCTACCCAGGACACCATCCCAAATTCAAATTTGGCCATGGTAAATTTTTTAATTTTTGTAATGAGTTTTTCTGCCTTTTAGGTTGATTCTATTGTACAGTTGACAAATATCTATTTCTGGCCTTCATCTCATGTAGCCGTTCTCGTCTGGTTGTTTCCATTTAAGTTAGTGAGATTACTAAAAATAATTAAGTCTGCATTATCTTAATTTCATGGAAGTCCTACACACGAGTCTCCCATGTGTACTAAACTTTTCAATCACAGCAGCTTAGAGATGGGGATTAGGGAATCCCAATTGGTGAGGTAGTCAAGAATCCCAAAGGTGAAACACCAAGTTAGTTGGGCTTCTATGGCATGTCCTATGGATATCCTAATTTTTGCCTAAGACGGGATTTGGTATTTACTAATTGAATATCTATCCTTGTTTACTGCTGTAACCGTCATAAACTACTAATTCCACTGCAATGCCATAGCCCCCTCAAGATGATCTCTTGGTACCCAATGTCCGATGGGCTGGGCCAACATGTATTTTGCAGCTGGGGTTCAGGGTCTAAACCTGTCCTTCTCTTTCTATGTTTTATAACTTTTTAGTTGAAACCGATACTGAACTTTGGCGGCTCATGGTGCACGCACATTGTGGGCAGTACATGTCACCTCGCTATAGTGAAGACAATATACAGGGGAAACAATATTTGTCAGCCCACACCTTAACAAACTTTGGCCCACAAGCCATACCCGAATACTTTAAACTCTGACAATGAAAAAAATGGTCTATCTGCAATTATTGGCAATTATACATCTAAGTACATGAACAGGATTAATAAATCTGAGAGTAAGCTGCTCGGTCAAAACAGCAGAAAATGTTGCGGAACAGGTAGGTGCACTCACTATCTGATGTTGTTTTGTTATTAGTGATGCCGTTGCATATAACAGAAGCAATTTTTTCCCTCATAGGTCATAGTACACAGGAATCCAAGCATATAAAGGACATAACTCCCTCTCTGATTTTATCTTTTTTCCCACTGTAGAACATTTGACTATTTTCCCACAGGTGTAGAACTCAATGGGGTCGAAGTATCAAGCCTTGTGCGTCAGTGGGAATTCCTGATCCACACCATGGAAATTGCAATTTTTCATCCCCTTTGCTTAAAAAGTGGGCACAGCGGAAAACCAGGCAGTCCGGGGATGGGCGCATGTTATAGCTGAAATCCACTCCAGGACTGACATAGAGCAGGGGATATTACTGAGGGGGCTCTGCGGGGAACATATCTGTGGGGGCTG
>CM033647.1:10581247-10600294 GCA_019512145.1 Engystomops pustulosus | reverse complement strand
GGGGGCTGGGCAGGGGACATTACTATTGAAGGCTGTGAGTTTTTGAGGGGGCTCTGCTTTGGACATTTTATTAATGAGGGGAGGCTCCTGGACATTTCGTTAATGAGTAGAGACTGCATTTCCCACACTAGGCGTATACCCAAGTCAGTGAGAAAGTCAGAAGAATTATTGTTGGTCTTGTATATAAGGTTTTATTTTTGTAGTATGTTTTCCTGCCAGGTGTACACCACCATAAGTTAGTTCAGTTTTATTCAAGAGGAGAATCCCCTACATGCAAATATAGACCCCTATAATTTGATTTGCATGTGATCCCCTAAATTAAAGGGATTCATAAGAGGGTTGGCTGAATCCTTATTCCACCATTCTTTATGATAGTAACTTTATATAGCATGTAACCTTGATTATCTTTGTGCAATACTTTTTTGTTTAGAGATCAATTATGTGTACACACATCAATAAAGAAACAATGTTGCATTTCGTTGTACTCAGTGTGTCTATTCATTCACATTCACACTGGGCTGATTTTTCTCAGAGTGCGATGTGAGATGTTTCAATTAGGTGTCACAGACATATATGTAGGTTTATTACTTATAGCACTGTCTGGTCATCATTTATTAAGATCTCCGTTATTTCTTTTTTATTGTGGCTTTATTGACTTGCACGAGTCTCCGCGGTTTTGTCTAATCGCATGCCGCGGAGCTCTCAAGCTCAGTTAATGTGTCAGGTAGTCACCATCCACGGATCTCGTGGTGACAGATGTACGCTCACAGATTGGGGCAGATTTACTTACCCGGACCATTCGCGATCCAGCGGCGCGTTCTCTGCACAGGATTCGGGTCCGGATGGGATTTATAAAGGTAGTTCCTCCGCCGTCCACCAGGTGGTGCTGCTGCGCTGAAAATCACCTGAACGCGCCGGAATACACCGAGCTGGACCAGGTGAAGGTAAGCGCTTCCTAAGCGACACATTTTCGGTTTTTAAATGCGGCGGTTTTTCCAAATACGTCAGGTTTTCGTTCGGCCACGCCCCCCGATTTCCGTTGCGTGCATGCCAGCGCCGATGCGCCACAATCCGATCGCGTGCGCCAAAATCCTGGGGCAATTCAGGTACAATCGGTGCAAATCGGAAATATTCGGGTAACACGTCGGGAAAACGCGAATCGGGCCCTTAGTAAATGACCCCCACTGTCTGTACTTGTGAGACGCTATAGCACTTGACTTGTTACCCCACACTAGCGCGATGTACGCCGGCAGGTAGTTACCATGCGTGTATCGCGTGGTGACAGAAGAACGCTTTCTCAAACTTGTCTATATTGTGAAGCGTTGTAACGCTTCAATCTAGACCCCTAGATGAAGCCGCATTATGGCGGCGAAACGGCCGTAGGGTTTAGTAGGGAAAGTTTTACTTACTATAATGAGGGATAGATAGCAACTCTGCACTAGGAGTAACAGTGTCAGGAGCCATTAATAAGCTATTGCTTCTCTATGGAGAGGGGAGGGGTGAGCAGCACTCACTCCTCCCCTCTCCTGTGCGCAGCTATATGCTATAGGATACGTTTGTCTGAATGTACCATTACTCTGTCTCGGGAAACAGTTCAGGAACACACTACTCTGTCTTGTATTACATTTGGACTTGATGAAAGGGGCAGCCCTTTTAAACACCTAGTATAACCTAATAAACTGTACAACATTGTCGTCTCCAAAATTGCATTTTAGCTGTATTTTCCTCTACTCCTTTCCCTCTTTCTCTTATGAGACAGTTTAGAGTACAATATTATTTGGTTGTACGCAAGTACCAGCCACACCACCGGTCTATGGAGCTACTGGGCATACCCCCATGCTGCGTTGAGTGAAGAGCATGCGCGTGCCTCTTTGCTAAACCCAGCATGGCAGTATGCCCAGTAGCTGTATAGAAAGCCGGTGGTGGGGCGTACAACCACAAGCATGAAGAGGATGCGCTAGGAGGTGGGACTTCAAAGTCTACTGGGGCGTGGAGTAGTCTTTGCCGTCCATGGAACACCACGCTCAAGTAGCCTCTGCATACAAGTTACATATTACTTTATTAAAGTTTTTAAATGGTTAGGTTGGGGTCTAGGATTCATAAAATAAAGATTAGGGCAGAGCCAGGTGGCAGGAATCTACCATCATATCTACTACTGATGGGTAGATTCTTCATGGCAGGTTTCCTTTAATAAAGCACTTGGGGATAGATAGTACTCTTTCAGCTCTATCAAGAAATTTCAATCTATTTCATGATTTAGTTGTGAAAGTTGAACCTTTCACCACCCAAACAGTGGGAAAAAATAGAAAATCAGAGAAAGGCAGACATGTTCTTCAAGCTATGTGCTTTCTATGCCTGAATGCCTAAGTAACGTGATATGATCTATGTCAGAGAAACGACTACTGAGATATGTGAATGCATGAATAGACACAATGAGGAGACAGTGGAGGAATCTTCTTCTTTAGGACAATGCTTGTTCGGTCAACCATCTTACAGAAGACTTAGCTTAGATTATATGTTTATTATGTACCAGATAACATCTCTCTGTTTTATCAGCTTTGATCCTTTTATACATTTTCTTGTGTATATTTTAAGCCCTGCTACTTAAGAAACCAGACAAAAAATCAGACAACTCTTGTGGCCTGTCAAGGTTTCGGCATGGAGAGAATTCTCACACAGCGCCCCATATGAATGAACTCGGCAGACAGTCCCTAGAGAATTTCGGTCTCTCTTTGGACATAGTTGGTTGATATCTGGACTTGAACAATGGATGTCTCCTTGGATCTCCTCTGTGGGGAAGTTTTCTTATTCCCATACCTCTAACCCCAACCAAATCTCCCCTTCTCTCAACTCCTACATTATAGACTTTTCTTCAGTCCAATACAGGTTCAAAGGCATGGATCTCCTGCAATATTTCTGGCTATTATTTGACTTCACAGCTGATATAGAAGTTCTGAACAGTTTTGATATGACTGAAGCACTTGGGGTTGGATAGAATAGTAACTACTATCTGCAGTAGCATGTATGTGTATCTATGCTTCTTTGTCTCAATTGTTCCAGCGTCCCTGCTCCCCCTCATATCCCCAAAGACTTCTATGGTAGACTAAGGGCGCATTCACATTGCCGTTGTCCGCCGCACAGTAGCATGGCAGGCACACGGCGGTGCCGGGGAGAGGAGGTGACCGCCACTCTCCACAGAGGAATATGGCACATGGCGCCGTATGCCGAGAAAAGATAGGACATGTCGTATCTTTTCACGGGGTACGGAGCGGTACGGTGCCGCACATGTGCCGCACCATACCACTCCCATAGGGCGCCGTGCGCCCATTGCCACCACACTGGTCAGGAGTGTGTTTTTTCTGTTAAAGAGTTTTTTTGGGGGGGGGAATTCTGGAAAACCCGGTGTCCAAAATAAAAGTAAACAAAAATCCTGCTCTGGCTCCTTTGTCAATTCTAGTACTTACAGCCTCCACATTGGCCTGAAGTATCTGCAGGGTCATTGTACTTGCTTCAAGCTTTGGCTAAAACTACAGGATATCAATTTTCATGTAATAGTGAGGGCTATGCGGAGTGGCCGAAGACCAGAAGCACCAAAGCAACATGGGGAGAATTCATGGAAAACCCAATTTGTATATATTATAGAATTTTCTAAGTTCACTAGGACCATTGAATGAAGTATCAGGCTAATATCTAGTTTAGTTGATAATTTTTAAAATTCATTATTGTATCAAAAATTGTCAATTTACCTCTGGAGAGGCTGATTGAAAATTGAACCTTTTGTCACCCGTACGATGGGGAAAAATAAAAGTAAATAAGAGAAAGGTCATGTGAGCTATGTGATTTCCTCGCTCGAATGCCCGTGGAGTATTGGTGTTTGAAAAATCACTGCTGAGACATGTGACTACATCAATAAACACAACAACCATTTTTGTTGAAAATGCTCATTCGGTCAAGCAATATATAGCAGATCCAGTAGAGTGAACATATTTACCTTCTTAGTAGTAGCGGATTTATTTTATTTATCCTTTTTTTTTGTAAGTTTAGCATCTTTATAGTGTCGCCTCTTTGACACGACACCATCCTGCTGCTCTATGCTAATACACAGGGGTAGAAGTTATAGAAGCTGCAAAGGGGCCCACAGTGTCAGGGGGCCAGGGCAATCCACCTGCCACACTAAAGAATGGAGGATGTGCAATATTGTATACATGTTTTGCTGCACATATTTTACAACCTGATATATATAAAAGGGCGGTTCAATAAGTACCCGTGTTAGAAATGAAGACACCATTTTTTTCCAAAATTTTTTTTATTTTTCAACATAGTCACCTTTTAGAAAGATACATTTCTCCCAACGTTCCTGCCATTTTTTTTAACCCCTCCAAAAAATAGGATTTGTCGAACTCTCCAAAATACGCATCTGTCTTGGCGATGACTTCCTCGTTTGAGCTAAAAAATTTTCCCACAAGCCATTTCTTCATGTTAGGGAACAAGAAAAAGTTGCATGGAGCCAGATCGGGTGAATACGGGGGGTGCAGCAGCAATACATAACGCAATTCATGCAGTTTGGCGGCGACAACTCTGGATGAATGTGCTGGTGCGTTATCGCGTTGAACCTTTTTTTTTCACCAATTGCGGCTGTGTCTCCTCCGAATTTTTTGTCGAAGCGGAACAATAACTCGCTGTAGTGTTGTCCAGTGATTGTTCTTCCTTTTTCTAAAAAATCCATGTGGATGACGCCATTCGCATCCCAAAAAATCGTCGCCGTGACCTTTCCGGCCGATGGGACCGTCTTCGCCTTCTTTGGAGCCGATTCACCGGGAGAAGTCCATTGTTTTGATTGTTGCTTAGTTTCTGGTGTGTAATGATGAATCCAGGTTTCAGCAACGACGGCAACTTGACGCAAAAACTCTTTCGGATGTCGCTCAAATTGCTCCAAACACTGCTCCGAAGTCACCAGCCGCATCCGCTTGTTGTCCACCGTGAGCAACCACTGCACCCATCGGGCCGACAATTTTTTCATTGCCAAGTTATCATGTAAAATATTAATTGCCGTTCCGGTTGACACACCTACGGCCTCCGCTACTTCCTGCACTTTCGTTCACCGATCAGCGAGTATCATGTCATGGACTTTTTGAATGATTTCCTCGGTAAGCACGTCTGCCGGGCGTCCTGGTCGCTCCTTATTAAAAAACGGATGTTCGCCCACGTTTAAATTCGTTGAACCAATATCTAACTGTGGTCACAGATGGGGAAGTGTCCCCATAAACAGCATTCAACTTTGCTTTTATCTCCTCACATTTTTCCCATCCAAAAACAAAAAGCGAATTACCGAACGATACTGCTCTTTACCGAAAATCACGTCTTACTCAAATGGCCGCCAAATCCAAACTAACCGATCGATCAGTAGGCACCACACAATGATAACACCAACTTCCCTCAGGAACGCCCTCTGTCGTCAAACACGGGTAGTTATTGAACCGCCCTCGTATAACAGTGCACGTCATCGACAAAGCAAACCTGAGCTGGTTACTGAGATAAGTAATGTCGGGGGAGGGGACAGCAGAATGACAGGACTGGGGATCTCTCATCCCTACTTCCTGACGTCTACTCCCTCCATGTGGTCAGCAGCTACCGGGACAGATCTCTGGCTGCTGACACCCTCCTGGGGGAAGAAAACTACCTAATATTGAGTTTATACATATGTGTGTATGAGTGTATAAATGTTTGGATGTGTATTTGTAATGTGTATATGCTGTATGTGTGTATATGGTGTAAGATGTGTGTATGCGTGTGTATATGGTACAGTATGTGTGTGCATATCTTGTATGTGAGCGTTTATGTGATCTGGATATTGTGCATGTGTGTATATGGTGTATGTGTGTGTACATGGTGTAAGGTGTGTATATACTGTATTTATGAGTGTGCATGCTGTTTGTGTGTATATATGGCATGTATATACCGGATGTTTAATAATATCACTTATACTTACTATAAGTGTGTATTTAATAAATATTATATATCAAACCAACCAAAACAAAATAGGGAATTCATTAATAACAAATTTTCAGTTAATTTGAAAATCACAAAAAAGCCTTTTTTTCCCCACTTTTAACCCGAAATAAAAATGAAAAAAAAAGTCTAAACTTGTATTACCTTTTTAACTAGCTCTGTGTTCTGAAAAGAACACCACAAAAAAAATACTGTAAAAAAAAAGTTATGCCCTTAAACTGGCGCAAACGAAAATTCACTAAAATGCTGGTCACTAGAGCCTTTTCAGGCCGCGTCACTAAGGAGTTAAAGGACATCTAACACCACGATCAGGTGTTGTAAACAAGGTCCAATTGCATAATTTTTGAAGCTTATTATCTTAAAATCAAGGGTATAGGAAGATTTAAGAAGAGTGGATCCTGCCAGAGGGGACACACACCAGTATGTCAGTGTACTTGGTTTACAATCCTTCATCCTGGTGGTAATGTCCTTTAAGGTACAGGGCCTCACTGGCAGCTAATTTTAGGTTATATGGGGAGGACTTGTAACCCTTTACCAGCAGGCATTGTTAGTCAGGGTGCTAAAATTCTGGTGACAGGACTTCTTTAAGTGTTTTATCCCCTGCATAGTGGGTAACAGGCTGGAAGTGGACATGGCAGAGGGATCATTTTTTTTCTGATAATCAAATATCTGTTGATGTTATTATGGGGTCAGATAATAATGACTGTTCTCCCTTAGATCATCTGAAGCCGTTTCTAGATGACTCCACGCCGAGGTTTGTTGATAAGCTCTACGATGCTGTCAGGGAAAGTCGGGGTTCCCGGCACTCCAGGTCCAGCAGCGACAAAAGCAGGAAGCGGGAAATAAAGGTAATTTGTTCCATTCTTTTGGAAGTACATAAACAATTTTACCACTGACCGCTACATTATTTCATGTTTTGCTGCAGGAGCCTGTGTCCCCTCAGCAGAATTGTGGCCTTTTGTAATGTCTATATGCAATGGAATTGTCTTTGAGACCTGTCCATATGACCTTGGAGCATATATGGATTTAATGGAGGGGAAAGTACTGTTTTAGATTTCCCTTTTTGAACCAGAATCTATGGATATGCTGAATGAGGCACCTCTCTACTGGTGGACGTGAGCTGTCCATGTGTTGGATAAATTGTCATCCATTTAATTTACTGTACTGTAACTTCATATTCTGCTTTCAAAGGCTGAACAGAACCACAATGATCAGCAAATATATATTTTTTTTTCCTGGCGAGATATGTCCAGTCATGTGTTTCCAGAGAACAATCTTTTTGCATAAATTCTGTGTCTTCTGTACTTGATGCATGTGCTTTTACTCCTCGTTAGGAAGTCTTTGGGGACGACCCAGATCTTGCAAAAGATTCTTCAAATTCAAAGAAAAAACGAGTCCCCCGCTTTGAAGAAGTGGAAGAACCGGAAGTAATCCCTGGTCCACCCTCTGAGAGCCCAGGCATGCTGACCAAGCTGCAGGTAGGTAGTCTGGACTCATTATGTGATCTAATGGTCACCATCTCAACTTATCTTGTAGCATGTAGTAACAGCTAATCCGAAATCTGTCACTAGATTATCACTTTTTGGGCGATCTGTATAATCTTTAGGATGATAATTTTGGTCTTGCATACAAAGGATGTGACTTACGAGTATTTACTAATGGTTTGTAGAACATAAATAATATGTTACGTCTGTGTTGTAGATTAAGCAGATGATGGAAGCAGCCACCCGGCAGATAGAGGAGAGGAAAAAGCAGCTGAGCTTCGTCAGTCCTCCTGCGATGGTACAGTACATGCAGCATCTATTCCTTACTTTAGCTGTGGGAGCATTGTCTAGTCTTGCCATATCACTGACCTTATATATTGTCCATCTGCTCAGTATTATTGTGTTTGTAGTTTGTGTTCATACTACTCCTTCATCAGCTCTTCATGTTGATGAAATTGGTTTCTTTGGCTGCAAAAAGTTAAGACTATGCTATGAAAAATAGGTTTGCGGTAACTTTTGGAATATGTGATGTTCTACTACATAAAAAAGTGAAATTTTTAGGGCCTCTTTGGAAACTGCAGTCAGTCCCATTCTGGTCCCCTCCAGATGACGTTTGACTCCAGCAGTGACAACCCATTCCCTCATACAGTCTAAACATAAACACATTGCATGCATAAATAGAAAAGGTAATCGCGGCACATCCTTTACGAATAAAATCTTCTTTATTGGTGAATATTTAAAAGCATGGGAAGTGGTAGGAGTATCACCTACGCGTTTCAGGCACTTCGGTGCCCTTAGTCATGGCATACACTCCTATACACAGATACAACTTTTAAAATAAGTAGCTACCAATCCCAAACCCTGGGAGGCGTGTAACCGCGCGCCAAGGTATCGTCACGTGACAGACGGAAATCCGGTATACCATGGCAACGGGACACGCATCCCTCAGGTAAGCCTAGTTAAGACTTCTAATTACACCAATTCCTTATCACATATAGACATATAACATTGCATGCATGCCCAGCTGATGTAAATGGATATGTTTAAGGTACATTGTAGTAGAAGTGTACTGTAATTAATACATATATATTGACATGCAGGCTTATACATATTCTGCAAGCAGGGACGGCTCCAGGTTTCAGTAGGCTCCTTTGCAGTGAACTCATGTGGCAGCATTAAAAATTCAGATACTAAAACAGTCTCCTGTTCCCTAAAATATTCCCTAATTTATCAAACCAAACAGCCCCCCTCATGATTATTTTATACACAACTCCACTCATTATATTAATTAGATACAGCCACCCCCCCCCCCGGGGTTTTTTTTTGTTCCCCCCCCCCCCCCCCCCCCTCCAGCAGCTCTGGGCCCGACATTTGCCTAGGTATGCCCAGTGCTGGCGCCAGCCCAGTCTGCAAGTCCTTACAAGTTTCTCACCATGTATCCCTCTTCACCCAGTCTAAGGTTTCTTCCACACAAGACGACCATTCTAACTTTGGAAACACTATCCAGCCTTCCCAAGCTGCCACTTTCATGAACGATGCCATAGAAAAAGCCAGAAAAGCGGCTGAACTTCAAGCAAGGATCCAAGCACAACTTTCTCTCAAGCCTGGTCTCATTGGAAATACAAATATGGTTGGCTTGGCCAACCTTCACGCCATGGGAATCGCCCCTCCGTGAGTATGCAAATATGACCTCCTTCTCTGGGAGACATAGTGAACCCTTCTGAAATTAGCTTGTTTAGGCCCTTGGTCTATTAGTGAGCACTAACTGTTATGCGAGTGGATGATGCCATTTTGCTGAAATTGATGTATTGAAAGGGGTTTTTGCTTGTGATGATCTTTTAGGAAAGTGGAGCTGAAGGACCAGACAAAGCCCACTCCACTGATTCTGGATGACCAGGGCCGCACTGTGGATGCCACAGGAAAAGAGATCGAGCTGACCCATCGCATGCCCACGCTGAAAGCCAACATCAGAGCTGTGAAGAGGGAGCAGTTCAAGCAACAGCTTAAGGAGAAACCCTCTGATGACTTGGAGTCTAACACTTTCTTTGACCCTCGCGTCACCATCACCCCCTCACAAAGGACAAAACGTTCCTTCAAATTCCATGAGAGAGGAAAATTTGAGAAAATTGCCCAGAGATTAAGAACTAAGGTCTTGCTTCAATTTCTTTATCTGTGGAGGGGTCAGTCGGGATCTGGTGGTGATTTCTTTTACTAATTTAGTTACTTTTGTCCACGAACAGGCTCAGCTAGAGAAACTGCAAGCTGAAATATCTCAGGCAGCCAAGAAAACTGGGATCCAGACAACCACCAGACTGGCACTGATCGCCCCCAAGAAAGAGATCAAGGAAGGAGAAATACCAGATAATGAGTGGTGGGACTCCTTCATTCTCCCCCATGGAGCCGACCTGTGAGTATGCTTCAATCAGACACACTGTGTCCTCTAACGTGACCTTTTTTTTTAAAAAAAAAGTTTTATTTTTCTAGAAAAATATACAAAACAGAAACAACGATACTTACGTACACGTATTACATATCATATTTTTATATTAATAATATGTAAAATTACTGCAACGTGACCTTCACAGCCATGAACAGAACAACTTATTATCATTCTGCCTCCAGGAGACCTGAAGCCTTAGCAGTACGGAAAGACTTTCATGGAATCACTAATCTTGTAGAGCATCCAGCACAGCTCAGCCCTCCAGGTATGTGTATTGTACAACTGACCAGAATTTTATGATGCCTATATCACATGTTTTCCTGCTCAATAAGGAAAATGAAAACCGAATTGTGATTGTGTGCTATAAGAAACAAGCTTCTTGGCCGAGGTAGATATCCAGTTTTCTACTGTCTATAGACCTGACATTTCCATGCAAAATGACTGGCTTATTAGTGGCTTTTAAAGGGTTAATCCATAAGGAGATTCCCCCCTCCTGTCTGTATGGATATCATAGATATGAGGAACTGCCAAGCTTCACCTTGTATTGGGTATGGCACCATATTTTTAGTGGTTTGTTTAGCTGGCGTGAAATAAGACAAAGTTGTAAAACTAGGCACAGAAAGTACTAAATGTATGGAGCTGTGCTTGCTAAGCACTACATGGTATAAGGTGCTAGATGAAGTGCAGTGCTCTCTTTAAGGGGTTATAACAGTTTGGTTATGTGTATCTTGCACAACCCCTTTCAGAATTGATGTAATTTCCCATTTTTAAATTAAGAATAACCTGTGCAGCTCTTTGAACTCCTCTTGTGTCTTTGGTGGCATGGAAGCTCTGACAGCGTTACACTGATAGTTCCCTTCCCATGAGGCTTTATGTCACTCATGAGTGTTCACCAGACCTCTATTGATGCATCTCTGTGTGTTCTGGATAAGTGAAGATGCAGCTGATCCCTTGCACTGACATTAGGAATGCTCACCCCTCTATCGTCTCAGCTTCTGTAAAGGAGTGAGGACGGACATACAGATCCTACGCCCTTCTTCTATGGTAAGCGCACCACTTCTCCATCATAATGTTTTGTTCATTCAGTTGACAGAGATGCACCAGTGACGCTGGGGATCTATCTCACTAAAAAAGAACAGAAGAAACTCCGGCGCCAGACAAGAAGGGAGGGCCAGAAGGAATTGCAGGAGAAGGTACGATTAGGACTAATGCCTCCACCAGAACCCAAAGGTAGGTCTATGTGTGAACGCTGTAGTGATCCTGCAGCTTCTCTCCGGGTGTGGCTGTACAGGTAGTGTGGTCTGTGCTTCATTGTTCACTTCCATATTGTCTCTAATTGTTGTCTTCCTGTTTACCTTTACTTAGTGCGAATATCCAACTTGATGCGTGTTTTGGGGACGGAGGCAATACAGGACCCCACAAAAGTAGAGGCCCATGTCCGGGCGCAGATGGCTAAACGCCAAAAGTAAGTACACAGCAGAATTATAGTACAGGAAGCCACTAGCAATACCATGCATCTTGGATGGAAAATTCAGCAGACCATCCAATATTGAGGGAACCTTTGAAATCTCCTCCTGACTCTTCCTAGAATTCCCCAGAATCTTTCTCCATTCACTACACATATACTTTCAGATGAGCCCATCATATATGCATGAGGGAGTCAGGAGAGAAAGTTGGCAGATAGGTGGACGCTCTGGTATATATTTACTCGGAGTGGATTATAGTTTGCAATTAACAGGCAAACAAGCAGTGAAAAACTAAGCTTGTCCATTTTCCAGCAGTGTAGACTAATTTAGCCCAAAGCTCACAATACCCCCCACTCCCCCAACCCTGGCTGAGATTTCATTTGTTCCCAGATGGTACACTTTGCCAGACACACTAAGTGGTATGTGATCTCCCATGTTAAAGGGGTTGTGTTATTAATGATATTTATCTCTTGCGCATGGGATAGGGGTTAAATATCAGATTGGTGGGTGGTATCAGGTGTTGGACCCTCCCCTCACCATTAGTAGAACAGAGATCAAAAATTCTCCTCATTTGACTTGCAATTTCAGCTAGTTATAAGTAGCGCAATAAAACTCAAAGGCGCACAGGACGTAGCTCTATCCTGATCTATGTTAAAGTCTATGGGACTTCCGGAGCAGCATACAGCGCAGCTGAATGCCAGTAGTTCGTGTGCTCCTGAGAAGGTAAGGGGAGCCCCACTCTGCCAATTGTGGGGATCCAATAGGCAAGATCTCCTGCGATCTGATGCTCATCTACTATCCACAAGATGGGGGCTAATCACACAACCCCTTTACAATCCTACATGCCTCATTGTGCTTTCCCATCGCCATTTTCCACGACACAGACATACACATTATTTGCTTGACCAGTCCTCCCGAAAAAAAAGTGGGATTGGCCAAAGTTGCTAAATTATACACACATTGGATCCTTTAGTTTGATAGCCTGGAGCTGTTTGCATTAGTCACGTGGGTTTGGAAAGAGCAGATATACTGCGTGACTACATTACACCGGTTGATGGATGTTGTGTATCTCATATGGATGTATTGTATCTTCTACAGGGCTCACGAGGAGGCCAATGCCGCTAGGAAACTTACAGCAGAGCAGAGGAAGGAGAAGAAAGTAAAAAAGTTAAAGGAAGATATCACACAAGGTGTTCATGTAGCCGTATACAGGTAATGTTATGTTTGTTTCTAGACTCCTGAGGTCGTTTTGAAGATATTAGAAGTGTATTTGGTGTTCTAGAAGGGATAATATATCTATATTCCCATTGTAGTAAAATATAGGAGAAGTCCCCCTTAAGAATCTAAAGTGAAAGTGTCTGCATAGTCATCACTGGACTCCTGGCCTCGCAGTAGCTTCGTTTTACATGGTTGCATAGGAGGGGTCTTCGTCAAGATGTCTGGTTATCATTTTTAGGAAACTTCTGATAAAAAAACATTGTTTGAATTTGTCTCCTTTTGCTATGTTCATGTTTCAGTATTCGCAATTTAACAAATCCTTCTAAAAAGTTCAAGATTGAAGCCAATGCCAACCAGTTGTACCTGACAGGAGTAGTTGTATTACACAGAGATGTTAATGTGGTCGTAGTAGAAGGAGGTAAGAGCTGCCCTAAACACCTCAAATCCTGTGCTGAGCTTTGTATAGTTACAAGGGTTGGGCCACAATCTAATGACCCTCATTTGTGGAATAGTGATCCACAGCCCGAGGTCCCACCAGACGATATTGTTTAGGTCACTGTTGTCTTTGTTGAGGCCACTCATCACGATCTTGTGGCCCATACCAAGCAATGGTATTAGTTTAAAATTAGCAAATTATGTCGCTGCTTAATTTGAATGGACGTGGTCACGTGTTAGAGGATATACAGGGGTCGCTGCAGCACGTGAATGCACATTTTACAACATGTATGACTTCATCCATTACTATGTACGGGGAGGTTGTGCACTAAACTCTTGACGTTTTGTCTGAACAATTTGTCATTGCTTCTTTGAAGGACCTAAAGCACAGAAGAAATTTAAGCGTCTGATGCTGAGCCGGATAAAATGGGACGAGCAGACGTCAAATCACAAAGCAGATGGTAAGTGTACATGGGGAGTGCGTTTTGGTGTATATAGATGACAGAAAAATGAAGTAAAAGGGCCTTTCTATGTAACAATGTGAAATAATCTGGGATGTGTACTGTATATGGCTGAGCTTTGTCAATGCTGTGATGTACAATGATCTGTCTTCTCTTACAGATGATGACGAATCGGATGAGGAAACTGTAAAAAAGTCCAACAAGTGCTCTTTAGTGTGGGAGGTGAGTCTCTGATCGTTGACTTTATGCTCTTTGGTAATACTTTTAAAATAAAAATTCCTCTGAAAGGTTCCCTGACGACAGCCTTTGAGCAGGAGCTCCGGTCTTGTGCATTTTTAATGAATAGGCGCCTCTTACAATACATTAAAGGATGCTTTTTAGGCATCATTCAGTGTATATTGATGGGTAGATTAGGATTGATCATGTAGTATTCAGCAAGGCTAGATGTGATCTGCTTCTCTTGTAACGTCTTACGCTGATTAATACCACTCGGTCATTTCCAGGGAACGGCCAAAGAACGCAGTTTCGGGGACATCAAATTCAAACAGTGCCCCACAGAAAACATGGCTCGGGAACATTTTAAGAAGCACGGCACCGAGCAGTACTGGGACCTGGCACTGAGTCAATCAGTTTTGGAAACTGCAGACTGAGCATCATTTGGGTTTTTTATGTCACAATTAGTTTTACCAAGGTTGTACTTCCAAAAAAGAAGCGGTGGGAACCTCTGGACTGTGGACAATATTAGATTTTCCTTACACTGCTGTGGTGCGTTCCGCTATCCCCGCCATTGGACTATGACACAAGCCAATTTACAACCGCGACTTCTGGATTCCCGAAATATACAGTTTCCTTCTAATTCTGCTGCAGACAGGTTCCCTTCTGTGTGAGACTCCGCTAGTACCTGAAAGATTATATGACATCGGTTCAATGGGTGAAGGTCAACGTTTTCTGAAGGCAAAAATACTGTAGAGTTCTTTTGAATGGATGATGCCTTGTTTTATGTAGCTACTTCCATGGGGTGGTTCTATTATTGTATCTTGGCACCCATGCACTGTACCCGTTGTATGACCTGGCATTGCTATGTGGCTGTGTAGCTTGGGCATGGCTATGGGACTATGTAACTTGGGCTGCAGCCACAAATCTCATGCAGTCCATTGGTCTAATGACCTGAACTGACTGCATGCAATTAGTTCAGGGTCATGGCCAGAACCAGATTTTCCGCTGTAATTTTGACATATGGGTCGGGACCATCTGTCGTTCTCTGAACCAAAGCCACCGATTAGCAGCGTGGGGAATGGGATTAACACAATGAAATATTCACAGCAGAAAATGACTTGTACTTGTGGGCTTTAAACCTGCAGCATATCATTTATTGCTGTGGATTCTGGACCCTAATACTATCAATCCAAATGGCAAAGGGCAGCATGGTGTGATAATCAAACGGAGCTGCCCTGGTCACAGCCATACCCTAAAATGTGTGTGGCATCACACTATGATCTTTAAAGGTAACTGAACACAGAGTTATGGTCTATTTTTGTTTCTTTTTACAGTCCTGCACACAGGTAGGAAATCCAGCTTCTAAATCCTATTCCTCCCTTTTACACAGCCATAGAGTTAAAATGATATAAATTCTCGCTGCCTGCAGCAGCCACCAGGGGGAGCTCCCATTTAGTTTACACTTTACAAGTTGACGCTGTAGTCTCTCATGATCCCAGGAAACTTGGAAGGTGTATACAGGTTTTATTAACCACAGATGCCATCCATCGCTTGTGTCTTCACAGTAATACTAACTTTCAAACTGTAACGAAGGTAAGGCTTGTATTTTTTTTTTTTTTTTTCCTTTTTGTTTTGTAAAGCGACATCTTATTTGCATTGCTGAGAGTAACATCTTGTCTTTTATGCAAAGATGATTAAACACAAAAGACAAAACCAATTTCATTGTTTTTGCTGCTTTTCTCATAGTTCCTATATGAGCCTTCACTTGTGTGTGTGTGTGTATATGTATATTGTAATATATATTTTATTGTTTACCTATTAGACTACAGAGTTTCAATCTTTAATTTCGAGGGCAGTTCTTGGCCACTACACGGTGTATGGAGCTAATTTCTCCTGGATCATTACACTGATGGTTTCAACAGCATATTAGTCTATTGGTGATGGTGGTAGGTATCTGATATTGATGATCTATCCTAAATAGTTGAGTCCTGGAAAACCTCCTTAAAGGGCATCTACCACCAGGATGGACTGTATGCTAATGAGCCTTAGGGGCTCCAGGTTAAATAGAAGTTAATGGAGCTAGAAGCTCCTGGTGGTAGAAACCCTTAAACTACCCTTAAATAGTTAACCAGTTAGGACCTGATCACTTGATCGGAGGTGTGGGTTTTTTTGACAGTAGAAGGAAATGAATCCAGCGTCCAAATCCAGAGATGATTAAAGCTTTGTCTTTGTGTACATAGTCCATTCCATAAAAAACCTCTTTTGTCATGTCAATAGCTTGCTACAGGGCAGTAGGTATAGCCCAGTCAGTTCTAATGATCTCTGGATTTGTACGCGGGATTAATTTCTTCCTACTATACAGTATAAGTGCACCTGGTCCATGTGGAATCCATGACGTGCGTGAGCCAGAGGCTACGTCGGGTGAGCAGTTTGTCTTACAATTTTTCACTGTGTTTTGACACCTGGCACTGTTTAGCTGGGACTCCTTGCATCATAGATCTATCTGATGCAGGGAGTCCTGTGGTCAGCTCGTGAAACTGGTTACAGCTTTGCTAAGGGCTCACAGACCAACCAGATTAGAGGGGAAACTGCATTTGGTTTGTGTTGCTTTTAAACCTCTAAATCTATTCCAAACAACTATGATGAGGGTTGTACTGCTTATAAAATGGACAAATACACTTAAAGGAAATCCACCATCAAAATCCATCCTAATAAACCAGGGACACGTGACTGTGGTATTCTTCTCATATGTTTGTTATCCGCCTCCCTTCTAAAATCTACTATTTTAATTCTGCTAACGAGCCAGAACTACTATCAGCATGTTACAGGATCCCTTTGTGGCTTGTTTCAACCCACAAAAAATAAAATTGTAAGGCAAAAAATAAAAATGTAAGGCAAAAAATAAAAATGTAAAAATTGCACTTGATTTTGTTTTAACCCCTGTGAAACAGAGGGTTAAAAAAAAAAACTTTTTAAAAGTTTGAGGTGTAGTTTCTAAAATTGGGTAATTATGGGGTTTTACTGTTATTTTAAACCTCCATGATTTTGCAATTTATTATTTTTTTTTTTTTTTTAATGATCCTAAAGTTCGAAGCCTTTTAACCATTCCAACATAAAGAAAACAGTCAGTAAGTGGTAGTTATCAAGTTATTTTGGTTTCAGGAAAAGTAGAAGAATCTAAGTTTTTAAAAATTTTGGTCAAATAACAGTTCTTTGCAATAACGCAAGACATATCACCAAGTATTTGCTCCAAAATGAATTCAAATCTGCACCATTTCTCTGTCCGAAAGTTGACACAACTGATTCTGTCTAAATGTGCACTAAATGGTGGATTTGGTCTGAGTATTCAAGTGTAGACGCACCCCGTGCACAAATCGCACATTGGGCAAAAATTCACCAAACTTTTTGCACAAAATCTACAAGCACTCCACATGGCGTAACTGGCCCGTGGTGGTGGTACGCTTCAGGCTGTATGGAGAAAGCTCACACCCTCTCCATACAGGGCAGAGGGCTGCTGTATTAACACCTGCTGCTGTTAGCCAAGTTTTGATGCCTATATTTTCCTCTCCCAGCCCTGTCAATTAGCCATATCCTCTACAGTCTGCTTAAGGCAGGGTGTAATAGCTAAATGGTATATTCACAATATAATGCAATAAAGACCTTCAAGAGTTCAAACACACAAAATAAAAGAAACTTTTATGCTCATACCTACACTCCACTCTGTGCACCTTATTGTGGGGGTACTGTTCTTGTAACCAGTGGGGGCCCAGAAGTTAGACCCTCACTGATCCGCTAGTTATCACCTTTCCTGTGGATCGGAAATAAGCGTTTTAACCACTTGCTGGCTGAGGGCCGTTGAGGCCTACATGACCAGGTCAATTTTTGCAGTTCTGTTCTTCTTTAAACTAAGATATCATTGTAACCACTTTACTCTGAGACATTTTTACTCTCCTGACATGTGAGACTTGATAAAATAATTTTACAGGCCGTCCCCTACTTAAGAACACCCGACTTACATACGACCCCTAGTTACATACGGACCTTTGGTATTTGGTAATTTACTGTACTTTTGCCTTAGGCTACAATAATCAGCTGTAACAGTTATCACAGGTGCCTGTAATGAAGCTTTATTGTTATCCTGGTTCTTATGACAACCCAACATTTTTAAAATCCAATTGAGACAATGGGGGTCATTTACTAAGGGCCCAAATCGCGTTTTTCCGTTGGGTTTCCCCGAATATTACCGATTTGCGCCGATTTTTTTAAATTTTTTTTCCCCTGAATTGCCCCGGGTTTTTGGTGCACGCGATCGGATTGTGGCGCATTGGCGCCGGCATGCACGCGACGGAGATTGGGGGGTGTGGCCGTCAGAAAACGCGATGGATTCGGAAAAGTAGCCGTAAAAAAGTGGCGCTTGACACGTACTACCTGCACCGAGCAATGGATCGTGAACTTCGACGGACTTCAGCGCAGCAGCGACACCTGGTGGATATCGTACGCACTACTTTAGTGAATCGCCGGAAGACCCGAATCCTCCCCAGAGAATGCGCCGCTGGATCGCGACAGGACAGGGTAAGTAAATCTGCCCCAATTAGTTTTTTTTGTTTTCCATGCAGAAATAGTTGCTCAATGGAAAAGAAATATAATGTCATGTTTGCAGCCAAACTTGAACTAAATTGTAAAATATGCAGCATGTACATTGGGCCACTTTTTCCCCTTCTAGTTCTAAAAATTGCAAATTCTATATTTTTCCCGGTACAATGAGTACAGAAAGTATTCAGACCATTGTAACTCTTCCCCTTTTTGTTTAATTGCAGTCAATTTGTAAGATTAAAAAAAAAAATTACAAAATTTTTTTTGCTCATTTATGTACACTCTGCCCCCATCTCGATAGAAAAAAACTGAAATGTAGATATTTTTGCTAATTTATTAAACAAGAAAAAATGTAAATATCACATGGTTATAAATATTCAACCCCTTTGCTGTGACACTCATTTAACTTGCATGCTGTCCATTTTCATCTGATCCTTCTTGAGATGGTTCTATCCCTTCATTGGAGTCCAGCAATGTCTAATTAAATTGTTGTGGCTTGATAAGCAAACTGTCTATATAAGATCTCACAGTGCATGTAGGAGCACATGAGAATCATGAGATCTCAGGAACTGCCCAAGGAGCTCAGAAAGAGAATTGTGGCAAGGCATCTGGCCATGGTTACAAAAGAATTTCTGCAGTGCTCAAGGTTACGAAAAACACAGTGGCCTCCATAATCCTCAAATGGAAGTAGTTTGGCATGAGCACAACTCTTCCTTGACTGTCAC